>CM040242.1:103997798-104068591 GCA_022545495.1 Chrysanthemum lavandulifolium | reverse complement strand
TTTACCTTGATCCAACTTTTGAAACTTTGATGGTTTTCCTAGCATAAAAATAGTTGGTTATGGAAACCGAAATTTGTTGGCGTTGTTTTCTTTTCTTTTTCTAATTCGGTTAGCCTATATTTAAACACATTTTGGTAAGAAGAGGAGATCATCATACCGGGATGATCTTTTTACTATAATGTAAGGCATTATCTTCTTTACTCTTACAAAACCTTCAATTCTACATCGACTTCACGTGGTGCGGGTCTTTTTCAAAAGACTTGGTACGTCATTATTTATCATTTAAAGACAATTTTCGAGACTCCGAATCATTTGGTGTAACCAAGTGTTCCATTACTGTAGGTTAAAAGCGTACTAATTACAAATACTTCAAAATAAAATACACATTATCTAGTTTTCTTATATGTACAATTATTGAGAATAATAACAAGCTTACGATATTCGGTCTCCATGTCGATTCATGATCATGGTTCCCATGCTCATCCCTTATTTATAAAAAAATAGGAAGCGTAAACTACTTCAAATAATAATTTTTAATAATAATAGACCTTGAATAGGTGTATTGTACAACGAGTTTCTAAATTGCATGATAGCGGCTAGAACTATTAATACATAAATCTGAAACCACACATGATCTTTGGTTAGCCTTACCCGAGCGAAGCCTGGTGCTGGCATTTTCTGAGATTTGTTAGACTATTTTTTCACGGTGATCGCCATTTGAGTGATCGATTCATCATTATATATATATTACCTCCATTGCAACAACTATATTACTGTATGTAGCAATGTTGAAATCTGTTAAGTAGGGGCCTTCATACGTAACTGAGAGGTAGTCTCACTATTGGGACCTGTAACAATAAAATTCAAACCGATTCAGATAATGTAATGCCATTAAGACTTTCAATGGAAACATATGTACATACACATGAGATAAGCGTGCCTAAAAGGAGGGCAAGAGGCGTAATATGTAGTACCTTGGTTATATCGCTAATGAGTTAATATGTAGTACCTTGGTTGTACCTTGGCTTCATGATCAAGAACTACATAAACCGATCTAATCAAGTATTATCCTGTAAAAATGGAAGGAATTAGCACACAAGTCTACAATCAAGATTAGCTATACTCAAAAAAAAAAAAGATTTAAAATGAATCGAACAATCAAAATCCATTTGCCATCGATGTCTTCATCACGAGTTGAGACCCTCTTAGAATTAATCTCATATCATCAAAATCCTAATCGAGAATCGATTATTCTCTTCGATACGAGAACACGAACATTGGTATTTAACATGTTCTTGCATTTTGATATTGTTTTGAGGATGAAACTGACATGATGAAAACATAAGTTAATTACTATGTATCGTTTTCAATTTTTCGAAACATCTTTTGTCTTATTCTAGGAAACATTGTCGCCCACATAATTAATCACACTACTAAAGACAACTCTCCTGCTACAAGCGATATTTCGGTTTTGTCCATTTATTACCAAGTTGAGGCTACAATGACAACCAAATGAGCGGTCGTTAGGCAGAGGTGAATACATTATGCAATCAGAATAAACATGTAGCGGTTAAAGAATGAGTTAGTGCAGCAAGATGAGTAAAGCTTATGTATGAGTTTAGGTTGAAAATGGTGAGTTCTATGGTGGGTAAGCGGTTAACCGTGATTTTTATATTAGAGCAAATTACATAAGTAATCCATGTGACATATAAAAACTTAAGGATATAAGCGTTAGTGTCATAAAACTTTACCATCAATTAATTCTTTGGAAAAGGTATATATAATATTTATATTCCAAAAGCATTATCTAGAGTTGATGCATCGAGCTCGGACATGTGGTCATTTATTAGATTAGTCTAAGAACTCATACAAAAGAATTATCACATTTAAGTCTGATCACCGACCTCACGACGAAACTATACAATAGAACATGAGTGCAATGATAATCTAAAGAAGGCTACATGATTTCATCCATTAAATTGACATATTGAATTCCATACCATGCTTCTAGGATGTGAGATTATTGGGAATGGATGCACTAAATGTGGGATCAACTAGCATTAGTGTCGGTGCCGAGGTAATGATGGCAACTGTGTCTAGCCGAATGCATCCTTGGTTGAGCCATGTTGGGACCATTTGTATGCATGGTATAGTCAAAGCCACCAAAATCTGACTCTTTTTAATCCTGTGAATTGTTTGATAGAAGAGATAGAGCATGTTGAAGTTCAAGAATGAACCTGCAATAACATAAACTCTACACTAATAAATCAGTTAACCTGCATGCGTTGTCAGTTTCGACCCAATTCCTTCTGAACGGGTCACATCAGATTAAATTTTCATCCCAAATGAATCAAAAAATTAGAAATTTTCAAAAAGTAGTTAGAAGGAAACTGATTGCAAGTGATCAAATGGGTTCTAGGTCATCCAAATGTATTAAATATCCACCTACACATTAAAGGTTAATTTCAAGTAATCAGATATTGACCCATTAAGAGGAAACGACTTCATATTCTATAATAGAGGTTGTGTCAAAGTAGCCAAAAGAAAACAAATATAAATTTTAAATAAATAGCTCCTCACCTCAAAAAGTTCATTAATGGCAAGCTTCTCGATGTCATCGGCACTCGAAGAATCAAGGCGAAGTGAATCACCTGCATATAATACAAAACTACATCAATCTACATCTCACTAATATTAAACAGTGACAAAGAGACATTCTACAATAACCTATGACGTGAATTATTTTTAGTGTGAATGATATGTTGATTATGGGTTTTGAAATTTGTCTTTTTGGTGTTGGAGCCATGATTAAATTTTTGTTGCTGTCATATAACCGATTTCTAAGAGCCCAAACAATTCCACAGTTCCGGTAGGATGAATACGCTTGTTAGCTTCTTCAATGATTTTATTAACTGGCTCAATAGATTCCAAACGCATCTTCCAATCAGAACTATCCAATCCTTTCAAGAATGCGGTGTTATCTTTCCACTAATATCCTCACGTGCAAAGCGATCCGACCCACCACCAGAGACGGATGATACCAAATCGGATGCCTTGACATTCTTCTTTGGTGCGGCCATTGCACCCTCAAAAGGATTTTTTCACACTCACCTCTCTTGCACTAAGAAGGCGGGCTTGACCTCAGCGAGGAATGCTTTGATATCGGGACTAGCAAATTTGTGTAATGCACAGATAAGTTTAATGTTTTTATGCTCTTTAATTATCTTGGACATTCTTTCAAATATAAAACTTGTGCCCACTACTTCAGAGAAAGTGGTCAGGCATTTCATAGCTTGGGCACGGGTCTTAATATCAGCAACCCTTTCACAAATACCGCTATGCATACTTACACACATTTCTTAGGGAACTTTGTTGCCAGTTGAAGCTATATGGCTAACAACTTCGATGACTTATTCTTTGGACTGCACATTTTCTCACTCGGCCGAGAATGGTGCGAGTAAGCGGATTAGAATCTCAACCAAGCGGTCGAGTTCTTGGAGTGCAATAACTTGTTCTTTGAGTGAGGTAATTGCTTGACCGCTATTTCAAGCAAAGACTCTTCAAGCTGGGTAATAGTATCTTCTTGAATATGAGAGATCCTAGTCGGCTTTCAATCTCTTCAAGGGTAATCTCATTAGCTCAACATCTTGGATAACTAACCATACCACCCATAATAAATTTGAATTAAGGGTAAATTAAGTGTTTTGATTTGCTAAATTACTAAATTAAGTATAAACCTATAGATGAGAGAACTGACCTGATGTTGAGAAATATCTTTAACCATGTAACCCGAATCCCATTGGGTTTGATCAAGCTCAATTGCACCCATAATAATGCCCTGGGAAACATTTTCATAGGTTTTTAAACTTCACTTGCCATAGTGTCCCAGAAATTTAAATTCCTAAAAAGGGTATTCAGATACATATTCCAATCTTTTTCAATGCCCTTTTGTCCCATACTTAACCATCTATGCGGCTTTATATGCCATAGCAGACATTATACCAAACGTGTAACATCAAGCTCAATTATACCATATATTGCATAAACATACAGTTATACAAATAAGAGTTCATGCTAATGTAGTTAAAGTAGGCATAACATACCTTGTGTTAGATCAATATAACTTCAACCTGAGTTCCATCGAAATTATGATGATGATCTGATTCCTTGATATCCATTCGAGTTTATTAAGTAAGCCATTTTTTTAGGAACCCTCTTGGTTAACACCAAAACACCATCAATGGTTGTGGACATGTAAGATAATAGTTCAAATAATAATTACGTGTTTAGCATTCATATGGTTGTGGACATGTAAGATAATTTATAGATAATGACACACATTAAACTCACCTACAATGAGAAGCTTTTGATATAACGTAACAAAGAACCACAAATACCTTTATCGACAAAAATTGATCTCTTTATGTCTTCCTTATGGATTGACATGTGAACTGCTAAAGCAGGGAAAAAACTAAAATAAGTTTAACTCAGTATTAAAATTAAAATTAGTAATAAATTGTAAACTTATAGAAAGGGAAAAGCGAATGGAGACAACGGTGTAATGAACTTACGATCATATGAGAAAAGATTAGGAATATAGAAGGAATGAAGGGTGCATGAATGAAACGAGAAGGACATTAGGGTTTTACGGAGAGGCTACAATTGAAGCATAATAGGGTTTTAGAGAGGGTGATAAAGCGATAATTTTAATTAGATATATGGTAGCATAAATAATTGATCGAAAGGTTTATACATTTGGCATTGCAAAATATAATCAAAAGAAGGTGTGGTCTAATGGTTATCAGATGTGATAATCTTAAGATATTCACAACCAATGTTCGAATCCAACATTATGCAATTTTTGGAAAAATAAAATCCGGATTTTATCAAGCCACATGTATTCAATGATGACATGGCATTATAACGTGGCATGCCTCCTACAATTTATTTAAAAAAAATTGTACATATATTAATTAAAATGCCACATGTCATTTAAGAAAATAAAAAAAATGCCACATAAATATAATGATGACATGGAAATATGACTTGGCATTATGGGATGCCAAGTGGCATTTATGTGGCATGCCTCTCTTATATATAATGTATAGATATATATATATATATATATATATATATATATATATATATATATATATATATATATATATATATATATATATCATATCTATCTATACTATTTTATAAAAGGTTTGGAACTTTCTAAATAAAGTAGTCTTAAAATTTTAAGACCAAAAACATTTCTTTTTTAGTAAATGTTGTTCAATACAATACAAAATGGTCTACATTTAATAGATGTTAACAGACTTTATGATATCATTAATACAAAATACAAAATGGCCTAATCGTTTCTTGCATTTTAACAGACTTTATGATTTGATTAATACCAAAATACAAAATGGTCAATAAGTCTTATAGCTTGCTCATTTCTAAAACTTAAATGAACTGTAACAACTCATTTAAAAAAAAAATAACTTGCAACAACCCATTACACCATTCATAACATCGAGTTAGTAATGGGTTTCTATAAAACACACACTACACTCCATTTTCTATTAAACCGTGCCCTTCATAAAACTATTATCCATCCTCCCTACAAACACAAAGGCAAAGCATATTATGTCCTCACCATATCCGGATACAAAAATAGCTACAACAATATCACGGTCCATCTCCTCATATACAACAAACCACAACAAAAAAGAATCCTCCTCAAGATTTTAAGCGAAAACAAATAATTTTAAATAAATAGACCTCGGGTTTAATTTTTGAAATAATCGTTGATCTTTAATGATCCAACACAACCCATCATCGATCTGTTGAAACCAAGAACCAACAAAACCATAACAACAAACCCACGGTTCAAGGCTTGTGTCCTAGATTTGTGTGGTGCGGCTAAAAAGAAAGAAAACAACTTACCGGAGAACTCATTTTCACAAAATCTTGAAGCCAAAATAGTCAACTAACGAGAACCACAAGAGACATGTTTGTGTTCCTGGTTTGGATTAAGGAAAATGGGTTTCGTGATTATCTCTTGGTTTGGATAGTGTTGTTTTGAGAAGAAAGAAAGATAGGGTGTTTGTGATTCGGATTTAGCAAGAAGAAATTAAGAGTATTTGGTATTTTGGTGTTAGTTTTTTAGTTAAGTAATGAAATGATGTGTGGTGGCTGATTTGTGAAAAGGAGGCGTATGAAATGTGTATGAGATGCTAGGGCAACAAGGCTATTAGTATTACTCTGTATATAGTAGTCTGTATATAGTAGGTTTGATATCATTTTAGGTTAACATGGATTGGTTATCAATTTTTGATGTGTGGGCCGAATGTTATACATTACTTGCCATGGGTTGAAAAATCCTTTCTTTGGGTTGTTTATGTTGGGCCGTTGGCTTTTTTGGACGTTTTGAAACAGACTATCACAAAGCCATAAGATCTCTAGACTTTTGTTAGGTAAAAATATGAAAGAGATAAATTCTAAGGATGAAGCAAATTAATAAACAAGCAAACCAAAGAGTTGAGTAATGCACAATAGTTGGGAAAAGAAATGATAATTTGAGGGCTCTAGGATGGAAGACCATGCAAAATGACAATGCAAAAAGTATATTCAACAATGCAAAATTGCATATATATCCAAAGCATGCATAAAACCATTGTATTATGTGCATAAAAGTTGTACAAAGGATATATATATCAATTATTCACTTTGGGAGGGATATATATGCATTTTGCCCTAAAAATAATAACAAAAATTGTCGGAAAAAAAAGATATCAATTTATGGCAAACAACAAAACCCGCAATAAATGACGTTTACATGACCAAATTCAACTATTCTATTACATACATCTTAAAAAAGCTAACCAGATGTTTACATGACCAAATAACAACTTAAAAAATAACCAGAAAATACTTATATAAAACAAATTTAACAACTTAAAAGATAACCAAAAATACTTATATAAAAAAATATAACAACTTAAAAGTAAGAAAGCATCCGTAATAAATTACAAAACCACAAAAACCGTGATCGAACCTGAAAATAGAAACCAAAAAAAAATAGTTAAAAAATCTAACCATCAAAACAAAGTAGGCCGCCCATAACGGGCAGTGCAACTTACTCATCTCATTAAAAAGGGAAAATCCTACCAAAGTTTTTGAAGTTGGGTTGTATTTGTGAAGATATTTTGGGTGAATCAAGTTTGAACTACGGATAAATATTGGGTTGATATTTTGAGCTAACTTGAATTGGGATGAAGTATCGAGTTCGTTCGAATTGGGATGAAGTATCGAGTTTGAACTACGGATACATGTTGTACATTTGTCTGTAAAACCGTGAAGGACAAAGTGGCTGGTGAATGAAGAGAAGGGCAACATTAGTCATATCATAGAATAGCAAAATATTGTTCGTCAAAACTTCAATCACAGGGTACTCGCCGCCGCAACGCGCGGGTACCCTGCTAGTACATTATATATAAGAGGAGGCATGCCACATAAAATGCCACTTGGCATCCCATAATGCCATGTCATATTTCCATGTCATCATTGAATTTACGTGGCATTTTTTTTTAGTTTTTTTAATGACATGTGGCATTTTATTAAATATATGTATAATTTTATTTTTTAAAATTTTAAAATTGCTTTTTTTGGTCATTTTTAATTTTAAAATTCTTTTATTAAAAAGAAGACATATGTTGGAGTTGAACTTGGGTCATTCATGAGTTTTGTAAACAACTTACCACTAGAGTAAATTGTTTTTGATTTATATCTTTCAAATCAATACAAATAAGGAGATGATAAAAAATCACGCAATTTGTATTTTAGGAATGTATATTATGAAGATAACAATTAAAAAAAATTATGATATATATTACTTACAAGATAATTATACTATATATATTTTTAACCTATTTTTTTTGTGTATAAATACACCCTATTATATTATTCTAAACATAAGAATCCTAAAAAGTTTAATCGACTTCTTAGTTTTCTTGGTTAATAATCTCTAATCTTTTTTATCGATTTATCAGGTTTTTATTATCGACTTATCTAACAAGTTTTGTAGTTTTTTTAGTTTTATAGTGTTATCAGATATCATATATTGCTTTTACATCTCTCTTTTTTAAGTATATTGCTTTTACAGTGTTAGCAGATATCATTGTGTTCCACAAGTCACTCTCTCTCTTTTTTCTGAAAACCTAAAAATTTTGAAGTTCACAGAATTAACTAATAGTGTTTTGTTTTTACGTCTATGTGATTATGCTAATGTTTGTTTTTTGCATTGATAGTAGCAATGGTGATACAACAAGCCAGATAAGATAAGCCACACGCAGCAGATTGCATGAAAACTTGATGTTTGTGCACATATTTTTACTCGGTCCACAATATTTTTGCAATAAACTATAACAATTAGATTGTATCAATTGTTTTATAAGTAGTTAGTTTTAAGAGTGATACAATGTAAGAAAAATATATTAGATGTTTAAATGTTGGCAAGTATGCTTTGGGAATGAATAGATGTTTTGCATACTATTGAGATGTCATATTCTATCATTCTCATGCATCTTTTGAATTATGAATCATGAATTTGACATGGGTCACCGAAGAAGAGAAGGACGAAGCTCACATATCGGAGCGACCCACGAGATTCGTGATTTGGGGAATCGGATGACGAAGAACCGTGAGAATATGATCTTTGCTCGAGACTAATCTCGAGGATGATTCAAATGTCTTCATAGATTGCTCAAAAAATTGGTTCTTATTATTACACAAGTTATTGATTTCTAGAAAAATTAACTTGTTCTTCTTTCAATAGAGGTCTCTAATGGAGGATGAAGGTTACGGTAAGGATCTCACACCAAAGGACATGCTAGCCGATAAAGAGGGTTGATATGATTCTGAAGAGGATAATATTATGAAAGCTAAGGAGAAACTCATGGGACCCCCTTTGGAGCTAGGGATACCGCTGCGACCTCCTCCTTGACATCCAGATGAGGTTTACTCTGGCCATTTTGTTTGATGAAAAGCTATAGAAAGTTATTCATTTTGTAGGCTTGGCATCTTAATCTCTCTTACATCAATGTTTTCAATCAACTTATTCCACGAAGCAACTTATGAAAGCTTGTGGTGTATAATTTTAGTGATCAATAGTCATTGATTCATTCGATCCGCGGTAAGCTATGGAAGGATCATGGCATGGTAGGAATAGTGTGGAAATGTTTCCAAGCAACTATAAGCTCGGAAAACACTTGATATTGGCTCATTTGGGAAGGTGAAAATTGCGAACATACTTTGACAGAGCACAAAGTTGCGATAAAAATCCTTAAGCGCCGCAAGATAAAAAACATGGAGATGAAAAAAAAAGGTATGGATTGTTTTACAATGATATCAATACCACAACTTTCTTAATGTATGTTGCTTTTGTGCTTTACGTTAGAAGAGATTCGAGATCTTGAGGAGGTTGTTTATGCGTCCACATATTATCCGTCTCTACGAGGTTGTAGAAACACCATCAAATATCTATGTTGTTATGGAGTATGTCAAGTTAGGTAAGTTTTCGATTAAATTGTGGAGAAGGGAAGGTTGCGAGGATGAGGTGGCAACTTTTTGATGGGTGAAACCATACCAACCAATTTGATACTTTACAATTGTTTTGGTTATTTTCATAAAAAGGTATTTTCATTGGTAATACAAACTTACACTAATGTATTTAATCGGATAATTTACATTGTGGAGTATTGCCACGAAATATGGTGGTTCACGAGATCTTAAACCTTAGTATTTCTTGTTGGATGCCAAATGTAATGTCAAACTTGCATTTTGGTTTGAGTCATGCGTGATGGTCATCTTCGAAGACAAGTTGTAGAATCCAGTTATGCAGACTCGAGGTATCATAAAATGATCTTGACCAAAAATTATTTTCGGTTTTCATGTATAGTTCTATTTATGTTATGCCTTTCTAAATAGGTTATATCTTGGTGCGGTATGATTTTGGTTTTATTGTTTTTAGTTTTTGAGATGGTGAGTTTCTATGTCTTTTGTGAGCTTGGTGTAAAAGTTCATAAGCGTAAGTATCCGGAGTGTCATATGGAAAGGTTAGTTAACTTTTTATTCCCTTCATAATATTATCCACAATCATCATTTTCACAACCATTATGTAGGGCGAATTACCTAATTAAGACTACCATGTTTTACAAGCGAAACATTTATGAAACTGCGCATATGGATCATGTAGTCGTGTCAATAGGTCGGGATATGGGTTGGATCCCATAACTTGACTAAATGTCGATTGACTAATTGATTATGATCTAATCCTTACAGTTGCAAGGCTCATCAATAAAAGAAGATTAAATATTTTCGTTGGGCTAGAGACCAAGTGGAAAATAGAAATCAATGTTTGGCATGAAAAGATGCATATCTCCTGAAATACCAAAGGGGATTGGACAGTAAACTAATTGTTTGAGCCTTAGCCTTGATGACCTCTTTAACCTTTGAGGTATTCTAAATGCTTGAAGAATGTTTGATTCATGTGGTATAGGTATTGTAAATGACCATATTTGAACCTTTAGTTATTTTCATGTTCATAAAATGGACAGCTTCGGTTGGTAAAATGGTAAAGGTGCAAATGCAATATTGGAAAGGGATAAGACTTATGAGGAGTTTTTATACAAGTCGTAAAAGGTATCTGTTGTTTATGGTGATATTTAGGGAATTAGTTGCAATCTGAACGTATTCTAAAACTCATATATGTATCTATTGCTTTTCAAACAATCTTTCACGTGGTTCTTTAAAAATGCGTTTATATTTGTTTTTATGCCATAGGTGATTCGAAATTCGTATCCTTTATTACATAGACCGAAAACTATGAAGAATGTGAATCTCGCTATAGTTACAAACCATGTAGCTCCTTCGTGCACAAGCCGACAAAGTGAGGTGGTGGGAGTTCGGTGTGTATGTATCGAATGGAGGCTCTTCACGGTAACTTATTTCATCATTCAAAAACCCTACTTCAATATTAATTTAAGTATTTATTATTGATCTTATTGATGTTGAATAACCACAACACAAGTTTTCGTTAAGATTCACTTAATTCATCGTATCTAAGCAAATACCTTAGTTGATTGTAGGTAACCCGTGATGATCTTGTTAACAAGGGAATGGCAAAGCTTCAAAATGTTCATATGGTTTTAATTTAAAACCTAACAAAATTTTCATCTCCATTGCTTTTGGTCGGTAGTTGTCATAAAAATTCATCAAACATATGCCCGTGTATCGCTTTAATCGATGATTTATCATACTTCTGACCACACCGGATGCTCATTATCTAATGTTCACGAGTTTACATAGTCAATCGAGTATTCGTCTTGATAAACTTTAAAAATGACTACAAAGTGGTAGGCATTCTTTGCGACAATCTAATTGAAACTGATGCATATTTGTACCAAGTGCGTTTCTTCCATGAAATAAGTGCAATCGTCCAAAGTAAGAAAATTATGTAGCTACATTTTGATTTGATTGTCGATATATTAGTTTGAAAGTACTAAAATTGTTGGAAGTAGAAGTTACTTATGACTTACACATTATCGATACATACGACTTGGAGTGATATCGGCGTGAGTTGTTTATAAAAAAGTTATAAAGTCTGTAGACGAAAGCATTTTGGGTCAACCCAAACTGTATACTAAAACTTTCCCGTTTGTACTAGAACACATAGCTTATTACTTAGAATACACTCAGTTGAAATTTTGGAACCATATTTCGTTGTAATATATGTTTGTAGTATTTTTTTTTTATCTTAGGACACTGATCACTTTCAAAAACTTATCTTTTGTGCCGCAAGATTTGAAGATTCAAACCATGGTCTAAATGGTGTAGTTAACCATGTCTGTCATTTCAGGAAAAAAGATGGAAAACTTGATGGCGACGACTTTTAACCAATTTTAGTAAGACACAATGCTCGAAGCCCTCCAAGTGCAAAACAAAAGTTACTTCTATGTTTTCCTTTAAATGGAGAAAGTAGTGGAGCAGAAAATATTTGAAAATGGTGAAATATGCAAACTCTTTATAACTTATATAACGCCTACAAAGTTTTATTAAATTGTGAACTTATTTATAAAAAATTTGAACACTTTATAAATCACACGATTAAGTAAACCAAGTATCACACTTGAGCTCAATGCGACCCACTCAAGCTGGTTTGGCATGTTTTATAATGAACCAAGTTTATAAGTTTAGTTATTTGATGCATTACGTATAACTTATAGTTCAACTAATTATGAATAAACTCATGATTAGTGCTTCTTATATTTACATGTTCATATTTTTGAATTTTAGAATGATGTGAGTGAGAGAGAACTGTCTGAACTAAAAGCCTTGATCAAGTGCATCGAAGATCAAAAGCTTGAATATTGGTACCCATTTGTCCCACTTCAAAAATGGATACTTCAGCTCGAGAAAGTGTGGATACTTCAAAAATGGATACTTCAAAAAGCTTGAATGTTGTGGCTGCAAACATTGTGGTGAATGTAGTTGACTAAATAACATTTTAAGGTTGCATGTTAAAAGACTTAACAATGTGGAGTGGGAACCAATTACTATCCCGTCAAGGTAACGCTATTTGGTTATTTCATTTAGTTAGAGTGAATTTCGATATTGTAAGTTTTTTATACACTATTGCATACATGGGGTGGGAACACGAATCATTTGGGAACCTTGCTATTGGATTGATCTAAGTATCATGTGAAACATGCAAAGTTTTACTTGACATGTAGCTTGAAGACTCCTGATCAGTTGTCTAAGTACCCTTTATATGATGATGGTCAAACATTTCTTCAAGTACCCTTCAACAAGGACACATGAGCGTCTTTTATGAGCCGAAACTTTTACCATAACTATTTTGTTTTAATGATAACATTGGCTAATAGGAGTCTTTGACATGACTTTTTTCAAAAATAAAAATTTCTGCAATTTTCACGGGATTGACAATAATCTTCCAAAGAGACTGATTTGGGTACATCTTCCCACAAAGTTATGTACCTGACCTTGCATATATCTTCATTATTTTGTCTATCTTACCGTGTCAGGTCGATTGTGGCTTTAAATCTTCATAGCTATGCAAGTGAAAATATGATATGAATTCAGTTGGATAAGACTTGCATGTCAAGATGGTTTAAAGTAGCCTATATGGTTTTTAGACTGTTTTCAACTTCTTAAGTTGGCACATATAAACAAATTAGATATTGTTTTAATGATATAGCTGTTGTGATAAATTAATCATGTGTCAATGTCATAAAAGCGAATTAAGAAGTGCTACTGACCAACCTAACTTTGGCTCGGCGCTTTTGACTTTTGCTAACATATTGCCCGTTGTGTGACCCATACTTCTTTCACACACTTTATCCAACTCCTCCCGGACCCACTCGGTTTATATGTGTTAAAAATGTAACTTACTCTTTGTTGGGAGTCCCTCATAACCTCATCTCATTTCGCGTCATATGTATCAGACCCACAATCACATCTTCGTTTATTTGGATATAAAAATGTGAATGTTATCTTATTTATTAAAGTAAGAAGTGTATAATGTTTTATTCGCCTAAACCTTCGTGGCAAATGTGATCGTCTTTGCTGTTTGTGTGGTCACCAAACCTAACGTAGTCCAAGTACATTTTGTAATTATGGCCTTTTATCCACAGGTGGTGTCTATTATTGGAGAGGACTTCATTCCCACAAACTTAAGGACTTCATTAACGTCAGATTTCTTATGGATGGTGATGGGTGTCTCTAACTTACCTGGATTTAACTCTTCATCTCTGGCTCGAGTGCGTGTTATCTCTCGATTAACAACATGCAATTCAGAATCTGGTGAAGCTGTGAAAACGTCAATGCGCAATCTTTTGATCAAGAAACAGTACTCAATTGAGAGACGTGATTTCAGAAAAAGAGGCTGGAATGACAAGAAGGGAATAAAATAACCAAATATATATATATATAAGATTTATTTTGTATGATCACTTGTATTTAAGCTATTTGCCTTTAGAAACTAGCAACCCAATTTAAATAATTTGTTAATATGAATCAACAAATAACAAACAAACGTTATTTCAAATCATACAATATTTTCAAGTGAACAACTTTGTAACTTATAATTCTTATATGATTTTTAATGTTTATAACGATTACTTAACATCCTTATTTCTCTAAAGAAAAATATGACAACGATTTTCATAATCTAAAGAAAAATATGACAACGATTTTCATAAGTAATGGCCGCCTAATGCATTCATATAAAAATTGGTACCTTTATATCTTATTTTCGTTAACTTAATTTTATTCAACAATATTCATAAGTCTAGCTAGCCCATCGGTAGGGCCAATTTTCCACATGTCCGAGTATCTAGCCATTCTTTACAACCCTTTTGCGCTATACAAAAATATGTCAATAATATTTATAAGTCATGCCCGCCGCCACACGACCAATTGCATTGACATGATTTGTCCTCCACGATTTTCGATGACGATCCATTCTCAATGGCATTTCAAATTCAACATCTTGATGTTCAAGCGAACACGTCGATGAGTATGCATAGGATGTTTTTTTGAAATTATTGAATGGCACGAAATTTATTAAATGAAAATACAAACTAATAAATACAAGAATACAGTTGTTTAAGACAAATGTACAATTAACTTTAAAACAAACTTAAAAGCCTTTGCTTATCAACCGTTGATGAGTATGCCTTATAGAAAGTATCATTCACCTCACCAAAATGTTCCTCGTGACCGCCATAAACAAATGTGCTTCATTCTATCATCAACTGCAATTAATCATGCTATAATTACTAAACATGAATTTCCTCCATACTCTTAGATAATACCTTCTTCCCAAAATCCCAAATCACGCTGCCTTTTTTTAAAATTAGTCAACCCATAAATTACAAGGATCGTTACTTGAGTCCCATCAGTATTAAAAGCCATCAAACCAAAACTATCGTTTCGTTCTTTGGTGAATACAACAACCTGGCTGATTCAAGCCCAGTTCACCAACCATTGCATCCCATCTTGACCTCAATTGATACTTATATTGCCCTTCTATCTTACCATAGTTCGGCGGACAATGAGCTGCTTTGGTTGGCAATGATCCTTATTCTCGAGTTATAACCCAAAAGAGGCACACAATCGGTGGGAAAGCACGAAATAGAAGACATAGTTACAAACTTGTACACGCCTCAAAACAAATAATATATATAAAATCGACCATCAAAAAATTATAAAAGAGTAACAAGCCTTTGCGACGTTTCATTGCTCCAGGATACCCACCTCCTCATATCCATTCTCATCATATGTTGTCACGTAAAATGTATCATCGCCCCTATTTGGATAAAGTGCAACAAAGATTCCAATTTCTAATAAACATCAAATATAACTAAACAACAAATGAGAAACATCAAGTCGGTCCCGAGGTAACCCCGACAAACATACTTCATCTTATAGTTAAATCAATTTGTGTAATTGTGTTACAATTTACGTGTAAAGACAATAATGAAAAATATCACGGTGATGACGATAGGATAGGATATGATTTATATGTGATTAATTCATGGTTGCAGATTTATAATAGCTATTGTGGACAATAGTAATGCATTCACTAAAAAATGTATATGATTGATGTTAGGATTTATGTGTAAAAAAAAACAAGGTTTTACGATACATTTTTATTAAAGTTTAGTGATATATCCCAGGGAAGATCATTCCTACACCATTCATTTCTTCCTAAATTCCAACACCCTAACTTCATGTGCTTCATCATCTTTTGGTTTATGTTACAATATATAAAATAGTAATTAATAGAAGTTTGCTATTTTTTTGTCCATTTTATTTGTGTTTTTGTTGTTAGAGATATGTATGTTTAAATTCTTATTAAGAATCCATGTGAGCATCTGTAAGGTAACTATTAATACAAGCCTACATAGTGTGCTTTCTATACATTCAGATTCCATGGTGAGCTTTCATGCATGCATCTAGTATTTTATTTTGTGAGCTGTCTATATATTAGTAGGTGATTATGTCTCTTTTTTTCAAAACCCTCATGATTTTATGTTCGTTATTTTGCAGAACTATGGTGGAGGCTTTTGGTGAGGTTTAGTGGGACAAAAAACAAAGTATCTCTTTTTCTCAAAACCCTAATGATCTTATGTTGGTTTTTGTAGTTGAAGAACTATGGTGGACGCTTTTAGTGTGGTTTGGCTAGGAAAAAAACAATGGTATGTCTCTTTTCCTCAAAACCCTAATGATATCTTGATTATGTTAGAGTTGATATCATAGCTAAGGTGATTGGGCATTTAAGATTCATGTAACTTGTGCATTACTATATGAGAAAACACCATAAAAATAAAAATCAAAGTCATACCGTCCATCGGACGAGTTTCATTAGTATATATATATATATATATATATATATATATATATATATATATATATATATATATATATATATATATATATATATATATATGCTAATAGACTATGAAATATAAATAATAAAAGGGCTTTTGTACTAAAAATATCGATAACAAGACTTATCTTGTTATTCACTATTTTAAATGGAAACTAACGACTAAAATGGAAATGTTTTATAGTAAATAAACAATTAATGTTTCGAGTACACGTTTATCGAAATATACCAATTATGGGCATTTAATACTAGTTTCAAGTAATTATTTTGGCCAAAATGGGGAATTGGGTGGTATATTTACATGATAAAATTAGTGAAATTACCCCCACTAGAAATGAATATTGCCCTCAATATTCAAAGTACCAGCGGTTATGCGAAACATAGAACGTAAAGGAAATACTACGGCCATTATTTGAATTTTTTTTTTTTTTTTTTTTTTTTTTTTAATAGAAAAACTTATATACAACAGTGAGGCAACTCCCCACACTGGGTGGTACACACGGGTGAAAACCAGTTTATACTCTTGTTTTTGTTAACCGAGTCGCTAGCTTGACTCGACCCTCGAATTTATTTGTCCTTGGGAAGCAAGTGGAAGAAAATCTCCATCGGACTTTCATTCAAATGGTTTGGATAGATATTGAATGTCTTGAAAGTTCCACTCGATGAGATATAACCGACTCAAAAGAAAGAGAAATGCCGGGATCAAAGATGGTATCTTCACTCCGTAAGAGTTAAGACATGGAGAAGAAATGGGAGGAGAAGGCAAAGTGACAATGAGTTGACAACGGGTGGAATGGGTGGGTAAAAGATTAGATTGAGGAACATTAACGAAATGTTCGTAAATCTTATCCACCATGAAGAAATGAAAATATCCGTATCGGGCTTAGAAGAGGTTCCATCATCTGGCGGTTTAGCGAGTGCGGACGAGTGGATGATGGACCTAAGCCATAATCGTCACTCTAAAACCCGAAGGTATCGAGTCATCCGGAGAAAGAAAGTGACCTCTTACATAAGAGTGTCACTGACGAATTATCGAAGACCAATTGTAAAGAAGATTTTCCAATTTAGTGAGGTCGGCTTCAAAGTCGAAGTGCACATCATCATCTCCCGGTGGAGAATGATCAACGAGCGAGTTCATCGGAGAACTCCTCGAGAAGGTCTAACGTCAAGTGGGATTGCCACTATTCTTATCTTCGGTAAGGATGGAGATGAAACGAGGTTCTCCATGTAAGAGTCACTATCCTCATTCGAATGTCAAAGATGGGATTATCCGAAATTAAAGTGAATTCGAATCAAAGTCAAACAGAGGATTAGTGAGCGCCATAGCAAAAGGTTTCTCGGACCTGCGAGAATATCTTCATCATCCGTTTCAAAATCGGTGTCCATATCAAGATCATCGGGATCAACATCTCACTTCTTCCAAGTAGCGAGCTCGAAGGTATCTCCTCAACATACTCGATGTCTCCACACGATAAAGAATCATCAAACGACATATAGTCATTTTCAGATTCGGAGATCACCTCAACAGGTTCTTTCGGGGTGGGAGAAGAATCATCATCGAGAGGGTCATCACGCATATCACCAGAAATAACCTCGGATTCACTTGGGTTTGGGACAAGGTTCTCAACACAAGACGGTTCCGTTTCTGGAATAGTGCTAAGATGCTCGTCCCCCATTAAAAGGTCATCCGAAGGTTCTATGGTAGATAGGCAATATGAGGGAGGAGAGTGGACATGTGCGGTACTTTGTGAGCTTGATATATGCACTTTGTCCTTTGTCATCTCCCAATCTTCCTCATCCTCGTCATCTAGACGGCAAGCTTAGTTAAATAGAAAATGTTGTTGAGCGACTTCGTTAAATAGGAGAAGCTTTTGAGCTTGCTTCGCTCATCGGCTAGAAATCTTCGTTCTGACGACTTGTTCCTCGGAAAGTTCCTCAAGAATTATCGAGGAAATTGCTCAATAATGAGGAAGTTGTGGGGGTTGGATGTGGTCAAATCCGGAAGTGTTATAGCAAGGATCGGGTCCATAGTAATTTTGATTCCACGATTGACATTGAAAATCATCATGAGGACCCCACACTTAGCACAATGAGGGTATTGGGAGAAACTTTGAAATGATGAATCATTGAAATCTTGATAATACGGTTGTGGCTCGAATGAATTTTGTGGAGGAAGTTGAAATTGTTTTGAGGATAATTGAAAGAATTTGGATTAGAATCATAAGCGAATGAATTCTCGGCGCAAATCGAACAACATCCATCAATAAGATAATTTCCACACCACTCGCACATACATTTGAAACAACGAAAACCTTTCGGTAACACGTCTCATAACCGTAGCAATACTCTTGATCGAGCGAAGTATCTAGGGAGCTGGAGTAGGAATCGAGGGCTCAACAACATCACAAATGGTAGGTAAAGCGGTATTTCGAAGTTGAAATTTGTGAAATTCATTTAAGCAATTTTGAACAATGTTCATGAAATCGTCCGAAAAAGGTTTTGAAGATTAGGAGGTGGGACAAATGGTGTGCTCTCGAGCTAGCAATTTCCACCATTTCGTTTGGTCTCCGGTTCTTGCTCTTTTCTCTTAACCTTAACCGTAAATCGCGAAAGATTTGGATCAAATCTAGGCGGTTTAGGCTCGAAACAATAGAACAAATCTCGGGTTGTGGCGGGTGGTCGAAAAACTTGGAGAATCATCGAGAGAGTTTTTATCGGATAGTCGCACCAATAGCAATATTTGCTTGCACCGGCCTACCACATCGCTACATACACATTCATGATTGAGACAATAAACTTGATCCTCTTCCATCGTCCTTTGCAATGAAAACAACGGCGATAATCGATCGTCGCCATGAGAATTAAACATATAGAGGGTTAAAGAAATAGAATCAAATGATCGAGAGGATACGAAGAATAGAATCAAACGGTGAAAGAGGGTAAGAGAAATAGAATTATCAAATAAGAGGAATGAGAAGAATATTTTTGTATTTTTGGATTTTATGAAAAACGGTAACCTCACGAGGAAGGATCTTCAAGTCACTAATCGCAAAAACTTCACGATATTGTCGCAACACACCTCCCCGGCAGCGGCGCCAAAATTTTGATTCGTTGTGAAGTGAGTGGTGAAAAACAAACACAATATCAATATATCAAATTAACCGTAAAATTCGACAAATTAACCCTTTAGGAAAAAGGTCAACGTGCCAAACCTCACGGGTGTGATAAAAGTGATACCGGGAAAGTGATTTCCCTGGGTCGTGTCCCAACGAGGTGTGAAATTGACGGCTTCGATGAGTTTCGTGATAAGGACTTGAATTGGTTAAACGAATTTTTGGAATTGCGATTACGTATTCTACAAAATAAAGAACGGAAATGAAAATAAAGCATAAAGAAAATACTAAATAAACTATCACTAAGCCTAAGAAACAATAAAACGAAGCTAAATTACATCCTAGGGCATTCAAACTAAAAAACGCAAAAACCGGTAACGCACCGAGCCTAAAACGTGAGAATTATGAAATTTAAGGCCTACGGGTGCAAAACCAATTTTCCTACGTTCTACATGACCAAAAATAATTTTAGGAAAAAGCGGAATATTTTTTTGAGTTTTAAATTATTTATTATGAATTACATAAACTTAAAACTAAATTAAATTATGAAAAATAGTAAATGATTTTGGAAAAATCTGAAAAATTCATGAAAACTACTTTATGAGATGCTCTACTTAGGAAAAATAAAAAGTGAAAATAAGCTACTATGAAAAAGCAGTAAATAAGCTAATAAAGGAATAAGCTTAAAAGAAACAAAGCATGATAAATGAATTATTTATGCACCTTAAGACATAAAAGTCCCAAGGGCACGTTTGGTTAGGATGCTGTGTGTTGTGGTCGTGGGCAGGAGGTCAGGGGGTCGAATCCCACCCCTACACCTTTTTATTCACTATTTTTTTTTTTTTTGATTTTGGCTTTGGAAGATTAAAGGGGCAGTCAAAGTGACTCTTTTTTGTGAAAATTATCTTCTAAAACTTTTGAATAAAATTTGTTTGAACGACTTTTTGTCATGATTTGTGATGATTCCAAACCAAACACCCCTTTAGCGTACTTAAGCATAAATAAGCATAAACAAGCGAAAATAAACTAAGCGAATGATCATTTAAGCTAAAACAAGGATGATAAGCTATAATTAAGCAACCGCAAAGGGAAAAGCAGTTGGGAAATAAGCTACACTAGGAAATCCTAAACTAATAAAATGGAAAATAAGCTATCTAAAAGTCCTAATAAGCACTAAATTAGCTAAAGGAACTACACCTAAGCTAAAGCCACTAAATGGAAACTAAGGGCTCTGAATATGCCAAGTTGAAACCTGAATAAGCACACAAAAAAAAAAGAAGGTGGGAACGGCTGCTGTTGGGGGTCTGCTGTACCTGTCTCCAAACAGCCTCAACGGGGCAAGTTTAAGCTTAAAAGTAAGCCACACGTTGGCTTCCAAAATGCGAAATAAGCAATGGAATTCACTAATCTTACATCTAACTTGCTGATTACTACTAAAACTAATCCTAGATCTAACAATAGGCTAACTAATCTAAGCTAAAAAAAAGAGGACAAGGCTACTGTTGTGTGCTTGCTGCTGAATAACTACTGAAACAGCCCACAAGGGACCTTTTCGGCTTAAAAATAAGCTAGCTAACAAGCTCCTAAGGTGACTAAAATAAGCTTAAAAGAACACTAAAAGAAAGAAAACTAGCAAAAGGTAAGAGCGACTCTGCTGCATTGTTGAAACTTGACCTACAAGAGCGGTCTTGAAGCTCGAGAAATAACCACCGATTGATCTCGAACTCCAAAATAAGGCAAATCGGATCGACTAGTACTATAGGATTCTATAAAACTAAGGACACTAAAGATGAGCTTATTTGAGGCTTCTAAAGTGATGATGAAAAGGGAGTTCAAGGCAATGAGGCCGAGGCAGTTTAAAAAACCGCTTAACACGCAAAAACTTGACATCTTAAAACTTGAGAACAAGGGTAGCATAAAACTTCATTTGACATTGGTATGAGACCCAAGT
Organism: Chrysanthemum lavandulifolium; assembly: GCA_022545495.1. Classification (NCBI taxonomy): domain Eukaryota; kingdom Viridiplantae; phylum Streptophyta; class Magnoliopsida; order Asterales; family Asteraceae; genus Chrysanthemum; species Chrysanthemum lavandulifolium. The sequence continues at coordinate 104,047,065 of CM040242.1, read as the reverse complement.
GGGTCAAAAATGAATTTTGACCCAAAACTAGTACTATTCAAACACCCTTTTACTTGAGACAACATTTTGAAGCAGGAAAGGACCTGGTAACTAAAAAGAAACTGTTTTGAACTCGAGACTAAGGACCTTGATGAACTAACTGTAATCTCATTCAAGCAACTTGACTAAGCATCAAACTAACTTACGACATTGCAAACAACATGGAACATGAGTTAAGATTTCAACGTTTGAAAGCCAAAGTAAACTGAATTAACTAAAGAAAATTGCAATAACGAGAATCCAAACTGAAATTAAACTTTAAGTCAATACATTAAATTAACAATACAAGAAAAATAAGGGAAGGACTAGAACTTAAAAAATTCTAGACAAACTTTTTCTTTTTCCACTAGCAGCCTATTTATACAAAAAAAAAGTCTTCTCAGTCTTCTTTCTTGTGTTTGTGCTTTCTTTGTGAGATGAACCAGCCAAATACCTTCTCTTGTGCTTCATGACTTCAATCCAAGCCATCCATTTGGTAGGTGTACATTAGAAACAATCCGAGCCATCTGTTGGGGACTTTTATACTTGGATTGCCACAGTGGCAATGGGGAAGAGGAGTAGTGGGTTTGGGAGTTGGGATTGACTGGGTAATAGATTGGGATTAGGGTTGAGTGACCTGGGGTTGAGTGATTCTGGGTAAAAGGGTTTTGGTGAGGATGGAGTGTTCCTGGGTTTTGGGTAAAGCAGGAAAGAAAGGAGGAAAGGTATTTGGGAAAGAAAGGGATGGGTCGGGTTTCTTTGGGTTGGGTTGGGTAATAGAAAAGGGTTGGTTAGTATTAATCTAAAGGACCATTTTAGCCATTCATCCAAACTAGAGGTGAAACCGCACTTTTCAAAATTTATCAAAGGACCAATTTTGACAAGTTAGAATTACCAAAGGACTAAAATGTTAATTTTCCAATTTAAAATGTCGGGGGTAAATTCATCAATCTTTGAAATTCGGGGACCAAAGTTGCCATTTGCAAAAGCCGAGCTTTATGAGGCTAATTTTGACAACTTAAAAATTCACGAGGGCCTTTTATGAAAAATTACATGTTTTGAATAACCGGGGACTAGATTTTGACAATTATTGCATAAAATACAGTCTAAATATTTTTTCTGTCTTTTTGAGACTTTTCAAAGTGTTTTTGACTGTTTTTGCAGTGTAGAAGGAACAAAAATGATGAGTATTTACACACTCATCAAATAGACTTCTAAATCGACCTAGTCCGGGGTTGGCAATTGTTCTAGATTTTGCCACGACAGTGCTGGACTAGAGTCGCGGGGCCCGAGTAATCCCTGGATGCGGGATGTGGTTGGTGATCCGGGTAGGATCAGTGTGTGCAAACGGTGTTTATCTATCTTAGGTCTTGCATAGCAAATCAAATCCTACATGTCCACTATGATTTTATTGAATGTAAACCTATGAACTCACCAGCGTAAGCTGACCTTTTAGCATGATTTCTCATGTATTTGAGAGAAGTTTGGTATACGTGATCGATGGAAGCTTGGCAAGAAGGCGGGGTTCAAGGATCATTTCTGACTCTGATAAACTTTGGGGACCTATTTTATTAAATCATGTTTTGGGCCTAATATTTACACATTTGGATTAAATGTTTTGAATACTTAAATTTGGGGTTGGTTTTGAATGATTAAATGACTATCTTTTGCTATACTTGTGTGTGATACCAATCCAATAGTAACGCCCAAATCTTGGATTAAGTCTTCCATTGCATCGAGACTTGGGGTGTTCTGATTGGTATCGAGCTCAAGGTTATAGAAATTAGGTATTTTATAAACCCTAAACTATAACCACTTTTAAGAAATTGATCCTCGACCGATGCACGCCCGCTTGCCAGGCCGAAGCTTCTTAATTGATTATGGTATGAATTGCGATTTGAATTATGAGATGATCTGTTAAGGGATATTGTGAACTGATTATGGAAACGTTGTGATTTGGAGATATGATTACTGATTTTGGGTAAATGAGATGTGATTATCGAGACACTACGGAATTTGATTTTAGTAAACGGTATATTATGATTTCGGAATTTTGAACTCGATTGATTTGATATGGTATTATGAGATGGAACTGAACTTACGTGTTCTATTTAAAGGCATATTTTGAGTAATGCGGTACCTCTACTTTTAAGCTTTCATTATGTGATATATGTTTTGGTTAAGTTGATGCGCTTATTAAAACTAGTTGTTTCGAACACTTATACCTACCCTATGCCATTGTCACAGACTATGCCTTCACTAGCTTTTGATGTGTCTGAGGAGGTCCTTGTTGTTGCTAGTTTGCCAACATTGACTCTCATGACGGTTCCGCAGGGTGATCCTTATGAGATTGCCCATCACACTTATAATAGCCTAAATTTCATTATGACATTTGAACCCTTAATATGTGTATGACTTAAATACGAGACGACTTTCGAACTTGGGATACGAATATAATACGAAATTTTGAACTATGAGTTATGAAATTTAAATCACAAGTATGACATAACTAACTTAGTATATTAAAATGTTGGCACAACCTTTATTTCTGGAACATCACACGTCTACATTTCTACTAGAACTAATTTTATTTAAAATATGTACACTATGCCACTACTTAAAATATAGCAAGATAAAATATTTAGATGAGGAACTAGTCTCTTTATCCTCCCCATAAACTCGGTCTTCTCCCCATGTTATATTCCTGAATTTGTTTCTCAATTCCCATTCGTATACCATTTTACTCTCACACATCAAACCTAAAAAAACTATATATATATATTAAAGACGGCTGCTGACTTCCTTCAAGATCAAGGTAACGAAGGTGATTTTGGTGGTAATCAGTTTGTGGCAATCAAGCCGTGGTTTTGGTGGTCGTGGGGTTATTTCATTTCGGTGTGGTTCGAGTGTCGCTTGATTCGTATCCTTTGATCCGTTTTGATATTGTCCCAAGGTATTTTGATTTCTTTGTTTCATGTATGAAAGCGACATACATAAAGCATATAATCTAAAGATAAATATGTTATCGATCATAACCTTGTCCAAGTGCTAAGTGTTCATCTCAAATCCAGAATCTGAATAACTCTTATATATATAAACTTATATAAATCTTGAATAAACAACCATTCATGTTGACTGTTTTGGATACAATCATGGCTACTTGAACATTTGTATAACCTTTCATTTCAACTAGAAACACGAATATAAAGCGTGTACATGAGGTTATTTTTCAGTCGTTTCGGTTTCGTTGTGCATATAAATGGTTAATATAGTTGTTGTCGTATGGTGTAGCGGTGTGCGGAGTTTGAGTGTCTAGTGGTCGTTAAGCAGGTTATAAGCGGAGGTAAGGTGGAGTCTTGAATCGACTCGGCTATGTAATATGTTATACGGAGAAGAAAGTGAAATGCATTGCATGAGAAAATATATTAATTCACTATATTACTTCTTTCATATTTTAAGTTACAATATAAACCCTAAACTATAATAGGTGGTCATAATAAACCCTAAACTATAATATTACTTATATTGAACCTTTGAATTTTTTTAATTTGCATTTGTAACCTTAAGGTATTAAGTTACTAATTCGGGAAAATTTACTAAATATGAAGACTTAATTCAAAAAGTTACTAAAAATGCAAAGTGTTTAAAATTAGAAAGAAACACTAATTATGTAAATTTGAATAACTTTAAGCACTGAACTTATAAATGAACTTATAAGTAATACGTGATCATTAATTCGTGTAGATTCTTTGAAGAGGGAGTAGCTTCCATTTTTCCGTGTGCTTTCCTGGTTATTCGCATTTGCTTTTGAGGTACAGATATTCTTTCCCTTTTCAGTAGGGATACTTTTGTGCGTTCTTATCCTTTGATATGATCCTTTGCTATGATTCCCCTATGATGATCCTTTGTTTGCTATGATTCTTCGATATGATTCGTTCCATTTTGACTTCGGTATGATGTGTTATGATATGATTCAGTTTCTATGATTTGTACGCTTATGATTCGGTATGTTTTGGATATGATTATGATTTATGCGTTACGCCCGCTTTTGTTACGAGCCAACTAGCCATGGAGGTACCATGGCCATGTCGTTGATGGCACCAATGGCATGACACTATCTGAGGCGGTGTGATTAGTCCCAGCGTCCCATTATGATTTGATATGATATGATTTGTGATTTGTGGCGCCTTATTTGCATATGTATACTGTCTAGCTAACGGGTACATATTGCCTTATGTCTGGGGCGTATGGATGCATCCTAGGATTATGATTTGATATGATATGATTTGATTCGATATGATTTGGCATGATTTATATGGATTTGGCGTTTGGGTGTCGTGCCTTGCACCCCTCTCGCACTTTGGTACTTGTGAGGTCTCCTCCCACGGACCCTTTTGTAAGTAGTGTCCTTCATGTGGCATCTTGGGCGCATAGGATTATTGCTCGTGGGCATCTTTCATTTGTGATTCATTATACTTCATTGGATTATGTATTCGTATGTTCGTTGTGTTCTTCATGTGGCATGTTGAACACCTTTTGCTTTAGTGTTTCATTATGTTCTCTTCATGACCTGATCCTTTATAGTTTCTGATCTCTCATTCACTTGGATTTGTTATCTTATGCTCATTTGATACGTAGGCCTTCATTCAGTTACTCGTTTGACCTTTTGTTCACTCAGATTCCTTATCTAGTCCATCCAACAACTATGTGGGTTATAGTTATTTGAATTTAATATGTTTTCATTCCATGTGGTTGCCAAACTTATGTTATCAGACTTTACTTCATATGTTTATAATGCTATGACATGAGTAAGTGATTCTCTTGTTTATTATGTTGATGTATGACTACGTGATTTGCCTATTCTCCATGTTGATATTTGATTACCTGAATTATCTATTGCCATGCTAGTATGAAATTATCGGGTTACCATGTTGAGATGTGCTTATGTGGTTTGTCTAGATGCCATGCTTGTATGTAAATCTGTGACTTAGCGGCTTTTGGTGATGTCCTTATATAATTACTTCTTAAGTTATAATTATCATTTAATGTACTATCTGCTAATTATTGATCTGCCATGATTACATTTATGCACATGATTCATTGCTGACAGAAATTGATTTGACTTATGTGTGTACCTATTGAACTGTTTAGTTGCCATGTTATAATCTTGCTTAGTATTACTCCTGATGATGTTACTTGGTATGATGATCGTCTGACTTGTCGTTGTTATTTATCCGTCGGGAGTAATTGCCATACTTGAGTTGTATTATGTTGTTTCTGCATGCTTATAGAGTATAGTTTAGTTATCGTATTTGATTTGGTGCCTGTTTGTTTTGCAATATCATGTTGTTAGTTGTTCCATTGCTTGATATACTCTTTCAATATTTTGTTACATGTATAATTATGATGATGCCTCTCATATTTATGTGATTCTTTGAATGCTTGAATATTTATCGTGCTTGTATGTATTCGCGGATGTCTTGTTTGCTATGGCTTCCTTTAATCATGTTCTTGGTGGATATATGTTATGATGTTTTCTCGGGTTTCTCATTGACTCATTCCTTCTGTTCATTCGTTCTGATTTTGTTATTTCATTTTGATTTTTTCGTACATTTGTTATATTTAGCTTTTGATTTATGTCATGTCATTCATTGAGCTTTGTAAGCTCGGCCGCCTTCTTTTTACGTGGCGGGGTTCTAGTAGAGCTATGGGCAAGAGTAAGAGTTGGAACTTAGAAGACCTATCCTATTTTGATATTTCACATAATTATGGATTTATGTTTCAGATTTGTATTTCTTTTGTATTTCTATTTTGGATTTGTGGTTGTATTTATCATTTTGGAGTTATGATGTTCATGACTTTATTTTATTTGTATGATAAGACTTCGCTTGCGTTCTTGTATGCTTTGTATGACACCATAATGTGGCATTCGACCCGTGTCGGGTTGGGGTGTTACAACACTAGTTCATCATCATCATCGGATCGCCTAGCTCATCTAGGCGACTCACTTTACATCGGTCTTAGCACGAGCCCAAACTCTAGGCTTGCTCATAGTCGCCCGCATGTCCGTGAGACCACCATCATTACCTATCCGTTTAGCGACCCACTCTCTTACATCATTACCACCGGCATCACCATGTCTTAGGAGACCTAGATCTCCTCTTGTACCACCTCGAGTTTACTGCGAGAGACTAACTCATGGACTCTCCTTCTATGGATGAGGCGAGGAGGAGCATGAGATTGATGGCGGTATGTAGATGAGGATGAAGATCCTCGGGAGGAGAAGGGTGAGGATATCCCGGAAGGGGTACTCCTCTATTGCGAGTCTGCACATTCTCAGGACCGAGGTTCTCCTTTGCTGAGCTGATTCCCTGTCTGACCTTTAGACATTGACTCACCACCTTACTCACCTTATATAGGTAGCCCGTTGGGATCGAGATACCATCAAGATTGCTTGAGCCCGAGGGTATGGTGAGGCAGATTACGATGTGGGAGAGGATTACATCACGGTACTAGGCTTAGTAGGTTCTGAATCGATTGGTTGGAGTATCAAGGGCTAGTATAGAGGATCGAGAGGCGATATGGGTATTGTTGTCGGGATGACTATGGTTTTGCATGATGGTATGTCGGAGCTCGAGGAGTAGGTTGGGGTCTGCTTTGAGAGGGTTGTGACATTTCGTGATGTAGATAGAGCGATTTGGCGTAGGATTGGTGAGTTGGAGAGAGAGGTCGTTGATCTTAAAAGTGATCGCGACGCTCGACGTGTTGAGTTGGCATCTTTGTGGAGAGAGGTTGACGATGTTAGGAGATCTGTTAGTGGTATTCAAGATCGTGGCTAAATAGTACGAGGTTCATAGCTTTGCTCCATCTTGAAACTAATTAGTACTTGGTTCGAGATGTAGGATTATCCTAGTTGTCTTACTATTATCGTTGTTAGGATCGTTTTTGATTTCTTCGTATCCTTCCATGTATTTCCACTTTTGAAACCTATGAGTTATGGTTATTGGAACGTGCATCCTTTAGTTATGATTCGGTATCTAATTGTTTCGCTTTGGTATAGCATTATCCTTGTTGACCTTGATTATGTATTCGAGCGTCATTTGGTGATCCTTGGAACCCAACTCTATCTTTAGGCGTGGTGTGAACTTATGAAGCTGTTATTCTTGCCTTGAATGATGGCAACAAGACGAAACCGCTTAGGACCAACCGAGCGACTCCTGCTGCTGTTGTTGCCCTCGTTCGTCAAGGTGGTCATCCAACCGCGACCACTCCACTGTTGAGAATCGAACACCGATAACCCGGTTGTAGAAAACCCGAATGTGAGCGACCATGCCGAGAATGGTCATGTTCCACAAAACCCTCCACATGTGAACCCGGCCCACGTTGACCAATTAGTGGCGCAACATGTCATTGAGCGCTAGGCGAGACTAATCTCTAACACCTCGGTGGAACCCCAATCTTGAATCGAACTCGAGGTTGTACCTACAAAGAGTTCCGATTACGTGGTTCCATGAGTTCGGAGGCGAGGGAGTAGTTTACTTAACTAGGTGGTTGGAGAAAAGCGAATACTGTGTTTGCCGTTAGTAGCGTGATGAGGATTGTAAGGTTAAGTATGCAACATTCACCTTGAAGGATGAAGCTTTGACTGGTGGAACAACTATCACGGATCGGTAGGAATTGATGTAGCTTATAGCATGACTTGGACTCGTTTAAGACTCTCACGATCAAGATTCTTGTCCTAGGAATGAAGTTAGAAAGTGAGTTACGGAACCATAAGGTTAAGAATGTTGACATGGCGACTTATACTAAATGCTTCCAAGAGTTATCGTTGCTTTGCCACGACATGGTTCGCACTGAAGACCTTAAGATTGAGAGGTATACTTATGGATTGCCTTTAGCTACTCGAAATGATGTCATCGCTGCGAAGCCAGTTAATTTGCATGAGGCAATTATTGTTGCTCAGCGTTTGATGGACTCTTATGTGTTAGAAGTAGGAGACAAGGGTAAGAATGATATGAGTGATAAGGGGAAGAGGAATGAAGTTATCAAAGGGAATGGCAACAAACGGCATGAGACAGCCAGAGTGTTCGCCATAGGAAATGGAGAAAAGAAAGGTTATGAAGGTAGTAGGCCTATGTGTGGTCGTTGTAACCGACACCACCATGGACTATGCCCGAATGTGTGTAGGAAGTGCTCTAAGGTAGGACATTTGGCCAAAGGCGTGAGTCCCGACCACTTGTTGCGGCTCAAGCGCACAAGGAGGCGAGCTGGAAGGCCACTTGTCACTGTTTTGGATGTGGAAAGAAAAGACATTTCAAGAATGAGTGCGAGGCCGTAGATGAGAGGAAATCCCGAATGTAGGAGGATTTGCTAGCGAGGTGTGGGAAGTAATGGCTAAACCACAGTGAAGTGTGAGTTTGTGGAGAACCGGAAACCATGGTGCTAGGAATCGTGAGAGACATGGGAGCAGTGTGTTTACGCTATTGGGAAGGAAGGCTGGTGAGGATCCTAACGTAGTTATGGAGTGCGTTCATACCGATAATCGCTATGCTTCCATCTTGTTTGATACCGGTGTGGATATGAGTTTCGTATCCACCAACTTTATGCCATTACTAGGAATCTCCCAAACACCTCTAGGGTTTAGTTACGATGTGGAATTAGCTAATGGGAATAGGAGAAGATAGAAAGCGTGAGTTCGAGGTTGTACCTTAAGTTTCCTAGACCGCCCATTTAGTATAGACCTATTGCCACTTACCTTGGGAAGTTTTGGCGTCATTATCGGAATGGATTGGTTATCGAAGAGCGGTGCACATCATCTGTGATGAGAAGATCGTGCGTTACCGTATGGCGGAAAAGTTACGAGCATTCAAGGAGATCGGAGCATTGTGAAGTCCTTCCGGTTGAGCATCATCTCTTGTACTAAGGCCAGTACATCGATAGAGGAGGTTGTCTTTTCTTGGCTCAATTTCACGAGAAAGCGAGGAGAAGGGTGAAAGACACCTTAATGATGTACCCGTCGTTAGAGAATTTCCGGATGTGTTTCCGACGATGCGCGAGTTCCACTTGTCCGACAAGTGGAATTCCATATAGAGTTGATACCGGTGCGGCACCGTGGCCCGGGCACCTTATTGATTTGCTCCATGAGAATTGGAGGAACTGTATAAATAGTTGGCAGAATTGTCAGAGAAGGGATTCATTCGACCAAGTTCGTCACCGTGGGGAGCACCAGTGTTGGTTGTGAAGAAGAAGGATGGATCATTTCGGATGTGTATTGATTATAGGGAGTTGAATAAGTTGACAGTGAAGAACCAATATCCGTTACCTAGAATAGATGACCTATTCGACCAACTCCAAGGAGCTTGTGTCTTTTCTAAGATCGGTTTACGATCTAGTTATCACCAGCTTAGAGTTCGAGAAGAGGATATCCCTATGACGGCGTTTAGGACTCGTTATGGACTCTATGAATTCCAAGTGATGTCGTTTGGTTTGACCAACGCGCCAGCGGTTTTCATGGATCTCATGAACCGAGTGTGTAAGCCATACCTGGATAAGTTTGTGATAGTATTCATAGATGACATCTTGATATACTCCAGGAGTAGAGAGGAGCACAAAGAGCATTTGAGGCTCATTTTAGGATTGTTGAGAGAGAAGAAGCCAAATTCTATAAGTGTGAATTTTGGATTCCGTCCGTTCAATTCTTAGGTCACGTGATAGATAGTCGAGGTGTTCATGTTGACCCGATAAGATTAAGGCCATTAAGGAATGGGCGATCCTAAGAACCCATCAATCCGACGGTTTCTAGGTTAGCGAGGCTATTATAGGAGATTCATTGAGGATTTTCCAAGATAGCTAAGTCGTGACCAAGCGACACGAAAGGATGTTAAGTATGAATGGGGAGAAAAGGAAGAAGAAGCATTCCAACTTCGAAGGAGAAGTTGTGTAGTGCACCATGATAAGGTTTTAAAGGTACCTTTTGAGGGTCGTTTAAGCCCTTATTTGATCACTTTGTATCCGTTATTGCTTAATATCGTTCCTTTTCACTTTTAGGTCTTTTGAAGGAAAAATGCTAAATGGCACTTATTTGGATGAAAAGGCGCGAATATCTGAAGAAAATGGTCAAAGTCGAATCGAGACACTCAAATCTGCTGAAACACAAGGTGGCGGCGTCGGTGTTATCTGTGACGCCGTCGGAGATTCTGTGACTCGAAGCCAAAACTCCCAATTTCAAGCGGCGACGTCAGGTTATAAAAGAGTAGGCCGTCGCAACTCGGGCGGCCTAGATGCAATCGAGACGGCGTCGGAAAGGCGAAGAGGACGGCGTCACAGGCATAAGGTGACACCGTCGCAAGTCTAACATGGCCAAGGCGAAACCCTAATGGCGGCGATCCGGCGGCGTCACAAAACATAAGGTGGCGCCGTCGCAAGTGCAATCTTATATATAGAATCCGAATTTTTCGGTTTTAGAGTGTAGTCTTTTGGGTAAAAACCTAAACCAGACCAAGGCTGTCTTGTACGGTATTTTAGGGTTCCAAACCCTATCTTACATCAAGATAAGTGTTTACTTCATTAATACAATTATGTCTTTGATTATTTGTGTGTATGCTTGCATGTTCTCCATGTCAAGCTAATTTACTTGTGTGTTTGCTTAGGAATATGAAACTTAATTATTGAATATTGATTGGTTGTTTCTTATCTTAGTTGATTAATGATCTAGTAATGTGATAGGTCATTCGTTGTGTACTTAATGCGTGATTAAATCTTTGTGAACCTTAGAATATGACTCCTTGAGTAGTTGTAAGCTAAATCATCCAAAGAGTGCCTTAGGTAGGAGTTTATCATCCCTTGTGGGTTTTGTAGGCGAGACCCTTTGGTAAGTTCAAAGAGTTAGGGAGAAGCATACCTACAACCTTAGACACACAACGCAACTAGGAATAAGGACGTGACAATTCAACCACCAATAGGAAATAATTAAGGAGTAGTAAAACCTAAGTAAACACATCTTTAAACTATCATACGAGCACACAATAATTAGACATAGACTACATACACCTTAGATTAGATAATTAGATAAGTAGAGTAATCGGTAGCAATACCAACCCCAAATCCAATACCCGAGATTCGTGCCTTTCAATTTCCTAAAAACATAAAAAGATAAAAATAATCTTCCTCAACCCCAACCTTAGCGTAGTAACTTCTTACTAGCATTCCTATTCCCAGAGAGCGATATCAATACCGTGGCTTACCTAATACTACACTACAACGATTAGGTTCACCGCTAGGGTGTTGAAAAACTTTCTCGACGAAAAGGAAGTTCCTTTGACCCCGACGGCGTGTGTGGCGTTATCAAGTTTTTGGCGCCGCGGGGAATAGAATAGCTAGTTAGTAGTCCACCTCGTTTAGGTTTCTTTGTGATTCCTATCAAGTAAATTTTTCTCATTTTAGCTTTCTCGTAGTCTATCCCCTTCTTCGTGACCTTTGTTAGTAATCCCATCACTTTTCATCATGGAAGGTGATAACCACCCACCACTCATCAACCAACCACCGAACAACACTTTACCACCAAACAAATACCCACTGCTTGACCCAGCCTCTGCCAACCAACTTCGAGCCCGTATTATTAGTGAAATTGGAGAGCTTAGGAAATTAAATAGGATAATTGAAAATACGCTCGAGGAAGCCCTTAAGGAATCTGATCACCCTTTAGATAGTGATTCGACCACAAGTGATTCGGATGATGATCTAGAAGAGGGAGATTATAAGGTGTTAGAAATTATGACGGGTAGTAAGGAGGATGAAGAACTTAGGGAGTATGTTAATTCATACCCTAAAGGGAAGGAAACCGCTTATCACTATAATGTGGTTAACTTCCCAAGACCACATTTCGAGCCTCGCATAAGAAAGGGAAACCATAAAAACATCAAAATACCATGTATGATTGGATACTTATATAGGGATCACACTTACATCGACTATAAGGCACCCATGAATATAATGTCTAGGCTCTATTACAATTGGATCATGAGCAAAAAGCTGGAGCCTATGAGGGACCCCTTTCGCCCTAGGAAAGCAAGTAACTATGTGGGGAGAGTTAAGGGATTGCATGTCTTCATAGGTAACTTCACATATAGGTGTGATTTCATGATTTTGGAAAATGTTAAGGGCATCATTGATGGGTTTTTAGGAGATGTGATACTTGGAAGACCATTTATAGAGGAGTCTAAGATGGTTTATGATCGGGATAAGGGAATAGTCGAGTTCTCAAATGAAGCCGAGAGTGTTAAATATATAATGCCCCATAAGAAGTTTGAAGGCATGGATAATTTAGATGTAGGTAACATTCCAGGCATTCAAGTAGGCGGAAGAATAAAGTTTACTACATTGCTTGTCTTGAACTAGGCCACGAATATATTCGTAATGAGAGAAGAGTTAAGGAGATCGAATGGGCCTCTAAGATTAGAGCAACGTAGGAACACGACTACGAGTCTAGCTACAAGACTCTTAAATAAAGAAAAGCGCTTAGTGGGAGGCAACCCATGCTTAATTGTTTGCTTGTTAGTGTCATATATCTTTTATTAATTTTTATCCTCATGTTTAAATTTGTAAAAATGCTTTATTTTGTTTTAACCTCGTCTTAATTGCATATAAAGGTATTTTACATAAAGGATAAGTGTAGGAAGATTACACGTTTCAAAAGAAACGTAAACATGAGAATAACAATTAACTAAAAGATATATTTATGTGTTGTTCGAGTCAAATGCTTGTATCGAGTCATAATGGATGTTTTGCGAAATTTTCCGATTCTAAAGATGTAAATTTTCCGAATTTTTCGGAAAATCACGGACCGGTTTTGTCGGGATAACTGGCGTCAAGATCACAACGGCGGCGTCGGGAAGGAGTAAAAAAAAGCAGTTACTTTTCTCTCGTTTTGAGCCACTTATAAATTTTGGAATTTTCCGGTCTTAATTTTCCGAAGTGCGTAAACATCCATTCCACAAGCATTATATCCTAGTTTAAATCGAGTCTTATATATATTATTACAGCGATTTTACGCGAAGGTTTCGTTTGTTTTCTTCAAGTGTGCGGTTTAATTTATTAAGAAGAAGTTACATAAGATTGGAAGGAGCTTTTCACGCATAAATTCTTCTTGGAAAGGATTTAACCACCACTTCACACGGATTCTACCGAGCTAATCGGGGAGTACTAGTTTCTTTCGTTTTAATTACCTTCCATTATCATAACTTTGATACTTTCGGGGAACATTGGGGACAATGTTCGGTTTAAATGTAGGAGGAAAATAAAGCGAGAACTTTGAAACTATGCTTATCCTTGAATATTTGCTTTGTCAATTGTATTTGTGTAATAAACCATGAGAAAATGTCGGTTAGGGTAATTTTGGCACCAAATTTAAAAATTTTCATGACATATAGGAGTGGGCCATTAGTTTTAACAAAAGCGTCTCACGGATAGGAAGTTGCATGACTAGCACAAAACCCTTTACCACCTAAATTCCACCAAAATGTGAGGATCACCCTTAGATTAGTAGGAATTGAAGCATTCATCTTCAATGCTTAGAGTGTGAACGGTAGTATATTAGATTCTAGAACTTGTTTTGTGATGCACTCGAGATCGCTAGTGAGACTACACTTGTGTAGTTAGGAATAACTAAATGATAAGAGGCATTAGGATAACCCTTGTTTGATACCCGTAATATAATTACTTCTTCCACATCGGTTGAGTAATTCCCCACACCCTGCGTTGTACTCATCTTTAGTACACGATACCCCTAGTTAAACCCTCGAGCCTATCCTTTTCGCGGTTCTCGTGATGTTTCGGTTTTTCGGAATATCAATGAAAACATTGTTTACACCCCCCCCCAATATACACCCAAATCGCCTTAGCCTACCCTATATGCAATCACTTTTAGTGCATTATTGTTATCACCCTAAACCCTTAGTTTAATTATCGGTTGCTTGCATGAGTTGCTAAGTCGAGTCATATCCTTTGTATACTGATTTTGGGACGATTGGGATTCATGGGAAAAGTTAAAGTTTATGAAATGACGGAAGGGAGCGTTAAATTCAAATTTCCTTTGTTTGCGTAATAATGTACCCCAAGTGTTTTGATCTTTTCAATTGGGTCAAATTAGTGTTAGAGTAATAAAACTCAAGTGTAGGGATGTGCCTATAAATCCCTATCATTTTGATGTTACCATAGAGGATGGTAGAGTAAAAGTGTATGTAAAAAAAAAAAAATCGAAAAAAAGAGAAAAAGAAAAGAAAAAAAAAATAGAGTGAAAAAATAAAAAAAAAAAAAAAAACCATACGGCTACCATCCTACATCTATCCTTTAAATTTATATTTGTTTATTTCGGTTAGCTAGAGTTTAGAGTATCGAGTCTTGGCTTATAGCGCCACTCTTCGTATGCTTGTAACATAGAGATTTTGACTTACCACTACTAAAAGCCTATCCCACCAAACCCTTGTTTCCCTACCGTAGCGTAACGTTACAACCCTTTAAAGACCTCTTTGATAGTCTTTCATAGGTGCTTCGTAAGCGATGGAGGTTTGATCTATTCTCAAGCCTATGGTAATCTATGTACTAGGACCGGTTAATGAGTGTTTATCTTCCATTTCAATTTGTTATATTCCATATACACCCGAGAGTGATGTGAGTATCCAAACACCCTATGTGAGGTGCCGTATGTAATTTCCGTGCTTGTTATGACTTTTGGGGCTTATATGTGTTGTGGACCGTTTAAACCATTGCTTCATGACCCCAACTTATAAATTAATTGGCTAAAGCACATTTGCTTGAGGACAAGCAAATACCAAGTGTAGGGATATTTGATAAGGTTTTAAAGGAACCTTTTTGAGGTCGTTTAAGTCCTTATTTGATCACTTTGTATCCGTTATTGCTTAATATCGTTCCTTTTCACTCTTTAGGTCTCTTGAAAGCAAAATCTTGAAATGGCACTTATTTGGACAAAAGGCGCGAATATCTGAAGAAAATGGTCAAAGTCGAATCGAGACACTCAAAGTGCTGAAAACACAAGGTAGCGGCGTCGGTGTAATCTGTGACGCCGTCGGAGATTCTGTGGCTCGAAGCCAAAACTCCCAATTTCAAGCGGCGGCGTCGGGTTATAAAAGAGTAGGCCGTCGCAACTCGGGCGGCCTAGATGCAATCCGACGGCGTCGAAAGTGAAGAGGACGGCGTCACGGGCATAAGGTGGCGCCGTCGCCAAGTCTAACGTGGCCAAGACGAAACCCTAATGATGGCGATCCGGCGTCACAAAACATAAGGTGGCGCCGTCATAAGTGTAATCTTATATATAGAATCCGAATTTTTCGGTTTTAGAGTGTAGTCTTTTGGGTAAAACCTAAACCGAACCAAAGGCATCTTGTAGAGTATTTTAGGGTTCCAAACCTATCTTACATCAAGATAAGTGTTTACTTCATTAATACAATTATGTCTTTGATTATTTGTGTGTATGCTTGCATGTTCTCCATGTCCGCTAATTTACTTGTGTGTTTGCTTAGGAATATGAAACTTAATTATTGAATATTGATTGGTTGTTTCTTATCTTAGTTGATTAATGATCTAGTAATGCGATAGGTCATTCATTGTGTACTTAATGCTTGATTAAATCTTTGTGAACCTTAGAATATGGTTCCTTGAGTAGTTAATAAGCTAAACCATCCAAAGAGTGCCTTAGAGTAGGAGTTTATCATCCTTGTGGGTTTTGTAGACGAGACCCTTTGGTAAGTTCAAAGAGTTAGGGAGAAAGCATACCTACAACCTTAGACACACAACGCAACTAGGAATAAGGGCGTGACAATTCAACCACAAATAGGAGATAATTAAGGAGTAGTAAAACCTAAGTAAACACATCTTTAAACTATCATACGAGCACACAATAATTAGACATAGAATACATACACCTTAGATTAGATAATTAGATAAGTAGAGTAATCGGTAGCAATACCAACCCCCAAATCCAATACCCGAGATTCGTACCTTTCAATTTCCTAAAAAACATAAAAAGATAAAAATAATCTTCCTCAACCCCAACCTTAGCGTAGTAACTTCTTACTAGCATTCCTATTCCCTAGAGACGATATCAATACCCGTGGCTTACCCTAATACTACACTACAACGATTAGGTTCCTTTGCTGGGGTGTTGAAAAACTTGCTCGACGAAAAGGAAGTTCCTTTGACCCCGAGCGGCGTGTGGCGTTATCAACCCATCTAGCTTTATGCGAAGGCGAAGACTTTATCGTGTCTTGCGACACTTCGTATAAAGGCTTAGGTCTGTTTTGATGCAACAGGAGAAGGTGATTGCTTATGCATCCCGACAACTTAAAAGCATGAGAAAAACTAAACCACCCATGACCTTGAGTTAGGTCTTTGTCTTGTTTGCTCTTAGGATCGGAGACATTATCATATGGAACCAAGTGTGTAGTATTCACCGACCATAAGAGCTTGAAGCATATCTTAGATCGAAGGAGGCCGAACATGAGACAACATCGTTGGTTAGAATTGTAGTGATTATGGCTGTGAGATTCGTTATCATCTGGTAAGGGTAATGTTGTGGTGATGCACTTAGTCGTAAGGAGGACATTCCACCCCTACTCGTTCGATCCCTAGGAATGACCATTGTTTCGCCCCTACCGTCTCAAATCTTAGCCGCCCAAGAGGGCAATCGGAAGAAGAACAGTCCTATGAGAATCTTCATGGAATGGTAGAAAGTGAAAGCGGCTTCTTGAAGTGTTCAGGGAACCTTATGCTTCAAAGAGCAGTGGATACCATTTCATGGTGGGATCCGTGTGTTGATTATGCACGTCGCATAAATCAAAATACTCTATTCATCTCGGGCCGATAAGATGTATCGGGACCTTAAGAAACTTTCTTGGTGGCCTAATATGAAAGCCGATATAGCTCGATGTATGTCGGTTGGTGCTGACTTGTTCTAAGGTAAAGGCGAACATCGAAACCCTACGGACTCTTAGTTCAACCCGAACTCCCGAGTGGAAATAGGAGCGAATCACCATGGACTTTATCACTAAATTACCGAGAAAAGCTAGCGGCAATGGCGCTATATGGGTAATAGTTGATCGTTTAACTAAGTGCACTCACACTTAGCCATTAGTGAAACCGATATTCTCGATAAGCTTGCTCGAATGTATCTTAAGGATATAGTATAGCGTCATGGAGTACCGATATCTATAATTTCTGATAGGGATAGCCGTTTTACATCCCACTTTTGGAGATCATTACAGACAACATTAGGAACAAACTTGGATATGAGCACTGCTTACCATCCTCAGACCGATGGTCAAAGCGAGAGAACCATTCAGACTTTAGAGGACATGCTTAGAGCCTGTGTTATTGATTTCGGCAAAGGATGGGAGAGACATCTCCCTTTGGCCGAATTCTCTTATAACAATAGTTATCATTCTAGCATTAAGGCAGCTCCATTTGAAGCATTGTATGGCGAAAATGTCGTTCTCTGTTTGTTGGTGAAGTTGGCGAGAGTTAACTACGGGTCCCGAACTTGTCCTAGAAACCACCGAGAAGATAGTTCAGATTAAGTAACCACTTGCAAACCGCTCGTGATAGACAAAAGAGTTATCTTAGATAAGAGGCGTAAACCTTTAGAATTTCGGGTTGGAGATCGTGTTATGTTGAAAGTTTCTCCTTGGAAAGGAGTGATTCGTTTAAAGCGTGGAAAACTCAATCCCGATATATTGGTCCTTTCCAATCACGGAAAGAATCGGACCGGTAGCATACCGCTGGAGCTACCATCGAATTGAGCGGTGTACACAATGTCTTTCATGTTAGTAATCTTAAGAAATGTCTTTCGGAGGAAAACATAGTGGTGCCATAAGAGATATTTGTATCAATGAGAATTGAATTTTGTTGAGGAACCGATTGAGATCATGGATCGTGAGATTAAACGATGAAGAATAGCCGTATTCAATTGTCAAAGTTCGATGGAACTCGGCATGGACCGGAGTTCACTGGGAACGTGAGGGCGTTTTCGTAGGGAAGTATCCTAAACTTTACATGACATCAAGCAACTCGGGTGAAACCGGGATGGGTTTCTTCGAGGTGGGAGGCTGTGACAACCGGCAATTTAGGGAGTCTATTTTAGGTAACCGCATTATTAGGGTTTCGACCCTATGTTGAAATTTGGGGCTTTTGGTCTAAACGTGGGATTAAGTCTAATTAACACCTAAATAAACATGTAGCTAGTGTTTGGTAAGCATGTGGTGTATCATATTGATGGGTTTTTGCATGAAATTTCGGATTTTAAATAATTATTTTTAATAAATTTCGGAATTTTTTTTATTTATTAATTTTTTTTTATTCTTCAAAAATCATGCATGCAGCTGGATTCGAACCTGAGTCTGTTAGTCTACAAACAAACATGATTACCACTAGACCAACCTCAATGCCCAGTAATTGTTTTCATGCCACATAAGCATTTTGGTCCACTTTTTAATTTAATTAGATTTTATATAAATTTCGGATTTTAATAATTTTTTGTAAATTTAGTATTTTAAATAATTATTTTAATAAATTTGAATTTTTTATTTATTAAAATTTCGTTTTTTATTCTTCAAAAATCATGCATGCGGTGGATTCGAACACAGGTGCATTAGTCTACAAACAAACATGATTACCACTGACCAACACATTTTTGATTATAACTTGGAAAACTAAATTTATAAATCTCTACAATATTTTGATTAGTTTGAAAAGGAATGTATTTATCTACAAAACATAATTATAAAAATCCTACAACAAATTATACGGTTCATTATATTTTTTCTCATAAACCCTAAAATCCTTTTTCCCTCACAATCTCATCTAATGATGTTTCTGTGTTTTCTTCATCACAGGTTTGTAAGAAAACGTGTATTATGTTACGTGTGTGTATATGTCATCTTCAAAATATTTGAATCGGTATATTTTAAATAATTATTTTTAATAAATTTGAATTTTTTATTTATTAAAATTTCGTTTTTTATTCTTCAAAAATCATGCATGCATTTGGATTCGAACACAGGTGCATTGGTCTACAAACAAACATGATTACCACTAGACCAACCTCAATGCCCGTAATTGTTTTCATGCAACATAAGCATTTTTGGTCCACTTTTTAATTTAATTAGATTTTATATAAATTTGGATTTTAAATAATTATTTTTAATAAATTTGGATTTTTTTATTTATTAAAATTTCGTTTTTGTATTCTTCAAAAATCATGCATTCATTGGATTCGAACACAGGTGCATTGTCTACGCAAACAAACATGATTACCACTAGACCAACACATTTTTTGATTATAACTTGGAAAACTAAATTTATAAATCTCTACAATATTTTGATTAGTTTGAAAAGGAATGTATTTATCTACAAAACATAATTATAAAATCCTACAACAAATTATACGGTTCATTATATTTTTTCTCATAAACCCTAAAATCCTTTTTCCCTCACAATCTCATCTAATGATGTTTCTGTGTTTTCTTCATCACAGGTTTGTAAGAAAACGTGTATTATGTTACGTGTGTGCATATGTCATCTTCAAAATATTTGAATCCCGGTATGTATAGCTTAGTCCACTAATGTTTGTATATTTTTTGTTGCAAGTTTTGATCCTTTAACCTATGTTCATTTTTATTCTGCACAAATGTATGCTTTTTCCTTTAGATTTAATGTTAAAGTTATTGTATTCGATATACACGTGTTCTTAAAACCCCATGCAGTTTAAACCTCGATCATAGACTGTTGAGGTTCGTCAAGGTATGCAAATTATTTACCATGTTTTTGTTTCAGGGTGTAAATGTGTATCGTTGTACAAATTTATCCATAATCCGATTGTTTCCGTATAGGATGGCTAATGCGTATGGATGCTGATTTCTTTTATGTCCCGTCGGGCCAACATGCTAAAGATAATGGTGAGTAATATATTAATGACGTTAGTAGATTATTTCAGTTTACCAGGCGAAGATAAAATCACCTGGATCATCCATAACTTGCGTCATGTTTTCATAAATAAGTTGTTTTGAATGTGAGCATTTTACTAATGTTGAATTATACAACTGTAAATCACTGATTCTTGTGTGATTTTGTTGTTAATTTATGGTTTGGTTCTGTTACATTTTTTTTATATACCTGACATTGAATCTTATAAAAGCTAAATTGTTTGCAGTAGAATTAATGGGTGTTTTAATAAGCTTATCGCATTTTGATACTACTAACTTAACAGCCACCTAGGGGTTTATCAGCTTATTTACAGGGTGTTTGGCAATGTACTCCTTTTTTATAAACATGGTAAAGGTAAGCAAGTTACTGAAGTCCTTATTTTTAAGTATATATTCTGTGTAAAATAAGAGAATAAACATTTTTTTTCTCAAATACTGGAAACTGATTATGTGGTATAAAATAAGTCGTTAAGCACTTAAATACACAATCCCAAACACCGTATTGGTTAAGCTTTTTGGAAACAAACTTTATAATTTTAACTCTTCGAAAAGCTTATAAGCAATTAATCATGATGTGTTTGGATAAGCTTATCGTGTTTTGACGACACAATGAGCTGATAAGTACCTAAATAAACTTTGATTCGTAATGGATAAAGTGTTCTTCGGTTGACATATCTAAGTGCACAGGTAATTCCCTTCCCTTATTCTGGTGTTCTCATTAGTTTGATAGCAATATGGGTATGGTTTCTTTGTTTAATGGGTCAATAGCTCAAATGACTAGGAGTTTTTTTGTTCTATTTTGAGCTGGTATAAAATGACTTGGTAAAGCTTATGTTCATCATAACTTCTGTTTATATTGCTTAAAGAACTAGACCGCTCAATTAGAAAGGTGCAAGGATGAACTCAAGGAATATGAGAAGCCGGATGATAAACACCAAAATGGTCTAAAACGTGTGAAACAAAGGTGATCATCTAAGTTAACCACATGTACTTTATGAGTTTAGCATTCCTCCATTCTCCGCATGCCACCATCATTATAGATATATCCTTTTAATATTGAGTAACATATATATGATCACTTATAGATTCATGAAGCATTTTGATAGATCTGTTTGTTCATAGTTTTATTAGCATTAGAGGTATGCATTTTTAAATAATGAATTTGCAGTTTATTTTTCTATAAAAATTAATTGACAGTGCTGGCAGCCTGACATACATTAATAATTACGTAGGTTTGAAATTTGGTTTTTTGAGTTCATTATTCTATGTTTTTTTAGTAAATTCAAGGATTTTTTAAATTATTTATTCGTTACGTATGCTTTTCTTTAATAGGTGAAATAAGAAACACTGAGCCCTTGGTAACATTCACGATGTAGTGGTACGCTCGAACCGGTTTTGACATTGGAAGGCCAATCACAGGTTTGTATTTCGCTTTTCTCTTGATTTGGGATAACTAATAACACTCTATTACTTTGTTAAAGTAGTAACAATTAATTCGAGCATTGGATAGATTGTCACCCACCGACACACACATATTCTTGAAGTCATCTTTAATCGAACTCCCAATTAGTTACGTAAATATGCAATACAAATGTTTTCCTAACAAGTTACGTGTAATGTAAACAAAGGTTGTACCTTATGCTCCAAAGAAAAGCAATCCTCCCATCACTTCTTTTAACTCCTGACAGTTTCAATAAATCTTACGGTCTAACATCTATAGATAACGAGGATTCTATTTGCCTTAATGAATCTTACATTCACTAATTTTTAAGAGGATGGTACTTTCGTAACTCTTTCACGAGTGACATGGCTATTCTCTTTTCTTGAGGGTGATGGGCGAGAGTCAAAGCCGAGGCCCTAGGAGTCTCGAGATCTCGGCTGAGAAGCTAAGTACTCGGAGCAACAACTATGTCACCAAGCCTTGCTCTTGAAGACACATTGCGGTTATGGCAACCGCATGGTGCATACAACGGGTGGGAAAATGATCTTGCAGTAAAGGATCGGCCAATTGAGCAAACTTCTTATGATCTTTCAAGAACGGGCGGATGCACAAAATTCAAACGAAGATGAAGTATTACTTAATAAAAGCTAAAAACATAGCATGATTGAGTAAACAATTAACTTTAGACCGCAAAATTAGCGGTCGCGTGGGTTTCTTCTTGGTCCATACGAGCAGTTTAGGGCGAGTTAAAAAGTATGTAGGGTCGGTGGAACCAAGATTTGCTTTATTCAAAATTTATAACGAAATTAGTATAAAGCAATGTAGGAGGTTATAAACCCGTCAATATGATTTGTTGACTTTTAAAATGCTCACTTTCTTTTTAGCTCGGTTGTTAGCTTTACCAATTTCATCCATTAGCAATAAAATATAACCCAACATGACCCGTTTTCGCATATATCGAGTTGCATTTACCCTTCTATAAGTAAAATTTAAGGCAAAGGAACTCACCCATGGAACTAAATTTTGTTCACGGACTTTTAGTCATGTCAATTGCTTTACGTCCGGTAATCAACTCAAGCATCAAAACACCAAAGTATATATCGACTTGATAGTAAGTTTACCACTCATTGCATAATCGGTTGCACGATGAACCGTAGGTACCCATAACTCGAGTCGACACATGGGTGTTGTCACCAGCAGACCTAATTTAGCAAGCCCAAAGTCCAAAGCTTTGGATTGAAGTCATTATCCAACAATATGTTTGAAGATTTTAAATCACGATAAATTACGGGTGGGTTTGCTATGCCATGGAGATACTCGAGACCACGAGTGCGCACCGAGTGCTATTTTTAGTCCGGTGTGCCAATCTAATGGTCATGCGATTAGGCTTTAGATGCGGAGAAAGGACATACATTTAATTAGTTATTGACACACATGAAGACATATAATCCTTTCGGTTAGGCGCTATATTTATAAAACACCTCTGCGGGTCATGCATATGCGTGATCACGTCATTTAGATGTGGAAATACTCAAGGCCTCATCTACTAAAATAAATCAATGGTCTCATTTACGTAACACCTCTGCCGGTCATGCGTGTATGTGATCATGTCATGTGGATGTGGAAGTATTTATGGGGTAAGCAAATAAAGTAACTATTCTGTTATAATAATGTAATGAGATAATTAGGTTTAACGATATCTTTGTGTTTCTACAGGGTGAAAAATCACAAGCATTTGCTTAAGGGAAAACCCAGTCAGACCCAACTGCCCCACGGTCCAGTGTCGGTTTCATGGTCCATATATTTGTTGTTGTAACAAAAGCCTAGAACAAATGAATGACGCATTTTAGGACCTGCACAATTTGTCGTTTAGTATTTTGTTACGGTAACAATTGGACCTTGCACAAATTTTTGTAACACGACATAGACCAATTAACGCATTTGTGACAATACGGAACATCCTATTTGGTCCTACAGCTCAAAATCGAAGACCGAACCGAGAGTCAAGACAAACTCCGACCCAACCACCCATCCATGCGGTATCGGTTTATAAATTTCATCAATCTTGGTTTTAGTGCGGGTCAAGTTTCACGTCAACAAGCACATCAAATGTATTCAACCCCGAACAACAAATACCACCTTAGCAAGGAAATAACTTATTATGTCGATGGTTAAACATAAAGAAGGTCAAACGTATATGTTTAATTTATGAGTTTGTGAAATGTGTCAACAAAATTGTATAAGTTGTTGTAATTTGTAATGCATCTACACTTAGTTGGGTGTACTTGATTTGATTAGTTATAATTTATTGGTATCATGAAAGAAGTTTCTTACATGCTCTTGAGTTCACTCTTATTATTTAAGGTAGTAGCAACGACAATCCACGTGACACTAGTCGCATCATTGGCATAAGGCGGGTGCAACATCTATGGTCGCATTCCAAATTTGCTTCTGTCTAGTTGACCTTGTCACTTCTTTCGATGGTTTAGCGATTCTTTGGACGAGGTAAACATAGTTTATTGCAAGTGTACTTTTTTTCATGTATTACGACGCTCCAATGTGTTAACCGTCTCTATCTCAAAATTATAGGCCATAATTGCTTCATCATTTCTTTGAAAGGAACTATGAAAAACAACAATGAAATGCATCTCGTGTCTTGCATGTATTTTCTTAGTACATATATGTTATTAGCCTTTTCAACCGGGCTCTATGTCAATTTTGTAGTAGTGAAATCTTTTATCCGTCAAATGTACGTTCTCGGGCAACGATAACAAAAAAAATTAATTTTTAAATGTATGTTTCGGGCAAAATGGGCGGCTATAGGTTGTTTTGTATGTCAAATGAGCTTAGTTTGTTTTTTCATGTAAAATGGGTCTAAAGTGAAATTAAAGTGGTCCAGTGGGTTAATGATATAGAACCATAGTAGTGCAATTCGATAAAGTTGACTTCTACTACCATGAATCGATAGAATGTTACATGGCTCAATTGCAAAACATGTGCTTAAGGACATTTCAAGACATCTTTTGTAGAACACATATGTTGTTTGATTTGTTGGTTTCCATCCTTGTCGCAAATGAGCGACATTATACCTTTTTGCTAAGTGGGCCTACTCGAAGATGCAAAGTATCACCAAGTCTAAAAAGCTATTTGCTAATGGGTTTTACCTACTTGAAAAGGTCCTTCAACTTCAATCGGTGTAGAAGGCTCATTTACCTCTTCCATTGTGTGTAAACTGCGATGACGAACAAGTCAATACCATACATGGAACCATTAACCAAAGGTGGATTTAGAATATACATTTGTATAATAAAACCAGTGCAATTTTAAAAGCATATTGTTCATCTAAAATGTAATCTCTCTGCTTAAATATCTATTTATATATTGAGATATTAGAATTTGAGAGAGAAATAAATGGATTTATAGAACTCTCCAAACAGTTATTGGTTTTAACCATCCGAATAATTATGCTTCCAAAAGAGGAAAAAAATGAACGCTACATACATCATTAGTATTGCCATTAAAATCGGTTGTTCAATATTTTTGCTACTAGAAGACATAATTGAGGTATGAACGAGTCTCTTTTCACAAAATGGAACTTTTCGTTCTTGACGCTTACTTAACGTGGGTTTTGACGTAATATCCCAGGTAATATGATCCTGACATTAACATCAACCATTATGTATTGGCTCTTCAAACAGCCTATGGAAGATCAAATACCATGTGGATCATCAGACAGCGATAGTGGTAATCAGCTCAAGACGAGCTCAACCTCCACATCATATGACACCGAGTTAGAATCATCAACAGACTGATGAGATAAGTTTTTAGTTTGAAGATTTCATGTAGAGTACTTAAAATTCATTTATTTTTCCCAAAGATCGATTGTAAGTTTTGTTCTATTTGGTGATGATGTACGCTTTTATGCTCTATCTTCGGGGAAAAGGGAAAACAATGTAATGGCATGCACAATAGTAAGTGAACTTATTTATGACAAAACGTGAATAATAAACTATGAAATAATACAAAAGAAAATCAAATGCTACTTACAGTAATATTGCAACACCTACTTACAATAATACAAAAGAAGGCAGGGTTTTCACTAACCATAATGAAGGGTTTTCACTAACCATCATGAAGGCAAAGCAAGCAATATTGTGCAGGGTTTTCACTAACAATAATGAAGGCAGAGCAAGCAATATTGCAACGCCTACTTACAATAATACAAAAGAAAATCAAATGGTAAATTGTCGATTCAATTATGTAATGTATGTATTTGTAATTGGATGTGCATAAGAATATTCATATTGGTAAGTAATTCAATCCCAACATCCAAAAATAATGGCATGTATGATTTAGTATACATTTCTTTCATTCTTTTTTATTAGACTACTAATAATCTGTTTTAATTATTCATTCTACACTATAGGCAAGTGAGCCTAAATGTGAAGAGTTGGTAATCCAGTGAAGAGCATAAAGGGATTGAATATTTTTTGTTGTGATAAGGATAATAATTACAAAAAATCAACAACAAACGTTGTGTATAAAGAAACTTTATTTCGCTATTGAGTTTAAATCATATAATATATTCTTAGAAACAATTTTGTACCTTTTAATTGTTGAATAAAATTTAATGTTTATTTCTTTGTTCTTAATGCATTCAATAATAATATTGGTATGTGGTTGAGCTCCAGACGATCGGTTTTATCACACAAGCTAACCACTTGTGAATGGTCAACCGTAATAAAATCAAACAGTCTAGAACCAAATGCAATTAAGATCCGGAGAGTTTAGTGTATCCCAGGTCGTTAAGTCCCAGCGAGGTGTGAACAACGTAGTACAACGAATCTGTGATCGGGTGATATTGAATGGGAAAAGGTTTGTGAATTTGGAATAATTATACCTAAAGAAAGTTTGTAAATTACGAGGGGCTTAAATGCAAATTAAAGAAAATTAAAAAGCTAAAATATATTAAATAAATGCTATCACTATTTTTAAAATGATGTTTTCTAGATTTATAAAACAAAATAACTTAAATAAACTATTTTAATTAAAACGTAAACTTAAATTATCTAAAAGCGTGACTTAAAATGAAAACGTCGTTATGTATAAAAATTACGCGAGTGCATAGTAAAAGCGTAAAATTTGTGAAATAAAAGTCCTACGAGTGTAAAACAATTTTCTTACTTAATATATGACAAAAGAAATTTTTAGAAAAAGATTTATATTTTTTTACTTTTATATTTTTATTATGAATTAAATACTATTTTAGACTAAATAAATGATTAAAAATACTAAAACTATTAAGAAAAATCGAAACTTTTTGTAAAATACTTTATAACAACACTAAGCTAAGAAAAATACAAAAGTTGTAAAAGCTTGTATTAATAAGCTAGAAATAAGCTAATTATCTCGTATAAGCTAATTGGAAACAAAGGGGTATATATTAAATTTTGCAAGATACTACCAACAAAGTCCCAAGGCGAGTTGGTAGTGTGTGTGTGTGGTGGTGGGTGGCGGGGGTTGAATCCAATGACTCTTTTTGCAACTATTTTATTTTTGGATTTTATTTTACAAACTTATTAAGCTACTTAAAATAAGCAATTTTAAAACTACAACTTTTATAAAATGACTAATAAGCTCGGTTTGAGCTTATTTATCTCAACAGTTAAGCTAGAATTGAAATAAGAACAAGGTTTAAGCCAATATGGCTAATAATTTGAAATAAACAAGATTAAGTGAAAATAAGCTAAGTAACTAATAATAAGCTAATATGAAAACTGAGAAAACATTTTGACTTAAAAATAAGCACTTAACAACTCCAAATAAGCACTAGCTTATCTGTTTGCACAGGACACTGTGTGGTTTTTACTAGGCACTTTCTAACTAATTTTTAAGCACTTATATAAGTTAGGAAATGAAAAAGAACTTTGGAACTAACAAGTTAACGGTTAAGCTTTCCAAAAGCTAATAAGCTCACCGTGGTGTTCACTAGAGAGCTTAATATGAGCTTATGAAAAAGCTTGAAAACACTGAATGGTTTGTACTAGTTAAAATGGACAAAACAATAAGCCATTAGCAGGCTTATTAAATAAGCTACAAATTGAAAACTAAACACTGGAACTTTGAGATGGCTAGGTGAGCTTCTCAAAAAGCTAATGTACACAAGCTAATACCCACTAATGAGCTTTGTGAGAGCTTGTGAAATGGACTATATCAACTGTGCACAGGGCATGTTTTCAGAAAAGGACTTAAAATAAGCTAATGAATAAGCAGTTAATAAGCTAATTAGAAGTGAACTATTATTTTTCTAATTTAGTTAAGCGACTAAACTTTAATATCCCAAAAGTATATAGACTAAATCTTAATATTATGTCCTATATAAAATTATCCATTTTATTAAAAACGACCAAACCGAAATTTTGACTTTTATAAAAACAAAATAAGTTGACTAAAATGAAATTTGGATTGATCCTAAGCACGATTATGATGTATTAAGGTGTATTAAGACCGATTTGAGCAATTATAACAACTTATGAACAAGAAATCATAATCATGGATCATGAAAATCAAGCAGACAAGAAACCGGATGAGTTCAAAAGGTATTTTGACTTTTCACCAAATAAGGTGCGGTTTTCTTTGCTTCTTTGAGTTATTAGGAACTAATATGATATGAAACAAGCACAAGCAATAACACAAACAACCTATAACACAGTTGAACTAACAAATCCAAACAACTTCTTAATGAGACATTATGAAACTTTTAATACCAAAATGCAGTTTTTAAGCTAAGAAACCTAGTAATTAGCGATATTAACCATATTAAAATGATTTATACTAAAATTAACAGACTTTTACACTTAAACTAAAAATTGCAAATTATGAGAAAATAGCTTACAATTTGAGTCCAAGTACAAAACAGAGAACCAAAGGCCAAATTACACTTCCTATAGCTTCCCAAGAAGCTCTATACCAAGGCCATCCAATATCAACCATGCTCCAGCTTCTTGATAACCTTCACCATGGATTTTTGATTTTTCACTAATTTTTTTTTGTATTTTTGGTATTTTTCTCTATTTGCTTCTAAACTGACTTTTAAAGTATCTAATAGCTTTTAGAAGCTATCTAGGAGCTTAAGTGAGCTTATGAGTCCAAATCAACAACTAATAACAACATTAAATTCACATGAGATTTTGACTTGAAAAATGCACAAACCGAAATGGATATTGAAACTTGAAATTTATAATGAAAATGATTCACAACACACTAAGATTACTTAAAAAGTACTTGAAAGCTTTTAAATTACATCGGAAGTTTGAAAATAATTAAAAGCGACATACATAAAACTAAATTAAGCTAGATATCTTCCCATTGCTTCTCATCTCTTCTTTATAGACTTTTGAGACTTCTTGTCGACCTCGATTGTTTCCCACTTGATTTCACCATTGGATCCTCTTTGGGATATTGTGAAGGTGGAGGGGGGTTGGTAAACAACTTGGAAGACAGGTGTAAAGGTTGTAGAAGCAAGTGGTGAGAAACCACTCTGGTTTCTGGATTTGGCGGGACAGAGAGGTAGGGGATGAACAGTGATGGTTTTTGACTTATTTTGACCGTGGTATTAATAAAGGGGGGTCAAGGTATATTGGCAGGGGTTCTATTTGTTTGGCTGGGTTTAAAATACAAAGGGGTCCATTTGGTTTGTATTAATAACAAGGACCATTTGTGTAATTTGGTGAAACTGAAGGACTGAAACTGCCAAATCTCCAAACTTATCACAAGGACCAATCTTGCCATATATGAATAGTACAAGGACCACTTTTGATAATTTTCACTTTTTATAAATCCAGGGACTATTTTTGACATTTTTCAAACTTGAGGACCTTTTCGCCATTTGACCAAAGATTCATTCAAGGACCATTTTGACAACTTAGAATATTTCGGGGACCTTGAATGATATTTTCTTTATTTTGATATACCAGGGACTATTTTGACAACTTTTGAAACTTGGGGACTAAAGCGCCAATTTTGCAAACTTGATCGTTTTCATCGATTTTGATATTTTGCATTTAAAACACATAAAACACTTATTTGTGATATTTTCATCATTTTGATGCATTTACGAGTGTTTTCGGATGTTTTGGCATTCTAAGCAATACAAAATGATGAGTATTTAGACACTCATCAATCCCCCACTAAGATATTGCTAGTCCCTAGCAATGTTTTGAAACTTTAATGGATTTCATCTCTTTACCAAAAGCCATTACTTACGGGTAGCCAATTGTTTCGATTCAAGTAAGAACCTTGGTACAATGATAACCAAATGATTTTGAGCAAATCATAAAATCAACGGTTTGATTTGTCTTTACGAAGCCGTTTGCTTGGACTAGCCAACTCTTAGATAAATTATCGGTATTATCTTTGGTGAGTCGATTACCAATTATGGTTTTCCACTTGCCTTTACCACAAGCCATAAACTTGCGGGCTGCCAACTCTTCACTTTTAGGATATGGTGAAATGAACACCATACAATTTTAGGCAAATTGCAAGCCATAAGCGGTTTGAGATATCTTTACCAAGAGCCGTTTGCTCTGGATTAGCCAATCCTTATGTGGGTTAGACATGGCGGATGATAACCATTTGCTAAGTAAGTGAAAACACTTACTCCAAAAAAATTTTGGCCAAAAATGGGGAATTAGGTGGAATAAATACATGATAAAATTAGTGAAATTCCCCACACTAGAAATAAATATTGCCTCAATATTCAAAGTCCCGCGGTTATGCGAAACATAGAACATAAAATGGAAATACTACGGCCATTATTTTATTTTTGATATATACACATTTTTTTTTTTGAAAGATTTATATACAACAGCGGGGGGCAACTCCCCCACACTAAGGTGGTACTCACGGGTGAAAACCCATGTGGTGTGTGCTACTGTTTTTGATTATCGAGTCGCTAGCTTGACTCGATCCCCGCATTCATTAGTTCATGGGGAATGTTTGTAGATCCGGGACAATCACAGGTGGAATGTCCTTTCCAAAATAATTCTTTAATCGATGACCATTCACTTTAAAATTTGGACCATCAGGTTGAGATAACTCAATAGTACCATAAGGATAAACCTTAGCAGATGGTAAATGGACCGGACCAGCGGGACTTGAGCTTTCAGAAAATCTTCAATCTTGAATTGAAAAGAAGGACTCGATCACCGACGTTGAAAACGTGGTTCTTGATTTTAGAGTCATGAATCTTCTTTGTCTTTTGTTTGTAGATCAAAGAGTTCTCGTATGCTTGATCACGGAGTTCGTTTAATTCATTCATTTGAACTTTTCTATGATCACCGGTATCTCGAATATCGAAGTTTGCATGTTTTAAGGCCCAAGATGCTTTGTGCTCGAGCTCAATCGGAAGATGACATGCCTTTCCGTACACTAGCTTGTATGGAGTACACCCGATGGGTGTTTTGTAAGTATCTGGAAGGCCAGTCGTCATCCGGTTTATCCGACCGGGATGCACGATTTTCGCCTCTTGTCCTTTCCAAAATTCTTTTAATACCACGGTTGGAAACTTCAACTTGCCCACTTGTTTGGGGTGGTATGCGATGAGAGACGGTGGGTTACACCATACTTTTGCATGACACGATCAAATTGATCATTGCGAAATGTGTACCACGATCACCGATTATAGCACGTGGAGTTCCAAACCTAGCAAAAGAGATTTTAAGAATTTTACAACTACTCGGGCATCATTGGTAGGTAAAGCTTTCGCTTCAACCCATTTTGACAAATAGTCAGCGACCACGAGTATGTATTTGTTTCCTCGAGATGATGGAAATGGCCCCGTAAAGTCAATACCCGGATGTCAAATATCTACACACTTGAATGGCGTTTTGCGGCATTTCATTTCTTCGAGATATTTCCGTGGCGTTGACAGCGTCACAAGTTTTGACAAATTCGTGGGCATCCTTGTAAATTGTGGGCCAATAAAACCACGAATCAAACACCTTTTGGCGGTGTAGTTTGGACTATGATGGCCCCGTGGGTCCAAATGGCAAGCTTTGAGAATGTCAATAGCTTCACGTCCATAAACACACCGTCGGATGACTTGATCCGCATATTTTTGAATAAGTAGGGATCGTCCCGAGTAATGTTTAACATCTTTGAAGAATTTGTTCTTGTTGGGTTGACATCCTTTTACTATGAAGTTACCCGCATGGTAATTTGCAAAGTCGACAAACCATGGGGTAGAAGAGTTTCACGAAAAGAAACCGCATTGAGCGTCTCGAGAGGAAATGTTTCATTTATTTCCTTTTCTCGAAAACATCTTGGTGAGGGTTTTCTAATCGGGACAAATGATCGTGACCGGGTTCTCGCTCCTTTTTATCACGTATAATGATATCAAATTCTTGCGGAGGAGAATCCAGCGGAGCAATCTCGGCTTTGCATATTGTTTTGCAAAGAGATATTTGAGAGCCGAATGATCCGTATACACCACGCATTTGGTCAAGATTAAGTATGGCGAAATTTCTCAAACGCATACACCACGGCTAGTAGCTCTTTTTACGTGGTGGTGTAATGAGTTTGAGCTTGATCATAGTCTTACTCGCGTAGTGGATAGGTGAAAATGCTTGTTTGCGTTGCCCAGGCTGCACCGATAGCAAAATCACTTGCATCGCACATGAGCTCAAAAGGTAAATCCCGATCGGGAGCAACAAGAATGGGTGCCTCGATAAGCTTTTTCTTTAATGTTTCAAAAGCTTCATGCACTCGGTGAGAAGATAAAAGGAGCATCTTTTTCAAGAAGATGGGTCATAGGCCGGCGATTTTAGAAAAATCTTGTATGAATCTACGATAGAAACCGGCATGACCTAAAAAACTCCTAATACCTTTGACGGTAGTAGGATGAGGTAATTTAGCAATAACATCGACTTTTGCTCTATCTACCTCAATCCCGTTCTTTGAAATCTTATGGCCAAGGACTATGCCTTCTTTGACCATAAAGTGGCTCTTCTCCCAATTTAGACAAAGATTGGTGTCTTCACACCGTTTTAGCATTTTATCTAAATGGGAGAGACATATTTGAAACGAATCCCCAATGACCGAGAAGTCATCCATAAACACCTCCATTGTTTCCCCGATCATGTCGTGGAAAATGGCCATCATACATCGTTGGAACGTGCCAGGAGCGTTACATAGGCCAAAAGGCATACGTCTGTAGGAAAAAGTTCCATATGGGCGGTGAATATGGTCTTCTCTTGATCCCATGGATCAATGGGAATCTGAAAATAACCCGAGAAACCATCAAGGAAACAATAGTATTCGTTCCTGCTAATCTCTCAAGCATTTGGTCCATGAAGGGTAGAGGAAAATGGTCTTTCTGAGTGGCGTCATTCAACTTACGATAGTCAATGCAAACACGCCATCCGTTACCGGTAGAGTTGGAATTAACTCGTTATCTTCATTGTGACAACAGTTATGCCACCCTTTTAGGAACACAATGAATTGGGCTAACCTAAGGACTATCCGAGATCGGGTAAATTAATCCTGCATCAAGAAGTTTGATAACCTCTGTTTGATAACATCATGGATTTTGGATTTACTCTTCTCGATGTTGAGCTGTTGGTTTGAAGTCATCCTCCATCAAGATTTTGTGAGTACAAAACTCGGGGTTGATACCCTTAATGTCGGAGAGTTTCCAAGCAATTGCTTGCTTGTGTGACTTCAAGACCTTTATGAGCGATCTTTTCATCTTTACTCAAATCTCGAGCAATAATGCGGTGGTTTATCATCACCTTCAAGAAATGCATACTCGAGATGAGGTGGTAAGACCTAAGTTCGACTTGGAAATTCTTGATTTTCTCAACCGACTTGACTTCCTTGTTATGAAGTTCGACGGAGGGAGTGGAGGAGAAGTGTCTGATTTAACAATTTCTCAAGAAGAATATCTCCTCCGGATTAATCTCATTGTGATTAATCTCATGGAATTGAATCACTAGTGTGAGGGGTTGATGATGGATCATCATTAAGCAACTTCTCAATGAGAAGTATGTCCCCTCGATGTCAATTGGGCGTGATCAATTTACCGTGGAGCAGAATCACTAGCCAAGTATGCTTCAATCTCTTCCAAGATGAAGTTGCTTCCCTCAAGCGGAGTGAGAGAAGGAGTAGAATTGGCTATGATAGGTTGAGAAGATGTGGTGGGATCCCACTCACGAATTATGAGAATAACCAAGAACTTCTTGAGAGTACTCTTGAAGCAACATCAATGATATCTATTCGGTTAACCGACTCGTAATCATAGTTTGCGGAGTACCTCGAAGTTTGATCAAGGTTAAAGGTGACGACTTCATTACCAACACGTAATGTGATTTCTTGCTCAAATACATCAATGAGAGCACGGCTGTTCTCGTGAATCCTCGACCAACAATGAGAGGAACCCGATGATCGGCATCGAAATCAACAACCACAAAGTCGGTGGAAAATGGAACTTTCCTACTTTCACAAATCGTCCTCGGCAATGCCAAGAGGACGGGATATTGTACGATCCGCAAGCTCGAGAGTCATGCATGTAGGAGTAAGTTCCGGAAGAAAGTTTCTTCCATCTTGAATAAGGCATCAGTTGATGCTTGCACCAAGATCGGCTAAGGCAAAGCATTCAACCATTCACGGAAATACACAAGGTAAGAGAAATTTTCCGGGATCTCAAGCTTTTGGAAGCTTCTTCAAGATAACTGCAGAGCGGTTCTCGTTCGAAGGAGTTTAGCCATTTCAACGACTTTTCCTTGTTGCTTAACATGTGTTTGAGAGTTGATGCAAACTTGGGCATCGACATGATAGCATCCATAAAGCTTATTGATAACGCTACACGCTGCGTCGTTCGGGGTCAAGGAAACTTCCTTTTCTTGAGCAAGTTTTATAACACCCTAGGCGGTGAACCTAATCGTTGTAGTGTAGTAATTAGGGTAAGCCACGGGTATTGATATCGTTCTCTGGGGAATAGGAATGCTAGTGAGAAGTTACTACGCTAAGGTTGAGGTTGAGGAAGATTATTTTTATCTTTTATATTTTTAGAAATGGAAAAGGTACGAATCTCGGGTATTGGATTTGGGGGGGGTTGGTATTGCTACCGATTACTCTACTATTATCTAATTATCTAAGCTAAGGTTGTGATAGTCTATGTCTAATTGATGTGTACTCGTATGATAGTTTAAAGATGTGTTTACTTAGGTTTTACTACTCCTTAATTATCTCCTATTGATGGTTGATTTGTCACGTCCTTATTCCTAATTGCGTTGTGATTCTAAGGCTATAGGGCGTGCTTATTTCCTAACTCTTTGAAATTACCAAAGGGTCTTGTTTACAAATCCTCTAGTGATTTATAGGCGCCTACTCTACGGTTGTCCTTGAATACTTTATCCTACAATTACCTAGATAATTATATTCTAAAGTTCACAAAGAAATGTCAAGCATTAAGTACACAACGAATAATCTAGCGCACTCTAGATCATTAGTCAACTAAGATAAGTATCAACCAATCAATATTCAATAATTAAGTTTCATATTCCCTAAGCAAACACACAAATAAATTAGCGGGACATGGAGAACATGCAAGCATACACACAAATAATCAAAGACATAATTAAATTAATGAAGTAAATACTTAACTTGATGTATAATAGGGTTTAGAACCTAAAATCATCGCACAAGAAAGCCTTGGTTCGGTTTAGGTTTTACTCCAAAAGACTACACACTAAAGCGAAAATTCGGATTCTATATAAGATTACATCTGCGACGGCGTCACCTTATGTTTCGTGGCGCCGTCGTGTCGCCGTCATTAGGGTTTCGTCTTGGCCACGTAAACCTTTCGACGGCGTCACCTTATGATTGTGTGCCGTCCCTTGACTCGGCGCCGTCTTGGCGCATCTAGGCCGTCAGAGTAGCGACGGCCTATTCCTTTAGAACTGGCGTCGTCCTTGAAAACATGCAATTTTTCCTCTGAGCCGTCGCGAAATTCCTTCCGACGGCGTCGCAGATATCTGATGTGCCGTCGCCTTATGTTCAATGACTTTGAGTGTCTCGATTCGACTTTGGCCATTTTCTTCGTATATTCGCCTTTTCGTCCAAATAAGCATCATTCCAACATTTTGCCTTCAAGAGACCTAAAAGTGAAAAGGAACGATATTAAGCAATAACGGATATAAAGTGATCGAATAAGGGCTTAAATGACCCCTCAAAAGGTACCTTTAAAACCTTATCAAATATCCCTACACTTGGTATTTGCTTGTCCTCAAGCAAATGTGCTTTAGCCAATTAATTTATAAGTTAGGGGTCATGAAGCATTCATTCAAAGCGGTCCACAACACATATAAGCCCATAAAAGTCATAACAAGCACGGAAATACATACTAGCACCTCACATGGGGTGTTTGGATACTCGCATCTCTCTCGGTGTATATATGAAATATAACAAATCGGAAATGGAAGATAAACACTCATTAACGGTCCTAGTACATAGATTACCATAGGCTTGAGAATAGATCAAACCTCTGTCGCTTTGGCGTAAGCACCTAGGAAAGACTATCAAAGAGGTCTTTTAAAGGGTTGTAATGTTAGGCTTACGGTAGGGAAATGAAGGGTTTGGTGGGATAGGCTATTTAGTGGTGGATAGTCAAAAATCTCTATGTTGCAAGTATACGAAGAATGGCGTTGCTAAGCCAAGACTCGACACTCTAAAACTCTAGGCAACGAAAATAAACAAACATAATTTAAAAGATAGATGTAGGATGGTAGCCCGTATGGTTGTTTTTTTTTTTTTTTTTTATATTTTTTTTGGATTTTTTTTATTTTTTTTTTTTTTTTTTTTTCATACACTTTTACTCTACCATCCTCTACGGTACATCAAAATGATAGGGATTTAGAGACACATCCCTACACTTGAGTTTTTATTACTCTAACACTAATTTGACCCGAATTGACAAGATCAAAACACTTGGAGTACATTATTATGCAAACAAAGGGAATTTGAGTTTAACGTTCTCTTCCTATATTTCATAAACTTTAACTTTTCCATGAATCCCAATCATCCCAAAGCGTATACAAAGGATATGACTCGACTTAGCAACTCATGCAAGCAACGGATAATTGAACTAAGGGTTTTAGGTGATAACATAAATTTGCACTAAAAGTGAGTGCAATAAAGGTAGGCTAAGGCGATTTGGGTGTATATTTGGGGTGGGGTGTAAACAATGCTCTTCATTGATATCCGGATAAACCGAAACATCACGAGAACCGCGAAAAGGATAGGCTCGAGGGGTTAACTAGGGTATCGTGTACTAAAGATGAGTACAACGCAAAGGGTGTGGGGAATTACTCAACCGAGGTGGAAGAAGTAATTATATTACGGTATCAAACAAGGGTTTATCCTAATGCCTCTTATCATTTAGTTATTCCTAACTACACAAGTGTAGTCTCACTAGCGATCTCGGAATGCATCACAAAACAAGTTCTAGAATTTAATATACTACGGTTCACACTCTAAGCATTAAAGATGAATGCTTTAATTCCTACTAATCTAAGGGCGATCCTCGCATTTTGGGTGGAATTTAGGTGGTAAAGGGTTTTTGTGCTAGTCATGCAACTTCCTATCAATGAGGCGCTTTTGTTAAGACTAATGGCCCACTCTTATCGTCATGAAAAATTTTAAATTTGGCTAAAATTACCTAACCTACATTTTCTCATGGTTTATTACACAAATACACTTGGACAAAGCAAATAGTCAAGGATAAGCATAGTTTCAAAGTTCCTGTTTTATTTTCCTCCCTACACTTAAACCGAACATTGTCCCCAATGTTCCCGAAAGTATCAAAGTTATGATAATAGAAGGTAATTAAAAGCGAAAAAAACTAATACTCCCTAATTAGCTCGGTAGGATCCGTGAAAAGTGGTGGTTAAATCTTTTCCAAGAAGAGTTTTTTTTCGTGAAAGACTCCTTCCAAACTTGTGTAACTTCTTCTTGACAAACTAAACCTGCATACTAGAAGAAAACAAACGAAACCTTCACGTAAAATCGGTGGTAATAATATACATAAGACTCGATTTAAACTAGGATATAATGCTTGTGGAATGGATGTTTACAAATTTGTTTTGAAAACTAAGATCCGAAAATTCCAAAATTTTACAAGTAGCTCGAAAACGAGAAAAAGTAAGTGATGTTTTATTCCTTCTGGCGCGTCGGTTTGCAATCTGACGCCGTCGGTTATCTGACAAAAAGCGGTGCGCGATTTTGGAAAAATTACGGAAAATTTGCATCTTGAGAATCGGAAAACTTACGCAAAACATCCATTATGACTCGATACAAGCATTTGACTCGAACAAACAAACATATATATCTTTTAATTAATTGTTATTCTCATGTTCACGTTTCTTATGAAAACGTGTGTAATCCTCCCTACACTTATCATTTATGTAAAATACCTTTATATGTAATTAAGGCGAGGTTAAAAACAAAATAAAGCATTTTACAAATTCAAACATGAGGACAAACAATTAATAAAAGATATATG
Organism: Chrysanthemum lavandulifolium; assembly: GCA_022545495.1. Taxonomy (NCBI): domain Eukaryota; kingdom Viridiplantae; phylum Streptophyta; class Magnoliopsida; order Asterales; family Asteraceae; genus Chrysanthemum; species Chrysanthemum lavandulifolium. The sequence goes on along the minus strand of CM040242.1, from coordinate 104,009,057 downwards.
ACACTAACAAGCAAACAATTAAGCATGGGTTGCCTCCCACGAAGCGCTTTTCTTTATTTAAGAGTCTTGTAGCTAGACTCGTAGTCCTACCCCTACGTACCGATATAAGTAAGTCTATCCTCAACAATGTCGTAGGGATCAAATTTATCATTCAAGTTCCTAGTAGTACGTTCGGTTAAATAAGCCTTTTCAAACATCTCACCATCGGGATCATAGATTTGTATCCTAATGTGCCACCTTCCATTACCATCGCTAGGCGTTCTATTCCAATTCCACATGTGTTCGGATGTCTCAACTATCCATTTATTCATGACAAGATTAACGGGCAAGCATCCTAGGAACTCGGTCATCTTCCTAAATACTAAGGCGTCCTCGAACGGGTTCACTTCTATATCCCTAGCCAATTCTTGTTCTTGGAAAGTTGCTACACTAGCAAAGGTCTTATCTAGGTAAAAAGGTCTTTGGGGGCCTATGATGTTCTTCTCAATCCACGGTCCATATCGAGAAGGCTCTCTATCCAACCTAATCTCTTGTGGGATTTCCTCATCCTTGTAGTACGAATGCCTTTTGACATCGTAAACCGATCTAGCACTCCCTCTCCTACCACTATTTTGGACATCTTACAATCGATGATGGCACTAGCGGTAGCTAAAATCCTCTTCCAACTAGTAATGGGCATGTCGGGTCCTTATTCATGTCTAGCACATGAAAGTCGGCCAAAGAGTCAACTCTCCTACATGTACTACCATGTCCTTTATTATTCCAACCGGACGTGCTATACTACCGTCCGCTAATCCTAAGATAGTTTCCGTTGGTTCAATTTTACCTAAGTTGAGGCTTCTATGAAGGGACAACGGAACGAGATTGATGCATGATCCTAAATCGGCTAAAGCATCGAGTGGCTTGGAAGTTCCAAGTCTACACGGAAGAGTGAATAGCCGGGATCATCTAACTTCTTAGGTAAGTTGTTTCGCACAAAGCGGACCCATGTTTCCCAAGCCTAAGTTCTAACTCATATTTTTCTTTTAAAGCATTATAATAAGGTGCATGAGCTAAGACTTCAAGAATTGGTTTCTCTTGATAGAGTTCCTTGTACTCCTCCTCTAAACTAGGTTTGGATTCTTGGCTAACGGGTTTCTCAGGAGTAGGCTTTACCAAAGGTGCTTAGGGCCTTGGTATTTCTTGGATGACTTGGAACCCTTTTGATAGCATTTACCGAGTGAACCGTTGGGTGAGAGGGGCATGAATGTGTGTTCTCCCATGATGAACTAGAACATGAAGTCGATGCAATCGAATTCACTTTTGGGTTCTTTATGGTATCACTTGGGAGTGCTCCAATTTCCCGCTCATTGAAGGCTTTTAAGAGGGCATCAAGCTTGGTTGTCATCTCGCTCTGTTTTTGCTTAAACTCGGCTTCAAGCTTATTCAATCGAGTTTCTTGGGATGACAAAAATCTAGATGCAATTGCTTCAATATTAGTGGGGTTCCCGGTATTAGAAGAATTGAATCTGTTAGGCGAACTAGATGAGCTTTGGGGTGTGCTTGAGTTTTGGTTCCACTTAAGATTAGGGTGATTTCTCCATGAGGGGTTGTATGAGTTTCCTAAGTTGTTTTGTTCGGGTTTGAAAGTGTACCACTTATCTCCCGCCCGTCGGTACGTATGGGCGTAGTCCGCAAAATCTTGTTCGGAGAGCCTTGAGCAATCACGAGTGTCATGGGGACCACTGCATAACTCACAAGGTAGAGTGATTTGATTCACTTGTCGTGAAGACTTAGGATTTTGTAAGAACTCATGAGGAATTTGACTTGATCTTCAAGTTCGATCATCCTACGGTCGGAGGAGGCAAGGAGATTGCCTTGACGGTTTTGGGAAGTTCACGGGGTCATCCCAACTTTCGTTGTCATAGAGGCAAGGTCCTCTATTATTTCCCATGATTCTTCCGTGGTGAGGTCACTAAGTTTTCCACCGGCCGCTTGGTCAATGGATCGCTTAGTGGGAAAGTTGACATGATCATAAAGATTTGGACTTGGAGCCAAAGATCAATGCCGTGATGAGGACTTTATGAAGTAAGTCCTTGAATCGGGTCCATGCTTCGTGAGAGATTCACCTTGGCGTTGTTGGAACATCAAGATGTCATTCCTAAGCTTAGTGGTTCTCCCGGTGGGAAAAATTGAGCAAGAGGCGAGAAGTAAGATCATCCCAACTTGAGATGGAGCCGTGGGAAGTCGCTCAAGCCAATTACTAGCTTGGTCCCGTAGAGAGAATTGGAAGAGACCTTGGCGTGGTCTCCCGAGTAGTAGCATCAAGGTCGATGGAATCGACAATTTTGAGAAATCCCTCATATCTTGATTTGGATCTTGAACGAAGTCCATGGAATGCACATCCGTTTTGCACCAACCGGATGGTGTCGGATCGCAGGTCGTAGTTTGGGCTTGGTCGGGAAGCTCAATGGTGTTCCTATAACCTAGGTGGTTTGGTCTCAGTACTCACCAAGAGTACGGGCTCTTGGCGGGTCATTTGGTGGTGGGTTATCACCTTCCATGATGAGAAGTGATGGAATTACGAACAAAGGTCACGAAGAAGGGGATAGACTAAGAGAAAGCTAAAATGAGAAAAATTTACTTGATAGGAATCAAGCAAAGAAACCTAAGCGAGGTGGACTACTAACTAGCTATTCTATTCCCGTGCGCGCCAAAAACTTGATAACGCTACACGCGTCGTTCGGGGTCAAGAAACTTCCTTTTCTTGAGCAAGTTTTATAACACCCTAGGCGATGAACCTAATCGTTGTAGTGTAGTAATTAGGGTAAGCCACGGGTATTGATATCGTTCTCTGGGGAATAGGAATGCTAGTGAGAAGTTACTACGCTAAGGTTGAGGTTGAGGAAGATTATTTTTATCTTTTATATTTTTAGAAATGGAAAAGGTACGAATCTCGGGTATTGGATTTGGGGGGTTGGTATTGCTACCGATTACTCTACTATTATCTAATTATCTAAGCTAAGGTTGTGATAGTCTATGTCTAATTGATGTGTACTCGTATGATAGTTTAAAGATGTGTTTACTTAGGTTTTACTACTCCTTAATTATCTCCTATTGATGGTTGATTTGTCACGTCCTTATTCCTAATTGCGTTGTGATTCTAAGGCTATAGGGCGTGCTTATTTCCCTAACTCTTTGAAATTACCAAAGGGTCTTGTTTACAAATCCTCTAGTGATTTATAGACGCCTACTCTACGGTTGTCCTTGAATACTTTATCCTACAATTACCTAGATAATTATATTCTAAAGTTCACAAAGAAATGTCAAGCATTAAGTACACAACGAATAATCTAGCGCACTCTAGATCATTAGTCAACTAAGATAAGTATCAACCAATCAATATTCAATAATTAAGTTTCATATTCCTAAGCAAACACACAAATAAATTAGCGGACATGGAGAACATGCAAGCATACACACAAATAATCAAAGACATAATTAAATTAATGAAGTAAATACTTAACTTGATGTATAATAGGGTTTAGAACCTAAAATACTGCACAAGAAAGCCTTGGTTCGGTTTTAGGTTTTTACTCCAAAGACTACACACTAAAAGCGAAAAATTGGATTCTATATATAAGATTACATCTGCGACGGCGTCACCTTATGTTTCGTGGCCGCCGTGTCGCCGTCATTAGGGTTTCGTCTTGGCCACGTAAACCTTTCGGCGGCGTCACCTTATGTCCGTGACGCCGTCCCTTCACTCGACGCCGTCTTGGCGCATCTAGGCCGTCACAGTAGCGACGGCCTATTCCTTTAGAACTGGACGTCGTCCCTTGAAAACATGCAATTTTTCTCCTCGAGCCGTCGGCGCCGCATTCCTTACCGGCGCCGCGTCGCGGATATGCGATGTGCCTTGCCTTATGTTTCATATGACTTTGAGTGTCTCGATTACGACTTTGGCCATTTTCTTCGTATATTCGCGCCTTTTCGTCCAAATAAGCATCATTCCACATTTTGCCTTCAAGAGACCTAAAAGTGAAAAGGAACGATATTAAGCAATAACGGATATAAAAGTGATCGAATAAGGGCTTAAATGACCCTCAAAATGGTACCTTTAAAACCTTATCACTTATGTCAAAATGTAGTTCTTGGAAAATTTGAAAAAATTGTCCATATGATGGTAGCTTTTTCAGGAGCTTTGCTCATTCAAACGTGATGGGTAAGGAATAGAAGATTTGGTTGGGGTTTTCAGCGGAGCTCTGGAGGTTCAAAACAACTCTGGATTGGATTTGGGTTTCGGACAACTTGAGGTTGGACATCATTGGTACCTCCGTTATTAGTAGGAAGTTCCTTGTCCTTTGTTGCCTCGTGCTCACTTTCCACTTCCTTCGGGAGAAGAAGAAGAGGTAGTAGGAATAGCGGGTCCATTGTATGAAACACCACTTACGGTTGTGATCGCCTTAGCATCGCCCCTCGGGTTAGCGATCGTGTTGCTCGGAAGTTTTCCGAGCCCGAGGGTTGATCATTTAAAGACTTCTTTAGATCGTGATCGACCGACCAACAACTTGTTCATTTCATCTTGGGATTTCATGAATTGCTTCAATAACTCATCGATGATGGTCCGGTTGGAACAATGGCTTGAGTTTGATTAGGAAAATTCGGCCTCTATTGTTAGGAATAGGGCCTTGATTTTGAAAATTTCCTTGATTAGGATTCATATTCCCATGAAATTGATTCCCTCGATTGAAATTGTTTTGATTAAGGTTTCCTTGATGTTGGAAACCTTGATTTGGTCCGGTAGAAATTACCTTGGTTTTGATAACCTTGGTTCATTCTAGGTTGATTCGATTCGGTTAGGATTACGGTTAAAACGGGTGGTGCACGATAAGTATTAGCACGGTAGTTTGGTTCATTTGAGGACGGTATTGATTACCTCCACGATGTGAAGTACCGGCTATAGCATTGGCTTCAAACGGACTACCATCGGTGGCGATCTGGTTGTAGTATGCATGAGGCCACCACAAGTAACACAAACCTCGACTTTCTTCACTTCACCATGTGATGGTATGCGTGTGAAGGTGACTTTCTTTGGTTAGCAAGAACCAAAGCTCGAACAATATCCGTGAGTTTGTCAATCTTAGCATCGGTGCTAGATGTACTCACGGAGATGAAATAGAAGGTCCCGCATTAGGCGAGATTGATATGTCTTTGCTCGGAAAAGGCGGACTCGGGACTTGTTTTCAATGATTTGCAAGGCTTCTTTTGTGGTCTTGCTCAGAAATTACCTCCATGGAGGCATTTAAAGAGTCTTGATTAGTGCGGTTCGGACCATTGTAGAAAGTATCCATTTGCATTAACTCGGTAAAACCATGATGCGGACACTTGCGAGCAACTCTTTGTAACGATCCCATGCCTCCCGAATGATTCATCAAATCTTTGAGAAAATTTCATTATCTCATTCTTGAGACTTGTAGTTCGGGATGGAGGATAGAATTCGTTACCAAACTTAGTGACTAGATCTTCCCATGTCTCAATGGAGCAGGGGTTGTTTCTCAAGCCAATTCCGGGCTTGTCCTCTAGAGAAAATGGGAGCAGAAGAAGCTTAATTGCTTCATGTGGGACATTTTGTATTTGATGGTAGATGCAATCTTGTTAAACCATCGAATGTGTGCATGAGGATCATCCCGCTCAAAACCATAGAATTGGCTTTGGGTTACAAGATTAAGCAACCCGGTTTTGAGCTCAAAGGTATCGACCCACGATGGTGGGACAACAATAGCATCTCCGTGCCCTCGATGGGTGCTTGGAGAAGCTCATTCATCGGTTTGTCTTCCGCCATTACGACGGGGGGGGTGGTGGTAGACGTTCCTCGATCCACGGTGAAGGAGCGAGCGTCCTCTACGTCTACGAGGTATATTTGCAAGCTCGAAAGTGGACTTGTAGAACTGGAAGAGCAGTGCGCATGCACTAAGTATAAAATCGGTTTTCAAAACAAATGCGAGGCAAAGCGACAAGTGAACTTAAACCAATAATCACAAATGAAATGGCTTCTTTGAAAAAGGTACACCAAATCACAAGGACACAAAGGCAAGTTTAAATCATTGTTCGAGAACTTATTATGGTCACACCCCAGTTAGTAGGTGTCTTGCCTTGATTTGCGGTGGTTGATTTTATGTATTTATTAAGTACCACCGAAAAGGCGTAGGTATGGATATGTGCTGATGGTTTAAAACTTTTGGACAATATTTTGGTATCGTCTCGTTTAACCAAATCGTATTGCTTTAAGAATCACCTTAAAGGAGACACAAGCTAGAAAACGTTACGATTGTTTTGTTGTTTTATATATTTTTGGTGTTGTTAACACTTTAGGAAAAGTGTTAATGAACTTTTGAGTTTTGATTAACTTTACAAAAAGCTGTTTACAAGCGGTGGTATATGTGCAAGTGCAGGATGCAGCGCTTTAAAACACGCTTACTGACCTCCCGGCATGGCGCTAAAATTTGGTTGAGCTCAGACGGTCGGGTTTTATCACACAAGCTAACCACTTGTGAATGGTCAACCGTAATAAAAATCAAACAGTCTAGAACCAAATGCAATTAAGATCTGGAGAGTTTAGTGTATCCCGGGTCGTTAAGTCCCAGCGAGGTGTGAACACTTGTAGTACAACGAATCGTGATCGGGTGATATTGAATGGGAAAAGATTTGTGAATTTGGAATAATTATACCTAAAGAAAGTTTGTAAATTACAGGGGCTTAAATGCAAATTAAAGAAAATTAAAAGCTAAAATATATTAAATAAATGCTATCACTATTTTTAAAATGATGTTTTCTAGATTTATAAAACAAAATAACTTAAATAAACTATTTTAATTAAAACGTAAACTTAAATTATCTAAAAGCGTGACTTAAAATGAAAGCGTCGTTATGTATAAAAATTACGAGTGCATAAGTAAAAGCGTGAAATTTGTGAAATAAAAGTCCTACGAGTGTAAAACAATTTTCTTACTTAATATATGACAAAAGAAAATTTTAGAAAAAGATTTATATTTTTTTACTTTTATATTTTTATTATGAATTAAATACTATTTTAGACTAAATAAATGATTAAAAATACTAAAACTATTAAGAAAAATCTGAAACTTTTTTGTAAAATACTTTATAACAACACTAAGCTAAGAAAAATACAAAAGTTGTAAAAGCTTGTATTAATAAGCTAGAAATAAGCTAATTATCTCGTATAAGCTAATTGGAAACAAAAGGGGTATATATTAAATTTTGCAAGATACTACCAGTCAAAGTCCCAAGGGCAGTTGGTAGTGTGTGTGTGGTGGTGGGTGGCGGTTGAATCCCAAGAACTCTTTTTGCAACTATTTTATTTTGGATTTTATTTTACAAACTTATTAAGCTACTTAAAATAAGCAATTTTAAAACTACAACTTTTTATAAAATGACTAATAAGCTCAGTTTGAGCTTATTTATCTCAACAGTTAAGCTAGAATTGAAATAAGAACAAGGTTTAAGCCAATATGGCTAATAAGCTGGAAATAAACAAGATTAAGCTGAAAATAAGCTAAGTAACTAATAATAAGCTAATATGAAAACTGAGAAAACATTTTGACTTAAAAATAAGCACTTAACAACTCCAAATAAGCACTAGCTTATCTGTTTGCACAGGACACTGTGTGGTTTTTACTAGGCACTTTCTAACTAATTTTTAAGCACTTATATAAGTTAGGAAATGAAAAAGAACTTTGGAACTAACAAGTTAACCAGTTAAGCTTTCCAAAAAGCTAATAAGCTCACTGTGGTGTTCACTAGAGAGCTTAATATGAGCTTATGAAAAAGCTTGAAAACACTGAATGGTTTGTACTAGTTAAAATGGACAAAACAATAAGCCATTAGCAGGCTTATTAAATAAGCTACAAATTGAAAACTAAACACTGGAACTTTGAGATGGCTAGGTGAGCTTCTCAAAAAGCTAATGTACACAAGCTAATACCCACTAATGAGCTTTGTGAGAGCTTGTGAAATGGAATATATCAACTGTGCACAGGGCATGTTTTCAGAAAAGGACTTAAAATAAGCTAATGAATAAGCAGTTAATAAGCTAATTATAAGTGAACTATTATTTTTCTAATTTAGTTAAGCAGCTAAACTTTAATATCCCAAAAGTATATAGACTAAATCTTAATATTATGTCCTATATAAAATTATCCATTTTATTCAAAAACGACCAAACTGAAATTTTGACTTTTTATAAAAACAAAATAAGTTGACTAAAATGAAATTTGGATTGATCCTAAGCACTGATTATGATGTATTAAGGTGTATTAAGACTGATTTGAGCAATTATAACAACTTATGAACAAGAAATCATAATCATGGATCATGAAAATCAAACAGACAAGAAACCAGATGAGTTCAAAAGGTATTTTGACTTTTCACCAAATAAGGTCTGGTTTTCTTTGCTTCTTTGAGTTATTAGGAACTAATATGATATGAAACAAGCACAAGCAATAACACAAACAACCTATAACACAGTTGAACTAACAAATCCAAACACTTCTTAATGAGACCGTTATGAAACTTTTAATACCAAAGCAGATTTTAAGCTAAGAAACCTAGTAATTAGCGATATTAACCATATTAAGATGATTTATACTAAAATTAACAGACTTTTACACTTAAACTAAAAATTGCAAATTATGAGAAAATAGCTTACAATTTGAGTCCAAGTACAAAACAGAGAACCAAGGCCAAATTACACTTCTATAGCTTCCCGAAGCTCTATACCAAACCGTCCAATATCAACCATGCTCCGACTTCTTGATAACCTTCACCATGGATTTTTGATTTTCACTAATTTTTTTGTATTTTTGGTATTTTCTCTATTTGCTTCTAAACCGACTTTTAAAGTATCTAATAGCTTTTAGAAGCTATCTAGGAGCAAGTGAGCTTATGAGTCCAAATCAACAACTAATAACAACATTAAATTCACATGAGATTTTGACTTGAAAAATGCACAAGCTGAAATGGATATTGAAACTTGAAATTTATAATGAAAATGATTCACAACACACTAAGATTACTTAAAAAGTACTTGAAAGCTTTTAAATTACTGGAAGTTTGAAAATAATTAAAAGCGACATACATAAAACTAAATTAAGCTAGATATCTTCCCACATTGCTTCTCATCTCTTCTTTATAGACTTTTGAGACTTCTTGTGAGCCTCGATTGTTTCCCACATGATTTGACCATTGGATCCTCAAAATTCATCATATTCGTCCATGTGGAGATTTGGCGCCAAAAAAGTCATTAGCAGGTTTGAGTCAATTAATGAACTTTGGGATATTGTGAAGGTGGAGGGGGTTGGTAAACAACTTGGAAGACAGGTGTAAAGGTTGTAGAAGCAAGTGGTGAGAAACCACTCTGGTTTCTAGATTTGGCGGAGAGAGGTAGGGGATGAACAGTGATGGTTTTTGACTTATTTTGACCGTGGTATTAATAAAGGGGGTAAAATGGGGGTCAAGGTATATTGGCGGGGTTCTATTTGTTTGGTGGGTTTAAAATACAAAGGGTCCATTTGGTTTGTATTAATATGAAGGACCATTTGTGTAATTTGGTGAAATCGAAGGATGAAGCGCCAATCTCAAACTTATCACAAGGACCAATCTTGCCATATATGAATAGTACAAGGACCACTTTTGATAATTTTCACTTTTTATAAATCCAGGGGACTATTTTGACATTTTTCAAACTTGAGGACCTTTTACGCCATTGACCAAAGATTCATTCAAGGACCATTTTGACAACTTAGAATATTTCAGGGACCTTGAATGATATTTTCTTTATTTTGATATACGAGGACCTGTTTTGACAACTTTTGAAACTTGGGGACTAAAGCGCCAATTTTGCAAACTTGATCGTTTTCATCGATTTTGATATTTTGCATTTAAAACACATAAAACACTTATTTGTGATATTTTCATCATTTTGATGCATTTACGAGTGTTTCGGATGTTTTGGCATTCTAAACAATTAGTGGAAAGAACGACGAAGAAGCTACATTTGATTTCCCTGATGATATGTTGATACCTAATTCAGACGACCATATTGGTACAATTATAAAAGAAACCTACCCACAATTGGTCAAAAACCTTTACAACCCAACATTTTTCCAAGAAAAAGCAACCCTCGCACCAACTCACGAGCTTGTGGATATGATCAACGATCGAATGCTACAACTACTCCCAGGAGATGAAAAGACATACGACAGTTCTGACTCAGTTGGTATTATCGATATGGATACAAACATTAATGAGTCACTTTACAAAGCTGATTTCCTAAATAGCATTCGAATTGTCGGGCTTCCACAACATTCTTTAAAATTAAAAATAGGTGCTCCTGTTATGTGCATGAGAAACATAGACCAAAGCGCGGGATTATGCAACGAAACTAGGCTTCAACTAGTAAGGATGGCTGTCAATATAATAAAAGCCAAGATTATATCAGGCGGAAGTGTAGGTAGAATTTGCACAATACCAAGGATGGTCTTAAGCCCTTCAGATGTGACAATTCGTATTTTCAGGTCATTCTCAAAACATTACTCATGCTTCATTACTTATCATTTATCGTGAACTAGGTTTACGAGCATCAAATTCACGTAACCGTAATGGTTTAGCTGTGAATTCATAATCATATCATCGAGGTCATTTCATATAGACTAAGTTTAGTCTACATTTCATTAACATCATTGTCATCATATTAGTTCATGCATGGTTTTGCATTTTACATTAAGCGTATAATTTTATATTAAATAAGCGTTATCGCGTAAGTAATTATTTTGAACAATTGATCCATTAATTCCAAAATTATTCAATATATTTTATACTCATATTAAGTTTATAAAAATAATATTATGAGTTTACACCGTGTTTTAAATTTATTTTGTAACTAAATTGTTGTATTTATTTAATTACGACGGTTTTCTTAAATATTACACAATTATTATTATTTCACTCAAATTTTGCAAGAAATGTATTTTTATAATTTTTATGACCTAAATATATTTTATCTTGACCCGTGAAAATTTATTTTTATCTAACGCTACCTTAAACATTCAAATGGGTACACAAGTTACCACTTAACCTCATTTAACTTACTAAATATTACACTTAAACTTTAAAAAAAAAAAAAAACAATAAAAGGTAATGACTAACCCCGCATTGTCGACAAGGGGATGAGTCGTGGGTTTTGCAAATATCTCACAAGTA
>CM040242.1:103738686-103997698 GCA_022545495.1 Chrysanthemum lavandulifolium | reverse complement strand
AACACAAACTTCCTCAAATATTCTTTGAAAATGTAATTCATTAAAGCTTGAAAAGTAGAAGGAGCATTTGTGAGACCAAAAGGCATTACGGAAATTCATAGTGTCCTTCATGTGTTTTGAATGATGTTTTCTATGTCGAGGGTACATCCTAATTTGATGATAGCCGGACCTTAAATCCAACTTGGTGAAGTACATGGAACCACAAACTCATCAATCAATTCCTCTATATCGGTATTGGAAACTTGTCTTTGATGGTAGCACTATTCAACATCTATAGTCCCACACATCCTCCAAGTTCCATATTTCTTTTTAACCATAACCACTAGAGAAGAAAATGGACTTTGGCTATCTCTAATTGCTCAAATGTCAAGTAACTCCTTCACCATGATTTCTATTGCATCCTTCTGTGTGGGTGGGTGTCTGTAAGGTCTAACATTAATGGGTAAAGTTCTTTCTTTGAGTGGAATTTTATGGTCAAAAGGTCTAATGGGTGGAAGGTTAGTAGGTACTGCAAAAACATCTATGAATTCCTTAACTAGCTCAGTTACTTCTTTTGGTGATTCTGCTGAACCTTTGTTGGTTGCTGCTGAAATCATGTTTAGTGAGGTGGTTGGGTAAACACATAACATCATAGAGGATAATTCAGCTTGGGGTGTTTGAATTTGCATTTTCTTTCCTTGTTTCCATTGCACTCCGGTCTTTTGTGTTCCTTAACAATACTGCTTTTGCCTTTATGCTTAAACTTCATTCGTAATTCCTTGAAATTAGCTAGTATGTTACTTAATGTAGATAACCTTGAATTCCAAGTACCATTTCACATCCTCCTGAGGCAAAAGCATCACATCAGTTTCAAACTCCTCACCTTGCAACTTCCATTTAAACTCTTTGCAGACCCATTGACTAGTCAATTTGCCACCACCAGCTATGTCAACTTGAAATGGACAAGTACTACTAAGTTTGCAGCCTATTCTCTTAGCAGTATTGACATCCATGAAATTGTGAGTACTGCCACAGTCAATCAAAATATGAAGCTTATGATTCCCTACATTACCATAAACTCTCAAAGTCTTGTAAGTAGTGGTACCATTGATAGCATTTAGAGAAATTTGTGGCACATAGTCAATCAATTCCCCTGTTTCCTCTGTTTCAACTGCCAAGTCACCATTAGTACCAACTTCTTCCAACACTTCTTCATTATTCTCTCCTAAAACTTCAAGAGAAAACACTTGTCCCCCACATTTGTGCCCTGGTGTGTATCTTTGATCACAATAAAAGCATTGGTTCTTTTGCCTTTTCTCATCTAACTCTTTTTGTGTCAATTGTTTCCTGAATGGGGTGTTTGGCACGATCAAGCCTTTATTTCTCCAATTTGGATTTGGTCTTTGGTAAAGATAAAGGTTTGGGGCGATGTTGGAATTGAGTTTTGGAATCTTGGTGTTGGTAAAAGTGATGGCCTCTGCTTCTATTTTAACACATTCAACTTAGCTTCTTCCAGTTTACAACCCATACAAATCTGCAAGAGATCTTGGCCTAAACATTCTCACGACCCACTAATTTCACTTTGTAACCCGACCATAAAGAAACTCATACATTGTTCTTGAGCAAATCGACTCTACACAACAATCTATCATAAGCATCAATGTAATCTTGAATATTGCCTACTTGTTTAAGTTTCTTGATTTCACCCAAAGGATCATCATAAACAGACCCAAATCTTTTCAAAATTGCTTCTCTATACACAATCCAAGACACATCTTCCCCAAGATACCTCACAAATTGTCTATGCCACATTAAAGCTAAATCATGTAAATGAATTGAAACAAGATTTACCTTACAGTCATCTTGGATATTGTCCACTTTAAAGAACTGTTCGCACTTGAATAACCACCCTCTAACATCATCCCCTCCACCAAATTTTGGAAACTCAATCTTGGTGACTCTACTAAACTGCATCTGCTGATTACCACCTTGACTCCCATGAATCCCATTTCTTTGAGTGGTACCTTCTCCATTATTCAATCGATTCTCAAGGTTCGGATTGTAGTACCCATTTCAGTGATGGTACGCATGAGATCTTCCATTGTAATCGGCTATCAAGTTCACTTCTAGTATTCTCGATGGATCTTGTACCCACCATGATTAGTGTTTTCAAAAGAGCGTAATTCAAGAACGGTTGTGTAATCGATGATGGAATAATGAATTCTAATGTAATTCAGTTGGATATGGTGGATAGGTGCAGATTGTAGGCTCTTGATACCACTTAATATGATCTTTAGATCTCTAATAATAGAAATGATAAAGATCTTCAACAAAATGTGAATACTCGAGAACTAGAAAGAGTATTGGACAAATTGATGATTTGTTATTAGGATAGTGAATTTATTAGAGAGAATATTGTTTTACAATTCAAAGAGATGATCTAAAATGATTACAAGTGAATGATTTATACAAGGAATGGAATAAGCGATTTTCCTTAAGCGGCTTTATGAAAATCAGTTGTGATATTGTGTTGTGTTGACTTTTTGACTTTACTTAAAACTCATATCACATTATAACCCAAGCCAATAAGAACAAGTATCAGGTTTGAAAAAGCTACCAAGTAACAAAATTTTAAAAGCGATCATGGTCTCTGACGCTCTATCTAAATCCATGGGGTCTGAAATTCTGAAGGGAAAAATGTCTAAAAAGGCATCGAACTTGCCACATTTTCCTTTTGTGAGCATCAAACTTTTTTTCCCTAAAGTAGTCAAGAACTTCCTTGATTTTCCTATTGTAGCCTCTAATCAGAAATTAATTACATAAATTTACATAAATCGTCCGTGTGGCTCTAAACAATTACACCATTCATCCTTGAGTCAATTACATAAAAGGTCCCTGTGGCACTAATAATTTACACATTTCGTCCTTGTAGCTATAAACTTAAACTAATCCGGGCAACCACCATCCACCGCCTGCCGCCACCATCCGCCTGCCACCACCATCCATTACAAACACATGTGTATAACTCTGTACACCTAAGTTAAGTGTGTAATGAGTTACTTTATTAGAATTCTCTGTCAATATGTTTGTATGGTGAGAAACTTATATAAATTATGTGTAGTAAATCCTTGAGTGAACAAATGCATTGCTACATTTGATTATATAATAGTATAATACAATACGGTAGTAAATCATGTGTAGTAAATCCTTGAGTGAACAAATTTTTGTATGGTGAGAAACTTACAGAAATTATGTTTTTCTTCGGTAAGATGTTTAAATAAAGCTCTCATAACCTGCCTCTAACTTACTTCAACCATTAAAATCAGCCACATTCTAAAAAAGTTCCAAAATTACCTATACAAGTGACTATGGATAGCTTTTGGAAGTGGCTTGTAATGGAAAAGCCAGGTGGACTTTACTAGCTTGTTTCTAACAAGCTAGAGCTTGTAGACATTGATTGTTACCCTGGTTTTGAGCACATGAGTTTGTAAGTTCATATTTCACCATTTTACATCAAAGTATGTGTTGATACAAAAGTTGGGCGTTCCTTGTTTGGAATCCGGTTCTCGTACCAATTAAATCTTGATGCTTGAGACCTGCGCACTAAGTAAACAGAAAACACCGTTAGGCTTATCGTGGGATTGTCTCCCACGATTATCCTCCCAGTGAGAGTAAGTGTCGGTTTTAGGGTTAATGAGAGTTTTGGGTTTTAGATCATACCTTTAACGAGGATGGGTTCCCTTTATATACACGAACTCCTTGTTGGTTTCGTGTTCCCAAACTTTCGGCGTATCCCGCCTAAGTCGGTTGTGGCAACTTATCTCCAAAGATAGGAGATGTCCGATATCTTATTCCATAAATAACTTTGGGTTTGGGCCTTCGCCCCAAACCCTATCATCGGCTTGATCCATCTTGGGCTCGCTAGTGTGATCATTAGTCGGGTTCGTGGCAGAATGTGGACTATCGTCATCATGTCCCCAGTCTAGTATCGCAGTGACGAGCTGCGGATGCTAGACTAATCTTCTTGACGATAAAAAACTGTGAAGCGTAGCAAAGAAGCCAAAAAGTTTCGCCTTGAAAGATACACGGTGAATCTAGACAAAATATTTCAAATGAATGCCTCGTAAATCGGGGAAAGTAAGCAGACGCGTCATATCAACAAATCCTATCCACTCAATTAGAGATAGTGGGATCACGTGGCGTTCATCGCGTGGATGAAGAAACTTATATAACCTTCCGCCTCCTTATTATCGCGGTTATCACGGTAAAAGCATTCGCCATTGTTAAAAAGCTTCAACCTTTCCGGCAAGAAAACCTTAATACTTTAAAGGTAACGCGATGCGCCTTTTAAAAACTACGCCATGGTCCGTGGTTTGTGCGACCACCTCCGATCGACCGAGGATGAATCTGCGTGAGTTCACCTCGGTTATTATATCGATGGCTCGCATCCCGAGGTGCGGTGCGAAGGCGTCAATAGCGGACTTCCAGGGAAGGTAGGGTATACATGTTTTTAATTTGCGAATCAACGTGCCTCTATCCTTATTACGTGCGGACGTTTTAAACTACTATCGCTGCGCATCTCTCACCGACCGTGTATAGGTGCATCAAAATTAACAAACTTTGAGGTTAATTGCCGATTATTGGCGATTAATCCCACCATCTACCTCTTCGCGCGTTTTACCACGGCGTGGTCAAGCGGGTGGGTTTGGTTCGCTAAGCGCGTCGGGGTCCACATATGTTACATCGATAAAGCGGGCCGCTAGGGACCTGGAGGAGAATTTTTTGGGTTGATGGCGTTGTTCCCATGGCGCTTTGATTTCTACACCCGAGTTCGACGCCAAAGGATCCCTCACTCGGTTCATCAATACGACGATGCAAATCGATAAATGCCAATCGATTCCCACGGTTCTACCGAGGAATTTTTGGTGCGTGGGCATCGATCGTGGTATTTTGGTGGACTGACGAGGTGCCAATCTTCTTAGACACGGATGGCGGGGTGGGTGCTTGTCCTTTCGCATCCCTTTACTTTATTAATGTAAGCTTTTCTTTTCCTTTTGTACTTTATGTAACTTTGTTTGTTGTTGTCTTCATTGCGAAATGGATCTATTCGGAGTTGTGCAATTGGCGGCCGCGCGCGAGTCGCTTTGTGGGGTACGTCCGGTTGAAGGAGGGAAGAGCCTGCGTTACGGAGGCTGCTGCGGGCGCACCTTAGACATGCGATTGTGAGAGGCGGGGTAGTTCTTCCTCCGCTAGAGGCGACCTCTTCAAAGCGTGCCTAGCCCTGGGTTCCTTCCCGTTGGTGTAGCCAGTGCCCATAAATGTGGCTGAAAATATTGAAGAAGAATAGGAGGATGAGGCGAGCCATGGATTGAAGCGCAAGAGAGCGCTTGGTGGCGATGGCGCAGGCTCCTCCAGGAAGAAGCGTCCTGTGATTTTGGACGTGGAGTCGTCCTCAAGTGATGTTGCATCACCTCCCCCTTCAGCTGATACTGTTGCTCATCAGTAAGTGTTACTTCCCAAGTCCTTATCGCATTCCCTGTTGATGCTATGAAATAATTTCTAATTCGCTTGTATGTGTGCAGGTTTGAACAGTCTGTGGAGTCGCCCCCCAAGGTTAGTCCTGTGCGTGCTGAATCCGCTGAACTGAAGAGCCAAAGCGCTGAGCCATTGGCATCTGGGGATGCGCCAATGAAGCAGCTGGTTGAGGAGTTAGTGTCACCGTGCTGCACTAAGAAGTCTTTGTTCTTGTGGCTAAAGCGAGGTATCTTTGGAGAAAGTAGGTCATGCGCAAATAAGGACCAAAAGATTGCGTTCTTTGAGCACAGATTGGCTAGTGCCAGTGAAGTAGATCTTTGGGAGCTTGTATGCACGAAACTTCTTGATGAGAGGATGTCCTTGATGACCCAGTGAGTCGAGGGGCGTGCCGCACTAGGGGCTTATAAGGCTAACTTGCTCCTGGCGCTTAAGTATTTGGAGAAGGGGAAAGACGCGTTGTTCTCCGTTTAGGGATTTTGGTGCGACAGGTGGGAAGCTCATTGGAAGAGGGGAGATGAAGTTTCTTGTTCAAGATTGAGTATGATGAGGAGTTATATCGCATCTAGTTTCTTATTTCCGAGCGCGGATGGCTAATTAGCCACGGGTTGCGTCTTGCCGCATAGCACATTAGAATCCCAAGAGGTGGTAGATAAGTTTGGGGCGTGGTGCGGTGCGGGCTTGCGTGCAAGGCCGAAGGTGGGTGGAGGCTTCAGGGCGATCTTTTGAAAGTGGGTATTGGTAAGGTGCTGGGTACAATAATCGCGCATATGAGGGTGTAGGATATTAGTTTTCACATACACATCAAACCATAACACAAAGTAGCGTATAGATGGAATTCTAGAGAGAAAGTTAGAGGTTTAGGGAACTTAGTGAGAAAGTGAAAGATATTATTATGAGCTCCAACTCTACCTTGGAAGGTAGAGTATTTATAGTCTTACATAAATCGCCACACATCGGTGTGGATCGGGGCATCTGATGGGTAAAGACCGTCCGTCCTCCACGGTGTTACTTAACTAAATACTACTTAACTTAAAAGAACTACGACTACGAGCTTTAACGATTACATATACTTGAGGTGACCGACTCTTTAATACACGAATTTCTAATTCTAACAATCTCCCCAAGGAGGTCACCTCAATCATGTACCAAAATTACATTGAATACAAATAGATATTACATTAACAATTGTTCTTGCATTCTTGATGTAGAACTTTGATCCTAAGCTCGTAGTCATTGATTCTTCACATTGCATGTTTGGTTACTCGGTGGAGGTCTTTTCGATCCACGTGATAATAAATTTGAGCGACTTTTGAGATCATCGACTATCAAAAATCTCGAGACATCCTTTGTGGTGTTGGTATCATGTGATGTTGTGACTTTAGGACGACATGCTCACATTACGGATTATGAAATCTTCTCATCAGTAGCGGAAGCTTTAGTTGATTCATGATATTGGCGGACGTAGCGAAGCATGGAGTGAAAATATCGAGTCATTGATGCACTAATCATGATTTCTTTTGAGATGAATGTGTTAAGTGAGCATGCGGCTATGGATTGACCGCTTCATTACGATCATTGCAAGCGTCGGGTGTACACGCATACAGCGTTAGCAATAAATCGCCGCGAAAGTGTCTTTGATCACTTCGTTGAATTGAGGTACCGACCCGCGGTTGCCCCGTTGATCGATACATGTCTGCGTGATCGGTATAATGCGAAGAATTTCCTTGAGGGGTTTCGCGTACTGCTCTAGTTGTTCTCAAACCGGAACATCTCAAAGAAGACAACACGGAGTGAGTGAACCGGTAATTTTAAGTCCACCGATTGATGAAAAGAGATTTGAAAAACAATGTATTGCTCAATAGAAATTGTTTTGCAATACAACGAAGGTTTTATTGAAAATCAATTATCAATCATAAAACACCTTTTGGTTTAAAAAATTAGTACACGGTCTATGTGCTAAAGAAAAGAGTTGTTAAGCACAAAGACCGGTTTTCAAAGGTATCCGTCGATCCATAACTGAACCGGGATTGATTCAAGAGATTGAATCGCCCATTGTTTCATTCGGTTGTCACATGGTTGATCTATATAATAGATCTCACGCCACCTACGAGGAGCTTGTTTGATGTTGGCTCCGAAGGATTTCCATCTTCATAGTGAATATGTAAACACATCACTCGGATGTTACGGCAATACCACAAGGATAGTCGTGGGACTCAAGATATAATCTCTTCCACATTGTGTGAAACAGGGAGTCTTCATTGAAAGTGTCCTAATGAGATTTATTGATGATCTCGTGGCTCTAGACTCAATTTGTGCATATTTGGATCACGTATCGGAGACTAGGGAGAGGTCTCCTTCTTGATATCAACAATCTCTAGAGAAAGTCGATAGATAATGTCGGTTCCCGTGAGAATGAAACAAGTCCTTTTAAGAGGAACTTGAGTGGTTTGGAAAGTTGAAGTGCGATCGTCCTTTGGGTCCATGACGTCTTGTCTTCAATCCGATGTTACCATCGGTAGCATATGAATTGAACCCGGTTTACGCCTAAGGTTGAATAAATTGAAGGCTATTTGTTTCACCCTTTCCTCATTCAATTCTTTTAATTCTTCAACCCTTGATTGCTACCGAGACTTCATAGCTAGAACCTTGTTGGGTTTATTCTAGTACTAGCTCGGTCTTAGTCCGCACACTTCCCATATCTCATTTTCTCCTTTTATCATCATACCTAAGGACTTCTACACTAACTAGTGGATTGTCCACGGTAGATCCCTCCGGTTACGGCGGATCATGGGAACACATACCTAACCTTATCATCCTTATATCACCGTACATAAAGTAAAGTTGGTCGGTCAATTTGGTATTGTTCATCGCCATTGGAACCAATTGAAAACCATTTAAAACAATCCGGATACTTGTGATATATTATCAAAACATTTTGTGCACGAATTGTTTTGATAGTTTTAAACGAGTGTGCCCCCTCAACATGTGCATTAAATGTTTGAAATCGTTTTGCACGGAGGCAAGAGAAAGAATTAACTTCTTTGATTACCATTTTCTAAAGATATCAACATCACTTCCCACATCAAATCAAGTAGATAGAGCATTTAGGGAAGGATGAGGTTTCCATAAATTTGCTCCCCTCGATATGTGCCTCGGGGTTTGAAGAGAGTTTTGCACATACTAGAGGAACTGCACATTGAGATAAGTTGATCACATTTCAAATCATAGGTTTAAGATAGATGCTCCCCTCAACATGTGCATGGAAAATTTGAAATCGTTTGTCACATGTGGGAAGGACAAGATGTACATCCTTATAAAACCATTTACTGAATTATCGGTTTAAATCCAATTTAAATCACACATTCTCCCCGATCAAAATTATCAAATCATTTGAGATTTGTGATCTCTTATAGATTTAAATTGATTTTGAAAGCTTTTAAGGAGAATTGTGACTTGATTATGAAAGCGTTTGAGCTGATAAGGATCGGATTTAAGACTTTAAACTCCATTGATAAAACATGCATGATTATCTTTTGAAAACATTTTAATGCCAAATAACTTTTAATTTAATTGAAATCATTCTCCCTCAATCAATGACATAGGTTGTTGATTGAGAGATAGAGATTTTGACAAATAAGTCGATGATTATCAAAAATAGAGACCGAGTTATTTTTCAAAGCATTTAGTTTTCAATGAGATAAATGTTTATAGAATCGAGCATGGAATTTTGTAAGCATGATAAAACATGGCTCTGTTCTTTCTTTTTAAAACCGGTTATTGCTCGAAAATGACAATAAACCATAGTTTCTCTTTCTCCCAATTTTTTTTTTTTTTTTTTTATTTTTATTTTTTTTTTTAATAAAAAAATTCGAACAACATCTAAAGTCCGTGTCATTCTTTGAATGACAACATCAAAAATAGATATTATCGAATCGAGAGAAACATGACAAAATGACAATATTTATTTTATTTATTTTTTATTATTATTTTTTTTTTTTGAAGATTTTTGAATTTTGATTTTTATGGATTTTGAAAGTTTTATAATTTTCTATTTGATTTTGAGAGTTTTATAATTTTGTATTTTGTTTTTCGAATAAATATTTACAAGAGATAGATGAAGGAAACCTTTACTCCTTGTCTTCCACGAAGGCGTTTGAGTGTTACGGTTGAAGGCTTTTCAAGCCAAGTCGTGGAAGAATGAACTCAAAACGTTCTCTTGGAAGAGCTTTGGTGAAGATGTACGCTAACCGGTATGCGAGACCTCACAAAATAGAGTTCCACCACACCTTTTTCCACTTGTTCACGATGAAATGATGTCAAATGTCGATATGCTTTGCTCTTGAGTGTTGAGCGTTGTTGCATGAGAGAGCAATAGCACTTTATTATCACGGTACAAAGGGATTTTGTTGAATTCAAAGCCATAGTCGGATAATTGAGATCTCATCCATAAGATTTGAGCACAACAGGATGACATGGCTATGTATTCGACCTCTGAGAGGAAATAGAAGTACTCATTTGCTTCTTTGAAGACCGACTCACAAGCTTATCACCCAAAGCCCGAGCACCTCAGGACGTGCTTGACGAGTATCTTGACACCACGCATGATCTCATCTGCATATGTCTTGTTAGTGACATACCGGTGTCTTTTGGGTACCAAAGTCCCATATTGATGGTTCCTTGGAATCCGAAGACCCGTTTAACCGCTTCAAGGTGCTTTTTAGTAGGCTTAGCACGGTATCTAACACACATGCAAACAATGAACAAGATGTCGGCCTACTAGCCGTGAGGTACATCAGGGATCCAATCATACTACGATATTTTGTTTGGTCAATCATGATCCACGAGAGGTCCTCATCTAGTTTGGTTCGATCAATCATGGGAGTGTCAGCGGTCACTTGAATCAAATCCAAATTTCTTTAAGATCTCGATTTGCATATTTAGATTGATTTATAAAAATGCCTCCGGGACTTTGTGAAATTTGTAATCCCAAGAAAAATGACATTTGTCCCATCATTGACATTTGAAATTTTGAACTCATTTCATTTGAAAAACGATCACATTCCATTGGAGTGCAGCCGAGCAAAAATAATATCATCAACATAAATTTGAACATGAATTAAATGTTTGCACGACTTCACGGTGAACAATGTAGGATCAACTGCTCCTTTGATGAATCCGGTTGATAGAAGAAACTTTGTGATGTATCATACCATGCCCTTGGAGCTTGCTTTAAACCGTAAAGAGCCTTCTTCAAGCGATAAGCGTGAGTAGGATGCTCTTGATTCACAAATCCTTGAGTTGGTGGCGTGAGCGACTTCTTTAAGATCTCCGATTCGAAATGCCGTCTTCACATCCATCGATAGACTACCATGTTCTTACTAGCAGCATTAGCCGAAGATTACGATTGCCTCGATTCGAGCCACGGGAGCAAAAGATTCTTCAAAGTCGATACCTCCTCTTGGCGGTATCCTTTAGCAACTAATCGAGCCTTGTTCTTCAACACATCACCGTGCTCATCAAGTTTCACTTTGAAGATCCATTTAAGAGCAATAATCATAGCACTGTCTGGAGCGGTACTAACTCCCGTACATCAAGTCGATCAAACTCATGAATTTCATCTTGCATGGCATTGAACCGCTATCTTCATTCATGGCGGTTTAACATCCTTTGGTTCGATCTTAGATAGTACGGAGTTGAAGAAGCACCATAAGGCATCGGGTTGCAAGTTGTTTCGGGTTGATACAGGGGCGAGAGGATTTCCAATGATGTTGTCTAATGGATGATTGTAAGTCCATTTTCCGAGGTGTTCATGTGGCGGTTGTTGAGGCGAGGTAGGTGAGTCGATGTCTCGAAGAAGATGGTTCGATGATGATTCGAGTAGCAAATATGTTTTCAAATGGAGCATCTTGAGGGTAGCAAAGGGATTAACTTCATCATTGATGCGAAACATTTCCATGATGTACATTTGAAGAATGATGATTTGTTGATGAGGCGAAGGATCGCAGCGGTGCTTCTTGACTTAAAGATATTGAGGCGAGGATTGACTTCATTCACGCAGGAATATGAGCATCCTCTGTTGTAGGATCAACACCTCATTAGAAATTGAATCATACAGTTCATCAAACATAGGATCAAACAAATTCTTTAAATCATCTTCGGATGGAGGTACATATGGAGTTTCTTGAGAAGAGTTTGGAACAAGGGATGAACCAATGGGATTGTTTTGAAGTGCGGGTCTGGTGGAGTGTCAGGAGCCATTTGACCGGTCGACTCATCAAAGCGTAACGTG
Organism: Chrysanthemum lavandulifolium; assembly: GCA_022545495.1. Lineage (NCBI taxonomy): Eukaryota > Viridiplantae > Streptophyta > Magnoliopsida > Asterales > Asteraceae > Chrysanthemum > Chrysanthemum lavandulifolium. The sequence continues at coordinate 103,985,895 of CM040242.1, read as the reverse complement.
AATTGTTTCCATGATATTTCGGGTTCTTTTGTTGTAGATTCGGTATCCCTTTTGTTTGATGCATATCCTACAAATACTCCAATGTCGACTTTAGCCCTAAGTTTGCCTAAGTCTTGACCCTCATTGGTTGGATAACACAATGCACCAAACACACGAAGGAAAGAGAGATTAGGTTTTACGTTGTGGACAAGTTCATATGGAGTTTTCTATATACGGTGTGAATTAGGGAGCGATTTTGTGTGAAGCATGCGGTGGCGATTGCTTCATTTCAGAGAAACATTGGAACCTTTGAGTAAATCGACATTGTTCTAGCGGCTTCAACAAGAGTTCAATTTAGTCTTTCAACTACACCGATTACATTGAGGAGTTCGTGGAACACTTCTTTGATGGCTGATTCCAACGCTTTCATAGAATTCATTAAGTTGTTTGTTGACAAACTCGGTTCCATTGTCATTACGATAATTACGACGGTTTTGTTAAGTCGAACTGCGGTTTGTTTGATGAGTTTGATGATGATATCGAGTTTCATCCTTTGTCCTTAAGAACTTGACCCGGTGAATCTAGAGTAATCATCAACCACAACTAACACATATTTCTTCCCAAAGATATTCTGCACCCTCGTTGGTCCACACAAATCCATATGAATCATATGAAGAACTTCGTGTGAGAGTTAGTAGGTTTGGGTTTGTGGGCAAACTTTTGCTTTTACCCAATTGGCATGTTGAACAAAGATGATCCTTTTCATACTTTAGTCTAGGTAAACCTACAACTAAGTCCTTTACGGAAGATCGTTGATGGTGCGAAGTTCAAGTGATTGAGACGGCGATGCCATAACCATGACTTTGTTTTTGAAGCCTTTGATAACAAGCGATTGGAGAAGCCCTCATCATGTCATCGATAGAGATGGTGTAGAGATTTGAGCCACGAGTTGCTTTTACGGTTCCTTACCATTAAGATCTCTAACAAAGCGGTATGTTTTCGAAGGCTACTTCTAGATCGGAATCACGAATTGACCAGCGAGAGAGCAGTTATGACCCAAACCTTCCACATAGTAAACTCTAGAGATGACACTATCACCAACAACATAATCTCCATAACCCATAATAGCACCGAAATGATCATTACCAAATCTAACGGTCCGATGAATTTGCTCACAAAGTTCATGAGCATGACCGGTCTCGGTCATATGCTTGGAGCGGCTGAGTCCGGTACCACGAGCGATTTGAGCGATGCGGTTGAACACGAGACAAGAATGGATAACTAGATAATTGGGATCCCCATGCAAGAATGGGTTCCATTTGGTTAGTAACAATGTTTGAACACCCACATCGAAATAGAAGCATTCATATCGAAAGTGAGGCAATGGAATCATTGTGAATAGATGCGATACTAGTGTCGATTATTAGCCCCACATACGGTGTGATCACTTCTTAAGGAATAGTTCTACGGTAGGCATCCATTTTCTAGTGGGCATTATCGATTAGTCTTAAGACCAGCAGTATCCAATAAAAGCCTATTTTACGAATGTTCTTCTGTGGGTTTCCTTTGTTTTCTAACTTTCTTTCTTTTTGCCTTTTAGCCTTCTTAGCATGAATATTTGCATTAACAATATTAAGCTGGACAATTAACATCATTAGGCGAACATTAACACCACATTCATGATTAGAAAGCGAATTCAGCGAGACATCGGTACAAGGTTTGCAAATAGTATCGAATCTTTGAATTAATTACAAGACGCCTATGGCTAATACTAGAATCAACACGATTCGTTTATTCAATTCAAGCTTAAAGTTCCTAGATTGTTCTTACTCTCTTCCAGTGCACATTCTTAGCTTGGGAGGTCCTATCATTCCTTGTATTGTCTTGAGACTTTGACACTGCTCCGTTTAATGTCACCGATTACTCACTCGTAGATGGAATGGGAACATTAGTTGGTTTAACTACTCTTTGCATCACCTATTTAGATGTCTTTGGGTGCGAACTACATGCGGGTGCACTAAGGTTCACTTTCTTAAAACTAGAGGTCTTGAGATTTGTACTCCTAGAAGGTACACTTGAGTTCTCTTTCTTAGCATTGCGGATCTGGAATCGAACTACTTAAAGGCACACTACGGTTCACATTCAAAACATTGGGAATCGAATGCATATCATACTTGGCATTAGGCATCGAGCATGGAATCAAAGGATTAACTCTCTCCCTAATAACTTTGGGCATATTGTGATCAAGCATTCTAAGATTTCTTGAGATCGTTTGGCATATAAGCATGCATGTCTAATTGCATTATCATGTGGTTTCTCTAGCTTATCCTCTTCAACAATCTCACGCAGACATTCTAGGCAATCCTTAAGGGATGAGAAATGCGTTTGAATAGCAAGTTTGTTGTTCCTTAGATGAGGAGGGACATATGTCACGGATAAAGCATATTTATTACAAGAGTGAACCTTTGATACAACATTCTCCCATTGGTCATTGGCATTTTCCCTTTTACGACTCTTGATTCTCAATTTCCTTTTGCAATGAAGCTATTTGTTCGTTATTTTTATTCTGGTGACTTTAATTGATTCAAATAACTCATTGAAATGACGTTTAACCTTTTCATTTTCTTCTAAAAACTTTCGTTTTCCTTTTGTAAAGCATTTACTAGGTTTGAAGATGATACGTTTGAGAATTCGAGAATCTAGAGGAGGAGGCATTTGGGAGCTGTCATATTGTTCGTTTGACCCTTTAGTTGAGAGATTTGGGCTTTCAACTTTACGATTGTGTTGCTTCGAGCTTGAATCATTCATCACGTTTGTTAATTTGAAAAGCGCATCAAACTCGGAGCATCGATGATGTCTTGATATTTGAAGTTTTGACATTTTCTTTAAGATGTTGATATTTTAGTTGTAAATTAAAATACTCAACTTCTAGTTTAGAAAATGTTTAACCAAATTGTCGTGATCATCAGTTCAATTTTCTCGTTTAGTTTAGAATTAGATTTTCAAGCTCAATGACAAGATCATGGGAGACTTTCGGAGGCATTGAGATAGTTCATGAAATTTGGAAGCATTAATAGAGCATTTTGAGCGGTGAAAAAATATCTTGAGCAACACATTCGATAATAAGAGTCTCATTTAAGGTATGCAAGTTCTTCCTCTCAATCTCATTATATTTTAGTGCACGCTCATAATCACTAACTTCAACTACCATTGCATCAAATTCCTTTTCCATTCCCTTGATATCGGTTCTATCCCTTTTAAGACTCTCAAAGTGATCTTTCAGAAGTTTAAAGAAAGGCATGACCTCGGTTAAATAACATTCTTTCATTTGCTCAAAACCCTTTCTCCTTCCGTTATACCGATTGGGTGTGATCCTTTTCTTGCAAGTTTTCTCAAAATCAACAAATAGTTGAAATATAACATATTGGCTAATTAAGGTCTTGCTTTTAGTGGCAATTTTCTAGGAACAAGATGCATTGGTGTATTAGGAGGATACCACGGTCGCTCTAGGAATTTTCCAAAGGGGGGTTTGTTTCAACAATATTTTGACTTTACGCTTATCTAAATCCTTTTCCGAGAAAACTTGTTAGGAGTCGGCAATGTCGAGGCTTAAACATGTTCAAGAAATCCGGTTTTCCTTCTTGTAGTCATGGGGAGTGATAATTATTTTTTCTCTTTGCATTTAGGGTTATCTAATTTTTGTTCATCCTTTCCTAGTGTCTTCATCGATTTCTTATCTTCCTCGGTGCACTCAGCATAACTAGGTTTACATCTAGGTTTAAGAATCTCATTTCCATCATAGATCACACTTTGAAATTGCTTTTGCTATCTTTCCGTACTCGGGGTTGGGTTTATCTATAATGGGAACACTATGCTTATCGCTTAGAACTTTATGTTTAGTGACCATGTGAAGCGATCTGAATGGTGTTTCCTTGTATGTACAACTTGTTTTCAAGCTTGTTTTCAAAGTTTTCAGATTAGAAAAGTCTCTCAAGGTTTTGATTCCTTTGCATTAAATTCTTGTAAGCATTTTCACATTTTCTTGAAGTTCTTGTTTTGCTTATTGTTTTAGAAAGTTTTTCTTGCAAGGAATTTAATTCTTGTTTCAATACTTCTTCTCTAAAGTTACTTTTTCTAATGACTCCGTATCGTACTTGGTCATCCATTTCACCTCACGAGTGGTCAACTCAAATTTTGACGTTGTTCATAAATAGCAACACGTTCTTTATAGGCATTTAGTTCGAAATTACGGAATCATCGAGGGCATGCGGTGTATTCATCAAAACATAGTCATTGTTGATGCATGAAGATGCATCACTTGGTACACCTTCACTTTCACTTTGTTTCACGTATTGATCATATGGGATAATATCGATATTACCCATATTTTCAACATTGATTCAAAAGTTTGATTGATTGTACTTTGTCATGCATCCTGCTGCACATCAAACATTATCGTATAGTTTTAATACCCGAGATGAGTTTGTCTTGGGATGGGCCACTAGTGGTGAAGAAGAGACGGGAGAAACCATTGGAGAAATGCTAGCCATAAAAATTGTGTGTCAGTAGGTCCATCATCCACATCAGTCGTATGCATCACAATCGGCGACTTGAAAGGCATTCGATGATTGTGACCTATCTCACGAATAGTTGCTCATCCACATCTCTGCATCATAGGTCTTGGCATTGCCCTCAACAAGAAGCACAATTCCTCTTCATCAAAGCGACACCATTGTCCGAGCTTGTGCAGTGACATCTTATCTACGAAGTAATCAAGATTCATGGACGCTTTGGAGATGTGCGTTCCTTGCAATGTGTCCTCACCACCACAGTTATAACATTTGATTGACTTAGCTTGACCTTGGTTACCATTCCTTCCTCGATTACGGTTGCCAACATAACCTCTCCCGCTCCACCTCTTCCCCGATCATCTTGTCTTTCGAGCTGGTTGCACCACGATCCTTCCATCTTTAACGGTGGCTTGATGTGTGGGTTAGATGTATACGAGGTTGTTGTTGGTTTGTGGAGAGAATTCTTGTTTTGACTAATTAGAAGAGCTAGTTGATTAATGAAGTTACCAGCGTGCATCGGCATCGACTTGTTTGAACATAGGATCGTGAATGAGTTTGTGATTACCATTACCCAAGGGTATGACTTGTGATGCTTTGGTTGTGATTCGATGTTTGAGTAGAAGCGGTTGAGTCATTAGGCGAGCTTGTCTCTCCCTGGTTGGTTTTGAAGTGATTGAGAATCAAATTTTCAAACATAGCATGTCTCTCATTACGAAGGAGGAAGGCATAGAGTTGCTCATAGTTTTTATTCTTCAATCCTTTAGTGAGCTTCAGTGGTGACAAACTTGTGCCATTCGGGATTCATGTTGTTCACAAATTTTGAGTTCAATTTGAATGTTAGGCATAGTCATTCGATGTTCCTCATGTCATTCACTAACTTATGAAATCTCACATAGTACTCATAGACATTCTCATCTGGTTTCATCTTGAAGTGTTCAAATTAAATCATAGAGTTGGGATTCTCTCATCTTCCATAGTTAATTCGAACACGAGAGAAGCATCTTAACATTATCCCAAACCGCCTTTGCATCAGTGTTATGATTGATCGACTTGTAGATGTCTTTAGGAAGACCTTGAAGAACAATGTTTGAAGCCACGATTACGCATCGAATCTCTTTTATCCTTATCATCAAGCTCATCATACATTTTAGGTACGGTCCATTCCGTAGCAGGTACCATCTTCATTAGTATCAAGTATGTCTCTAGTCGTCTCAACTCGATATGGTCCTTCATCAATGGATTTGAGAATGTTGACACCATTTTCCTTTCCAAGGCAATACAATCGATTTGTTGAGCCCAAGAATCAGAAGTCGATTACATCGAGCATGGGTGGGCAGTATCGACCCACCGCTGAACATCCTGCTCGCAATAATGGAGATGATAGTAGGAGCGTTGGTAGACATGTTAACAGATGTACGGATTTTATAACTCTATGATTAAAGCAGAAATAGATTCTTTCACGGGATTTTACTAAATCAAGAGAAAACCGTAAACAATCACCCAAGTCGCTGAAGATAATGCACCAAGTCGCTAACACTTAATTAGCTACACCACTAAGTCGCTAGAGTCCCAAGTCGCTAGACAAATGCAAGTCGCTAAGTAGTAACTCGCTAAGCCTCAAGTCGCTAGCAAAATTTTGGCGACAATTGCTACTCAGTCGCTAAAGATACAAGTCGCTAAAGAAACAACTCAGCTTCTGGACGTGTCGCTACCACCAAGTTGCTACCACAGTCGCTACCCGTGGTGGAGAGTCCACTACTTGTCTGCGTAATCGCTAGATCTAAGTCGCTAGGTCTAAAAGCGTAACTCGCTACAAATTTGTAAAGCAAGTCGCCACGAAGAAAGTAATCCGTGAGTTAAATCGCTAGCAAGAAAAACCACATAAACATCACTTTTCAATCCAAAACAACCCAACCAAGATGATTTAAGCACCAAATGAAAACCTAAACACTTGTGATGATTCTAAACACAAAAGTACTATCAAAATCCAAACTTTAACACTAGAAATCACCCAAATGATGCAAAACCACTAAACTTTTTCAAACTCAAAACCACCTAAAACCACTAGAAATCCAAAGATGTGTAAGATATGATCTAACCATGGCTCTTGATACCAATTGTAGGATATTAGTTTTCACATACACATCAAACCATAACACAAAGTAGCGTATAGATGGAATTCTAGAGAGAGAAAGTTAGAGGTTTAGGGAACTTAGTGAGAGAAAGTGAAAGATATTATTATGAGCTCAACTCTCTACCTTGGAAGGTGAGAGTATTTATAGTCTTACATAAATCGCCACACATCGGGTGTGGATCGGGAATCTGGTGGGTAAAGACCCGTCAGTCCTCCACGGTGTTGCTTAACTAAATACTACTTAACTTAAAAGAACTACGACTCTGAGCTTTCTAACGATTACATATACTTGAGGTGACCGACTCTTTAATACCTGGAATTTCTAATTCCTAACAAGGAGCTTGTTGCTGCTATGGGGCAAATGAAAATATTGGAGCTCCCGCATATTTCGCAGATGGAGCACGACCAAGACTACCCTATAAATGTAATTATGGAGGGGTTAACTCTGGCCCGCCACCATGCTGATGGTGCCGAGGCACAGCCGGACTTTTTCTCGAAGCTTTGACGAGTCACAGCTGCGGTGCCCATTTCGCTTCGCCCGACCTTTTGAACCCTTTTGTTGAAAAGGAGATTCCTTGAAGGAATCCTTAGAGGCCCATGCTATGAGGTTGCTAAGAAGAAGGCGTGAAGGAAAAGCCATTCTTTGTGGTGTTGGCGTGGCGCGCCTTCCTGTGTCTAACGGGGTGCTGTGAGTGTAGCCACGAGAGACGCAAAGGATTCGACTGTTGAAGCGGTTGCGGGGAGGTGGGGCTGCTGCAAGCCAGTGAAAGCTCTTCTCTTAAGCGTTGCAATAGTTGGTAGTTTATAGTTGTTGTGTAAATATCCTTTTGTAAGAACGCATGGTCCTTAATAAGATATCCCTTTTGTTGAATGCGTGTTGATATTATTGCGACTTGTAATGTTTGTACCTAGTTATTCATCTTTGCATAAAAAGCGCACTTGTAGTCGAAGAATCAAAGCTGCTACATAAGCGCGAATAATATATGAAGTTCATAATCATGTATGAAAGTCACGGGATACTTGAAACATAATTTCTAAGTACTGTATCATAATCGTGTATGGTGTGATATGCGTCTTTGTAAATATCATATCAAGGAGTCAAGTGTCTTGATTCCTAATTTGTTAAACGCAAGCATTATGCATTGTTGCGCACCCATCGTGGGATGCGCACCGAACTTATTCCAACGTTTTAAGAATAAGGTGTTTAACAAGGATTCATGATCCAATGTTGATGGGTTTGCAACCCTCTTACTCAACGAGTTATTTAGTAGGTTTACTCATCCTTTTACCATCGTGGGTTTATTAAGTGCATGCGCGCCATGTAGGCAAAAGATAAACAATGTTAAGACATAACGTATATAGAAATAACAAATTGAAATGTGTCACGGAGTTAGCTAGAAACCGCGACGTTTTATTAATACTTGCAAGTTTTTGTGAAAGAAAATAAATAAGACATTTGCCTAAGTAAAACAAAATGTAAATACACGGATATTTATTGGGCACTTCACTAAAGTCGGGGAATATCCGTGTGCTGGGCCGTAGCCATTCCTAGAGGTAACATCGCTTAAGATTGCAAATGTTCCATGTGCGTGGTAGTTCACGACCATCCATGTCTCGTAGCTTGTACGCCTTTTCCTAATGCTTGATAACCTCATGGGGTCCTTCCCACCCGGTCCAAGTTTACATATCTTCTGCGTGGCTCGCATCATTGGCCTTGATATCATGAAGTCGCCTGATACGAATGAAACACTTCGCACTTTAGCATCGTAGTATCCCTTCATTTGCCTTGGATCTCGCCGCATATAGTTCAAGGCTCGCGTCTTTCTTCCAGCGGTCTAGGTCGATCGCCGCTGTTCGTCGTCATTGGTTGCAACATTGACTTGGTGTGAATAGTTGGCATCCCAATTTTGGCTGTTATGACGACCTCTGTCCCATAGACTAGAGAAAAGGGAGTGTCTCCGTGCTAGTTTTGATTGAAGTGCGGTGTGCCCACGGAACATGTGATAATTCTTCCACCACCTTCCTTTGTGCTTGTCGGGGCGCGCCTTAATTCCTTCACCCGGACTTGATTTGCACGTTCTACCAAGCCGTTGGTTTGTGGGTGTTTAACCAAGCAAGTCTTTGTGTGATATTTAACTTCTCGCGGTCCTTGAAAGGGTTGTCACAATTGTTTCCGTTGTCGAGATAATCTCCCGGGTAGTCGAAGCGGCATACAATATTTTCCCAAACAAAGCGTTTTACACGATTGCGAATTGTTACAACCACCTTTGCTTCGATCCACTTGGTGAAGTAGTCTATGGCTACTATGAGGAACTTCAATCCTCCTGCAGCAACGGGAAGGGACTGCAATGTCGATACCCGCACTAGAATGGCCATGGCGCCGTGATAGGTGTTAGCTCTGTTGTGGTTGGCGTGGGCAGGTGCATGAACACAGCGATCGCCGCACTTTCTTATTAAGTCCAGCGCATCATGGTGCATGGTGGGCGGTGGTATCGACCAGTAAAGCGCGTGCTACCACGGACCGTGGTCTGAATGCATCTTGCATGAGTAGGCATGGATTTCTCGAGTACATAGTTCGCTTGCGGGGCGTCTGGTGAGCCATGGTTGCGTAAAGAGCGTCGATATAGTATACCGTCTCGAGTTCAAACCTGCTGCGTGCGCCGTATTTCAGACTTCCTTCGCTCTTGGGGCAAGACGCCTGCTTATGAATTCCCTTATTGGTGTCATCACGTGGGACCTTCCTCCTCTATTACCGTGGATATTTCCATCTCGAGATGGACTTGCACTTGACGTCTCCACCAACACTTGTTTTGACGGGTGTGCAAAGCTTGTGGATGCAATCTTGCTTAGTGCATCCTTTCGATTTTCCCTCTAGGAACACCTTGATGGTAAACTGTCAAAACTACGGATTAGTGACTTGGTCTTGTCGAGGTATTGGATCATGTTTTCTTCTTTAGCCACATACCACCCAACACATGGTTGGACACTAGCAGGAATCACATTTGCTTCCGTGTTGCGTGACGCCCATTCGAGCCGCAATCTTGGTCCGGCGATTAGGGCTTCATACTACGCCTTATTGTTTGTCATTTGTGAATTCAAAGCGCGATGCGTAAGTGAATTCCATTCCTACGGGTTTGTGAGGATAAGGCCTACTCGACCCGTCCACGCATGAAGATCCGTCAAAGTGAACAAGATCCATGGGTCTTGTATTGCCACCTTACATTGTGAGGGTAAGTCCTCGATGTCCGGTTTTCGATGATAAATTACGCTAGTATCGCCCTTTAACCGTGATGCGTAGTGCGTAGGAGATATTATGCTCACCTAGCAACACACTCCACTTCTGCGATCGTCCCGTCGTCGGGCTTGGAGATGATTTGCTTGATACGTTGATGCGTGATAAGCGCTATTGGATGCGCTGAAAGTACATGCTGTACCGTTTGGCGGTGAACACTAATGCCGGGACCAACTTTTCCATTCGTTATAGTTAATCTGTTTTCTTGAGTGCCTTGCTTACAAAATATATCGGTGTTTACCTTTGAATTCTGTCTGTCAACATGATGCTGTGACTACTCCACTGGTCGCAGATAAATACATAATTAATTCTTCCACAGTCGGGTGCGACTAGCGTGGGGAGTCTTTGCTAGGTGTTGTTTAAAATTGTATGAAGGCTTCTACGCTTAGTAGTCGGTAATCTCCCTTCTTCATACACTTCTTGGCGTTTTGAAGAGAGAAGTGACTTTTCTGGCGATTTGGACAAGAATCTGTTCAAACCGGCTAGCTTCCCATTCGAGTTGGACCTCCTTCAACGTCTTGCGGTGAAGGTAGTTGGATAATGACCTTCGTTTTTACGGACACGGTTTAATGCCATCGGGCTCTATCAAATATCCAAGGAACATGCCTTACATGGCGCCAAAAGTGCATTTCTTAAGATTTAGCTTCATGTTGATATCTCATAGTATCTTAAACATTTCCTCTTTGTCACGCGCAATTCATCTTGATGTGGCTTTTTATGACCGGTCGTCAACATAAACCTCTAGGTTGCGCCCACTGTTTTTCAAATCGTTATCTACCGATCATTTGGTAGGTGGCGCTGCGTTCTTCAAGCCAAAGGGCATTTAGTGTAGCAATAGACACCTTGGCTTGTGTGGAAGCCGTTTTTCCTCATCTTCCTTAGCCATCTGGATTTGGTGGTATCCTTTGTCGTCTAGGAAGCATTTAAGTGGGTATCCACACAAGGACTCTACCTTCCGTCTATCTCGGTGGCGGGTAGCGATCTTGTGGACATGCCTTGTTGAGATCTGTGAAGTCACGCGCATCCTCCAACTACCATCGCTCTTCTTGACCATCTTGGGTTGGACATCCGGTCATGGTAATAGACCTCTCGCATGATACTGCGTCCACAAGTTTGTGTATACGCGGAAATTGCTTATGCGCTCGGAGCTGGCGGCGCTTCTTCGACGTCTTGGAGAGTATCCTTGTCGGATTCTCAACTTGTGTTACGTAATTGGCGTGGTACACGGTCATGTGCTTTGGTTCCCATGCAAAGATATCGATTCTTTTGCAGAGTGCGCTGCACGGCCGCCACGCCTTTATCGACAAACGATCCCCATTCGATACTTCTTGATCGGGTAGTCATGATGAATTGAAATCCTCGGGTTTGGTACTTTAGGTGCGCGTTGCTCTGGCGTCTGCCGTCTCACGTAATCGTGTTACATTCTCTAGGTGGTACGGTGGCATTGTGAGAGTAACAATACCTCCTTCCTTGAGAATTTGAACATCCCGTATCTTTGTGAATGATGCTGCGGCGTATGGGCGATATCCTGGTCTTCCTATAATGCCATTGTATGGCGAAGGAGATTTGATCACCATAAAATTCATCGGTCGTCATGAGTGTTCCTTATTACAAACATTGACTAGTAGGCGTGTTGCCCCATAGGCCATATCTTTTCTCTGTAAAGCCGATCCAGCATTTGTCATGGCGGGCTTAGCCGGCTGCGTATCTCGGTCGCGATCGCTTGAAACAATGTTCGTACATTATGTCTGCGCAGATGCTCCTCCATCAACATACATGCGGTGGATATCATGACCCCTGCATTAATTTCAATGGTGGCGGTTCTACCAACTGCGTTGTCCGCAGTCAAGGTGGGGAAAGAGATTTCACTTCCACGGGAAAACTTCTGGCTGATCTTCTGCCTAGTTACTCGCTGCCATGATTGTATCATGTAGATGGTGTCGGCCTTATCTTTGGGTGCCTCTTTTTTGCTCCCAGTCTTCTGCCTATCTTTTCCCTCCTTGATGTTCTTGACCAGATGGTCCAATCTGCCTTCTTTTACTAGTTTATCAATTAACTGGCGCAATTGGACACATTCATTGGTGGTATGGCCCTTCTGCCCATGATAGTCACAGTATCCACTCCCCACGCGTCGATCCTCTGGGGTGCGCATTGGTGGGGGTCTTGGGAGTTCGCGCCTTCGTCGCGAATATCTCCTTTGGAGTCTTAGTTAGCGGGGTATATCATCATTATCCGTCCGCTCCCACAGTCGCGGTAGTTCTTATTCTGATTGCTACTACGGTGGGTGGATTGTGTCACACCCCAAATTACTTGTTTTGCGTGAATGGAATTCACAGGGGATGGCTGTCATAGCATCACAATCACGATTATATTGAGCGACCTAAAGTGTTGTTTGGAAAACACATCGTTTGATTTAATAAAATAATCGAGTTTACAAAGTATAGGTCCCAAAGAAAATCAACTTGTGCGGAAATAAGTTTGTTACAATTCAAACTATGTTTTAAAGTGCATAAATCCCATGAGAGGCAGCGTCGTTACCACGACTCTATGATAAGTCCACATGCATGCCATGAAGTGTATGCCTTAGATACGAGATAAAACATGCTTAAAAGTCAACACAAAGGTTGAGTGAAATTCATAGGTTTAATTAATTCGTTTGAACACAATATTAAGTAGTGTGAGTTACATTATTCCACACTCATCGTTGAAAACAAAACAACATTTATTTCACTAAGTTCATGACAACCAAAGCGTAAACCTCGTACCAATAGAAATTGGTAAAATCGTTTCATCACGGCCCTAATAGGTAAACTTGCCAATTTACCTTAATGATTCAAATATAGTGCGTTCGATTTCCTAGCGGGTCAATAAGAACGGGTGTTAATTCAATAGGCCTATTCACAATATTCGCTACCACCGCAAGTGACTAATGGTGCATGATGTAGGGACTTCAAACATGGCAAATTGATTACTTAGTGACAATAAAACATTTGGATATAGCATATAGTTCAAAGCATTCGTGTTCGATTAAAAATAGTTGAGCATGTATCTCCCCCAAGAGTTTGTAAAACAATTAAGTAATAGAAAGTGGGGCTATGAACTCACTTGGTACAATGATGCGATGACAAAAGTGGATACACTGAAATGTAACGTGAATCTCGAAACTTGACCTATTATGAATGATATGATACGTAATAAGTTATGATGTAATGTTATGCATGCAATTCGGATGATATTTATACCACTTATGAATTTTTGAAAATAATCCTTTTCGTCGAAAAATAATCTTTTAACGTCTTGACCATTTTTAAATTACCTTACATGTATTTATGTTGAAATGATATCCGATGATAATCATTTAGTGATTTATTAAGAGATTATAACTTTTCGTCGTAAAATAATGTCGTTGAAATTTCCATGAAAGTGACTAAAACGGCCTCTAAAATCTAGTCGTAAAATGGTGCACGTCGGCGTTAGGAAACAAACTCAACGGTTTTAGGAAGCTCGTATCATTATCTCAAAGTTTTAGTGTTTAAGTTTCCATACTAGAGGTCTCGATCACAAAGAAAAATATAGGTTAAGTATGGTACTTTAGTCCAAAATATCGTTTAAGAGTGGTTTTCGGCCAAGTTTGAGTGATCGTATTTAATTCATTACAACTCCGCTAGACAAACGGTCGAACATTTTGGAAAATATGCTTGGCGAACTTACTTTTACTAGAAGACATCACTTTATAAAAAGTTCTACATCAATGTTAAAAACGACCTTCAACATGGTTACTTGTTTACCGTAATACTTGTCTATTAGAAATATAATAGTTTTTCTTATATAATAAAATTACGGCAACTTTATGTAAGCGTGTATAGTTTAATCGTTACAAATCCGTTTTCTCGTTTTATATGTTCTTAGATTAGTATCAAAGTATACTAATATATTTTTGATAAGTCGAAATAATTTATAACGCTAAGCCTCATTTTGACTCGTACAAAGTAAACGTAACATCTTTGAAATTTTAGGATTTTATAGTTTTGTCGCCTAACTTGAAAAATTCATAACTTCTTCGTTATAACTCCGTTTTAACCCGTTCAAGCCGCCACGTTTGTTTTAAAGTGTATTTTCTAAATATCTAGGCCAAAATTTTTATCCACTGTCGAGATTTCCAGATTTCAAAATAAGGACAGACCCTTTAGAAAACTTGTCGAAATGAGTTTTCTGCTTCAAACCTATTCTAACCCATTCAAAACAACTCGAGCTATTCTAATCCTACCATACACCTTCTTAGGGTGTCATGGGTTCCTAGACATCACCAAGAGTGATATATTACAAGGAATAATTATAGGATGACATATTTATATATAACTCTTAAAACAATGTAAAAGTGGTATAAACAACCATAAGTCTTACATGTTTTACTCAAATATGATGTAATGAATATGAAATAAATATGAAAGATGAAAAATGGACATGAGATGCTTACTAGATAACTTGATGAGGTTTAATGAACAAGGGTTTCCTAATTACTCCTAGGTTTTTATTGCAAAACCTTAAAAGAAAAGTAAACTAGAGTTATTAAATCACTTGTTGCTTGAAAAATAAATGTTTCTCCTTGGTTTCTTGAGATGGAATAATATGGTGATGGAAATGAGAGTGTTTTAGCAACCTTTCACCTTTTTCTATGTGTAGATAAGTGTATTAGGATAGAATAAATATCCAACAATTGTTTAGGTGTAACTAGTTAGGATATTTTGCATCATTTTTTTTTTTTTTTGATGAGTCATGTACTTCATGTCGACAAGAGGAGGACAAGGCAAATGTTAGTGTATTTTTATATAATTAAATGTATAAAGGTTTAAGTATAATTGGTAATTTGTGTATATAATTAAGCATTTAGGGTAGCGTTAGCTAAATATAAATTTTAACGGGTCAAAATAAAATATATTGAAGTCATAAAAATTATAAAAATACATTTCTTGCAAAATTTGATTGAAATAATAATTATCGTGTTGAATTTACGAAAACCGTCGTAATTATATAAATATAACAATTTATATACAAAATAAATTTAAAACACCGGGGAAACTCATAATATTATTTTTATAATCTTAATATGAATATAAAAATATATTGGGATAATGTTCAAAATAATTAATTACGCTATAGCGTTTATTTAATATGAAAATTACGCGTTTAATGTGAAATGAAAAATCATGAATGAACTAACATGATGATAATGATGCCAATGAAATGTAGACTAAACCTAGTCTATATGAAATGTCCTTGATGATTGTTCATGAATTCGTAGCTAAACCATTAAGGTTACGCGAATTTGATACTCGTAAACCTAGTTTACGATAAATGATGAAATAGTGAAACTTAAATAGTGATTTTCTCCGGGAATGAATAGTGTTTTGTGAATAGTAATTTTTGAAATACGTTCTCGAATATTACTTCGACTTGAAAACGGTGAATAGTAAAATTTTGAATAGTAACCGGTGAATAGTAAATTTCCGAGATGAATAGTAAATTTGAGAAATGACCTGAAATTGCGAGTTGTCACATTCGCCCACCCAAAAAGGAATTCAGTCCCTGAATTCAGTTCGTGTTAGTCTATCGAATTTGTGAGTTTGTGATGAATAACGAGGAGAGAAGACATGTGGAAGTGTCGTTACGGTTATCGATGATTGAGAGCGTACAAAACATCATAGTAAAGAAAATATTGGATGAATCTCCCACGAGTAACACTTTGATTTGGAATATGTGAAAATTTTGCTTGCATTAAGATTTATAAATAACTGCTCCCAACATAACATGATCCCTCCAGAATTAGACATAGTTAGCTAGGCTATGTATAATTAAGGAACGATAATGTGACGTTCGGTTTAGTTGTTATAACTCTCAATGTTTACAAGGATTTAAACCGTGTCGTTAAAATGGTAGTAAAAAGAATTAAAATTCTCGTAAATGATATCGAATCGAAAGAAAATAAAGTACGATAGATGAGAATATTTTACAACGAGTGGTTTATCAAACAGTAATACATCTTAAGTTATAAAGATTCGGATACGATGGAAGACATAAACTTAGTACGACATAATAAATAAGGAAAATAAGACTGTTAGTTTCCGAACTTCTTCAGTCTTCTGCGTTGTTGAAATCCTGTTGAGCTTCTCCTCCTTCTAACATGTATGCTTTCCCAAGAGCACCTTCAACTTGTTGACCTCGGTTTTGAGGACATTGATTCCGATAGTGTCCTTGCTCCCACATCGAAGCATGTGACTACTGACTTTACCTCTACAATCCACAGCTAGGTGTCCCGATTTTGGCACTTGTGGCACTTGGCGAGGCAAGGACCCAGTGATGAAACTTACATCGATTACATAGTGGGTGTGTTCAACGTAACCTCGCCTTCTATTGGTGCAAATGACATAAACCATTGCGACTTCTTGCCTTCTATTACATTGTTGATGATGGTTAGTGTTACGGTTTTGGTTGTTGTTATTATAACCTCCTTGGTCATATTCCCATTTTCTTTTGTTGTTGTTGATTTGGTTATCGTCGTTGTTGTTGTTGTTTTGGTTATTGTTGTAGTTGGTGCGGTTGTTGGTATTGTTGTTACGGTTGGTGTTGGTGATGTTGCCTCTCTTTACTACTTGTGCCATGAGCTTTTGAGACACTCGAATAGATTTCTCAATCGTTTGCGGATCAAAGGAAATCACATCACCTTGAATAATCTCGGGAAGTCCTCCAATGAAAGCCTCCAGTAGCTTCTCGTTATCCGAAACCATAGATGGGCATAACACGGCCAATTCTTGAAACCTTCGAATGTAAGTATCAATGTCATACCCAGCATGATTACTAGTTCGTAAAATTCGGTCTCCAACTTTTCACCTCAAATGCGGACAATACTCTTCGTTAACAAACCTTTGAATTGCTCCCAGTGAGCTTGAAAGCATTTTCCATTCCCATAAATTTGGGCATACGAGTTCCACCAAGACATTGCCCCATCAAGTAGTGTACTCGTAGCAAACTTAACCTTGCTATCCTCTCGGGCGATTACATAACAAAAACACAGACTCCATTTTCTCGAACCATCGAACCATGGCGTGGCCCCGCGGTACCCTTGAACTTAGTGGGATCTCCGCTTTTAAAATCCTTATACGAACAACTTCTAACCCGGACCCTCGCAATTCTGCGATGGTGGCAAGTCTAGCGGCTTGACTTCCTCATAATTCTAGTAGCCCGGCGATTGCCGCGGCCGCGGCATTAAGCCTGGCGACGGCAAAGATTAGCTGCGACCTCGATGGCGATGTAGCGAGTCTAGCGGCTTCAGCGGTGGGCTGCGACCTCGGCGGCGATGGCAAGTCTAGTGGCTTCGGCGAGCTTGCGACCTCAACAAGACCGCCATTTGTTGCCCTTGATCCTTAATGCATTGGCTATACTATCCTCACAAACTTTTGCATAGCCTCTTGAGTCAAAACTTGTGGAGCTTTCTTGACGCCATAACTTCTTCAAAATAAGAGGAAAGGTGAGGCGTAGCAAAGTCGATGTTAATAATAAACGCTCCAAAGAGATATGATATGAGGTGATAAGTTTGAGGTTATTTTTCAAAATAATCGATGGTTTCCTAAGAAATGGGTTATGAGATGTCGTAAGTGCTTCAAATGTATGACGGTTTAGTGACTTAATGCGTGAATAACGTGTAACTCGACATGTTAGTGGTGAAACAAAGAGGTGAGAGTGACTTTGCCCTACTTAAAGGTTTTACCTCGGCATTCGACGTTATCGGTGATGAATCGGTGATATTAAAATTGTGATAGGGAATGACAAGGCATTCTCACATTAGAGTATGAGGAAAGGATAATTGGATGGGTATTTAAAGGCATCCATGTGACAATCAATTTGAAATGAAAGTAAATAACTCGAAAATGTACGTATAAACCGCATGTAAAGTGAATATGCACTTATGATGAAATGATGAGATGCTATGATGATGTAGTTATAGTCTAGGGTCAAAGATGCAACCTAGTTCTCTATAATCGAAGCTCGATGCCAATCTGTCACACCCCAATTACTGCTTTGCAACGGAATGAAATTCACGGGGTTGATTGTCATAGCATCACAATCACAGTTATATTGAGCGACCTAAAGTGTCGTTTGGAAAACACATCGTTTGATTTAATAAAATAATCAGAGTTTACAAAGTATAGGTCCCAAAAGAAAATCAACTTGTGCGGAAATAAGTTTGTTACAATTCAAACTATGTTTTAAAGTGCATAAATCCCATGAGAGACGCGTCGTCACCACGACTCTATGATAAGTCCACATGCATGCCATGAAGTGTATGCCTTAGATACCTGAGATAAAACATGCTTAAAAAGTCAACACAAGGGTTGAGTGAAATTCATAGGTTTAATTAATTCGTTTGAACACAATATTCGTAGTGTGAGTTACATTATTCCACACTCATCGTTGAAAACAAAACAAACATTTATTTCACTAAGTTCATGACAACCAAAGCGTAAAACTCGTGCCAATAGAAATTGGTAAAATCGTTTCATCGCAGCCCTAATAGGTAAACTTGCCAATTTACCTTAATGATTCAAATATAGTGCGTTCGATTTCCCTAACGGGTCAATAAGAACAGGTGTTAATTCAATAGGCTATTCACAATATTCGCGCCACCGCATGAAGTGACTAATGGTGCATGATGTAGGGACTTCAAACATGACAAATTGATTACTTAGTGACAATAAAACATTTGGATATAACATATAGTTCAAAGCATTCGTGTTCGATTAAAAATAGTTGAGCATGTATCTCCCCAAGAGTTTGTAAAACAATTAAGTAATAGAAAGTGGGGCTATGAACTCACTTGGTACAATGATGCGATGACAAAGTGGATACCTTTGAAATGTAACGTGAATCTCGAAACTTGACCTATTATGAATGATATGATATGTAATAAGTTATGATGTAATGTTATGCATGCAATTCGGATGATATTTATACCACTTATGAATTTTTGAAAATAATCCTTTTCATTAGAAAAATAATCTTTTAACGTCTTGACCATTTTAAATTACCTTACATGTATTTATGTTGAAATGATATCCGATGATAATCATTTAGTGATTTATTAAGAGATTATAACTTTTAAGTAGTAAAATAAGGTCGTTGAAATTTCCATGAAAGTGACTAAAGCGGCCTCTAAAATCTAGTCGTAAAATGGTGCACGTCGGCGTTAGGAAACAAACTCAACGGTTTAGGAAGCTCGTATCATTATCTCAAAGTTTTAGTGTTTAAGTTTCCATACTAGAGGTCTCGATCACAAAGAAAATATAGGTTAAGTATGGTACTTTAGTCCAAAATATCGTTTAAGAGTGGTTTTCGGCCAAGTTTGAGTGATCGTATTTAATTCATTACAATTCCGCTAGACAAGCGATTGGACATTTTGGAAAATATGCTTGGCGAACTTACTTTTACTAGAAGACATCACTTTATAAAAGTTCTACATCAATGTTAAAACGACCTTCAACATGGTTACTTGTTTGCCGTAATACTTGTCTATTAGAAATATAATAGTTTTCTTATATAATAAAATTACGGCAACTTTATGTAAGCGTGTATAGTTTAATCGTTACAAATCCGTTTTCTCGTTTTATATGTCCTTAGATTCGTATCAAAGTATACTAATATATTTTTGATAAGTCGAAATAATTTATAACGCCTAAGCCTCATTTTTGACTCGTACAAAGTAAGCGTAACATCTTTGAAATTTTCGAGATTTTATAGTTTTTGTCGCCTAACTTGAAAAATTCATAACTTCTTCGTTATAACTCCGTTTTAACCCGTTCAAGCGGCTACGTTTTCGTTTTAAAGTGTATTTTCTAAATATCTAGGCCAAAAAATTTTATCCACTGTCGAGATTTCCAGATTTCAAAAATAAGGACAGACCCTTTAGAAAACTTGTCGAAATGAGTTTTTCTCGCGCCAAACCTATTCTAACCCATTCAAAACAACTCCGAAGCTATTCTAATCCTACCATACATCTTCTTAGGGTGTCATGGGTTCCTAGACATTACCAAGAGTGATATATTACAAGGAATAATTATAGGATGACATATTTATAAATAACTCTTAAAAACAATGTAAAAGTGGTATAAACATCCATAAGTCTTGCATGTTTTACTCAAATATGATGTAATGAATATGAAATAAATATGAAAGATGAAAAATGCACATGAGATGCTTACTAGATAACTTGATGAGGTTTAATGAACAAGGGTTTCCTAATTACTCCTAGATTTTTATTGCAAAACCTTAAAAGAAAAGTAAACAAGAGTTATTAAATCACTTGTTGCTTGAAAAATAAATGTTTCTCCTTGGTTTCTTGAGATGGCCGAATATGGTGATGGAAATGAGAGTGTTTTAGCAACCTTTCACCTTTTTCTATGTGTAGATAAGTGTATTAGGATAGAATAAATATCCAACAATTGTTTAGGTGTAACTAGTTAGGATATTTTGCATCATTTTTTTTTTTTTTTTTTTTTTGATGAGTCATGTACTTCATGTCGACAAGAGGAGGACAAGGCAAATGTTAGTGTATTTTTATATAATTAAATGTATAAAGCTTTAAGTATAGTTGGTAATTTGTGTATATAATTAAGCATTTAGGGTAGCGTTAGCTAAATATAAATTTTAACGGGTCAAAATAAAATATATTGAAGTCATAAAAATTATAAAAATACATTTCTTGCAAAATTTGAGTGAAATAATAATTATCGTGTTGAATTTACGAAAACCGTCGTAATTATATAAATATAACAATTTATATACAAAATAAATTTAAAACACCGGGTAAACTCATAATATTATTTTTATAATCTTAATATGAATATAAAAATATATTGGGATAATTTTTGGAAGTAACGGATCGAATGTTCAAAATAATTAATTACGCTATAGCGTTTATTTAATATGAAAATTACGCGTTTAATGTGAAATGCAAAATCATGAATGAACTAACATGATGATAATGATGCCAATGAAATGTAGACTAAACCTAGTCTATATGAAATGTCCTTGATGATTGTTCATGAATTCGCGACTAAACCATTAAGGTTACGCAATTTGATACTCGTAAACCTAGTTTACGATAAATGATGAAATAGTGAAACTTAAATAGTGATTTTCTCCGGAATGAATAGTGTTTCGTGAATAGTAATTTTTGAAATCGTTCTCGAATATTACCGACTTGACGGTGAATAGTAAAATTTTGAATAGTAACGGTGAATAGTAAATTTCCGAGATGAATAGTAAATTTGAGAAATGACACGAAATTGCGAGTTGTCACGCATTGTCTCTCGAGGTTGTTCCTGTGACCGATAGTTTGAGTAGCCTTTTTCTTTGTCATGCGGCTTCTCCTGGATAAAGGACCTTGTGTGTTTCATAAGTTCATCAAAGGTTTGGGGATCTTGTCGTTCAACCTTTTGATGAGTTCTGGTTATTGATCCCGTTCATGAACCACGAGATCTTGATGCCGGGGCATGTCTTAACTGTATGCACTCATCTTTGAAGCGCTCTACATAAGCGCTTGTAGATTCCCAGCGCCGAGTTCGGCGGGGTTTTAGCGCACTTCTTCCTTTGAGTGAAGTTGGTGAACGCTTCCGCAACTCTTCAAAGCCATCAATGCTTGCGTGGAAGCTTCTTGAACGAGTTTGCGCGTTTCCCACTAATGTGGAATTGAACATGTGGCACCACGCGCGTGGCCAATTTTCAATGGTAGCAGCTGATTCAAAAATCTTTAGGTGATCGTCCGGATCACCTGTTCCATCATAGGTTTTCACGTTGGCGGGCATGCGCCTCCTTTTATTTATCTGAGAAATCGCTGATGCGCCGAGTGAATGCATCTACTTTTTTGCGGCGCCACGGAAGGGATATGTCTTCATTCTCTTGGTCGCGATATTTTCTCTGGATTTCCGATTGTCGGTTTCGCTATCCTCGTTGTTCGAGGAGTTACGAAGACGAGTTTTCCTCTTTCGGTAGCTTGCCGACTGCCCTCGAGTTCCCACTGAAGGACTTTCACTGGCTTTCACTTGGAGAGTCCGTCGTCCTATTCTCGTCATGGACCCTATGCCCGCCAAGCCTAGCGTGGACATTGGTACGCCGTCCATCTTCCTCGTATTCCCCAGTGCTGCATGTCCGCTGCTTCATCATTCTCAACTCTCCTCCCAATCTCGGTAAATCACCGGGGTTGTCGGTTATCCCTTCCGCGCTTTTCCTTCTGATGACGCGGTGGAGACGGGCGTGCAAACTCCGACTAGAACTCTTTTTAACCTCCTCTTGCATGAGAGCAGCTAAGGTTTCGTAGTTTTGAGACACGAAATCGCTTGGCGCTAGTTCAAGCAACCTTCTGAAAGCGAGGGGTATCTGTTTCTACCACTAAACTCTTGTTTCTGTCAGGTGCGTCTGGTGCTTTTGTGAGGTCCGCCTCTAGCACCGATTGGAGTGGAGTGGTAAAAGGATTGTGATGGACCTTCTGCGCCGATGGTGGGCGGGTGGCTGGGTTGTCCCAGCGTGGTTCCACCGTCGGAAGACCAGATCTGGGCACGATCCTTGGTTTCTAGTAGCTGGTTGTCCTGAGGCTTGTTTAGAACCGACCCACTTTGCTGCTTCTTCCCATGTATGTCACCATGCGATCGCTGGTTTTGATTTCCTTGCTTTGTCATTCTAGTTCTTAGTTCTTAGTGATGGTCCCACGGATGGCGCCACTTGTTGATACAAAAGTTGGGCGTTCCTTGTTTGGACTCCGGTTCTCGTACCAATTAAATCTTGATGCTTGAGACCTGCGCACTAAGTAAACAGAAAACACCGTTAGGCTTATCGTGGGATTGTCTCCCACGATTATCCTCCGCGTGAGTAAATGTCGGTTTTAGGGTTAATGGAGAGTTTTGGGTTTTAGATCGTACCTTTAATGAGGGATAGGGTTCCCTTTATATACACACGAACTCCTTGTTGGTTTCGTGTTCCCCAAACTTCGGCGTATCCCGCCTAAGTCGGTTGGTAAATGCTTATCTCCAAAGATAGGAGATGTCAGATATCTTATTCCATAAATAACTTTGGGTTTGGGCCTTCGTGGGCCCAAACCCTTATCGGCTTAGCCCAGTCCATGTTGGGCTCGCTAGTAGCGGTCATTAGTCGGGTTCGTGGCCCGAATGTGGACTATACGTCATCAGTATGTCTTAAATTGCATATTAGAGTTAAATATGTTTTTAGTGATAATCTTGACTAAAAAGTAACACAAGTATAAATTCAGTTTGTAACGAAAAAAGAACTTCGAAATCCGGTATTGTTTAACAAATAGGGACTATTTTAAATCTGAACCAAATATTTCTTCATTATACATTTTTAAGTGATATTCCTAGTTCTTGATATTTCTTTGTGGACAGTTGAAGTTTCGAGCAAAGACGAGGATCCGATCATGTTGTTGACTATCTGGATTTTCAAAATAGAATTGGCTGGATTAGCGTTATCCGTTTTCATCCACACATACATAACCTGAGATGAGGTAACTTGTATGTATCGTAACCAGTCATGTCACATTAAGTGTAAATTTCTTGACAATATTCTTCCTTGACAACTATGTTATTATTTGCTCAATTCCATTTACAACACATGTCTTGGCTCCATCCTTAGTAAGGGTAAACTCAAGTATTGGACCTTAGTGCATTAACAAAACTCGGTGTATAGCACAGAAAAGTTCACACACGGCTTTCTCATTGAACACAAAGTTAGGAATTTTGGTCCAACTGTGTTTCCAACTCTTTGAGAGGATACTTGTTCTCACTGCATCTTTAATTGGTACTAGAGATAGGATGTTTTCTGTTATGTTTTCAGGTAGGGTGCTGATTCTATCTAAAGACAACATGATTAACTTGAGGTTTCATCTCAGGGTGGTGTTGTTGGACTGACACTTGACAACACGGCAAAAGTTAGTTAATAGTAAAAACCGATGTAGATACACTTGGTTTAACGTAACACTTGGAAAACTTGAGGCGTGTTTTTATATGGTTTTGAGGTTTCGAAACTGTTTGGTACAAAGGGATGGGGTTTGAGATAGGTTGTCGTATCTAAATATTGGTTACTAAATCATCTTTTTATACTCATCCAGCTCTATATTCAGTATGTGTTTGGATAGTAAAAGTCAGTCGAGTAATCTACTTGTGATTATGAATCAATGTATAATTCAGCTACAACAAAACTGATTAATCAAATGGCAGAGTAAAATAGCTTATACAACCTTATTTTATCTATTATACTTCATTAAATAATAACAATATGCAAGAAAAGCAACACCATTAAAACTAATCATTCCATGTGTAAGCAACATCATGCATTATCTATTATTACAGTGGATTTTTTGTGGATAACCCTCGTTTCCGACATTGTTAGCCGACTAAACTAATTTTTATTATAAGGCTTATAATTGCTTATTAATAAGCAGAAACATAAGATGAAATAATAAGCATGAGAGGGTTAAAGGGTCCAGTTTGTGGCTTAACCGGGTCAAATGGTCCAACTCGAATCTGCTCAATCAGTTTACATTAATTCACAACTAGATAAATGGAAGAGGTTCACTTTTGGTGGTTTAACCGGTTGTTATCATCCAAAACTGTGCGGGTCAAAGGGTCCAACTCGCATCTGCTCAATCAGTTAAGCATAACTTGATAAAATAGTCCCTACAAGTGGATGGTGGTTGCCCGGATTAGTTTAAGTTTATAGCTACAAGGACGAAATGTGTAAATTATTAGTACCACAAGGACCTTTTATGTAATTGACTCAAGGATGAATGGTGTAATTGTTTAGAGCCACAGGGATAATTTATGTAAATTTATGTAATTAATTTTTGATTAGAGGCTACAATAGGAAAATCAAGGAAGTTCTTGACTACTTTAGGAAAAAAAAAGTTTGATGCTCACAAAAAGAAAAGGTGGCAAGTTCGATGCCTTTTTAGACATTTTTCCCAATTCTGAATCCAGTGCCACACAAACTTGAAGTGGGTGAAGCTCTCCCATAGGGAAACTGGCGTGACCACACAATGGTTGTTTTAATTCTTTCATTGTACTAGCCAAGTTTTCAACCTTGGACCTACCATTCCCCGGTCTTTTACCCCATGCAGATAACCAACTTCACACCCCTTGGTGGTTAACTTTTCACGAAATTGATTACATCATATTGTTAGTTGCGATGAGATATCGTTTCTAATTAATCTAAAAAGCTATCACCAACCCAAAATCACAAACTCAATTATTCATTCGAGAGTAACTTGCTAAAAGTAACAAACTAACCACTTAAAGTATCTCTATCTTGAGGTGTTTGACATTGTGTTTTGAAGGTGACTATGTTTCATAATGTTTGCATAGTGCTAAAGTAATATCGATTATCTAACCATACGTGCTCAAATAATCGATTTATATTGTTAGTTTTCTCAGTGTGACTAGCCACAACAATCTTGATTTTGTTTTGGGATTATTGGGATGCCATTTTTGCTTATAAATAGTGTATCTTCATTCAACAACAACAACAACATACCCAATCCCGCCGGGGCGGGGTATGGGGGAGGTAGAATGTAGATAGATCCTACCCCTACCCCAGGGTAAACCTGAGGGTAAGGAGACTGCTTCCAAGAAGACCTCCGGCAAGTGTGTGCAGTGAGAGTGCCCAAAAGAAAGTAAACAACCTCAAACTCTAGCAATGCAACAAAGACGACTAGTAAACAAAAGGCAACTTTTCAAGGCAATAAGACTGTGAAAAGAAGGGAAACACAAGAAGTACAATTAGAAGGAATTAATCATTCTTTCCACATGTTTGTTCAAGGATTTAATGCTAACTTTGGAACTATGGCAAATTCCGTGGCTCATGCTATGTCAGATGAGAACAACCGACAGAAAGCTGCAAATGAAAAACTGAAAGATGGAGTAGCCGAGCTCGTGAAACTTAAAATACCGAGCAATGATATACTTCATGCAGGTGAAATATTCGCTGCAAATAAAGAAAAGCTTGATCTATTCCTAAACTTGCCTGATGAGTTGCGAGTGTCCTACGTGTATAAGTTAATAGGCCTCTCTTCAGGTAACTAGATTATATGTTACATAGTAGTATATGACTAGTAAATCTTTTGTTCTCGAGAGTGGGAATTCCTCGAGTGATCTTATATTTGCCAAACATTATATTTTGGGAAAAGTTGATCATCAAATGATTAGATTGTAAGTTTGAATAGTTGAACGAGCATAACTCTTTTGGTCTCGAGGAGAGGTCCTCTCTCGAGTAATTATATCACATGATGTAAAACAAACTATGTTGGAACTCAAGTTGTATGTTATTGTGTGATATTTTGTATCCAAATCGTTAAGTGTTAAATCCCTAGCATATTCTTGCATATTTTATCCTCTTTCTCTCGTAGACTATGTCGAGATCGATATTCTTTAGTTAGTGCAATGTTTTCATCTTCATGGCGTGTAAGTTTTGTGTTGCAAATCAAAAAGTATACCAAATTTTATTATGAAAAAGATTGCATTCATTCTAGTTGTAGTTTAACTCCAGTTAAACCTATTAATGTAGTTGTGTAAGTAGAATTCGAAAATAATACAGTAGTTCGTATATAAATTACAGTTAAAACTATGATATGTTCGGATATATAAAACAAGCATCATGTTATTATAATAAAAAAATAAATATTAAATTTTAAACCATTTCCAAACAAATTTATAAAACAAACAACATTTTATACTATCATTCATTTTCTCTCTCGTACTTTTCTTTCAAACTAAATCTAAATCCAAATTCAATTCTAAACTTTTTTTAACCAAACGGCCCTTTATTTATGGGTTTTGAGAATGAGAAATGCTAGAACCACATAAGAAACTCACAAAAAAAATTCACACGCTGATCTGTGAGACAATGATTGGTCTTATCATATAAAAGAGAGAGAAAGTAAAGCAAAACTGTAAATTTTTTTGTTGAAACTTTTATGTGGATCTAACATTCCTCTTTGAAAAAAAATGAAAAAACTCAACCAAACATTAAGAGTAAATTGCAAAAATAGTCCTTGTGGTTTAGCCAAATTGCAGATATCGTCCTTACTGTTCAATAAGTGCAAAAATGGTCCTGATTTGGCACTGTTTCGTCCAGTTTTAGTCCCCCGAAACTAACAACGTTAGTTATGCAACTTCTCTCTTAAATTATAGGGGTGTTTTGGTCTTTATACTTTTATCACTTAAATAACAATTATATACCCAACCATCACTTACCAGTCACCACCCACAATCCAAAATCCAAAACACACATTAAAACCCTAACCCTAACAAGGTGAAAGGGGCAAAATCAATTGATTAAAATGGTGACTTGTTTCTGTGGTACTCAGACCCGTATCCGTACTTCATGGACAAATGTTAACCCAGGACGTCGTTTTCACTCATGCCCCGAAATTTTTGTAAGTATGAATTTATAGTTTTATTTTCTCCACAATACCGATTGAAGTACTAATTTGTAGGGAGCGGATTGTGGGTTTTTATTGGTGTGATCCTCCCATGTGTGCTCGTTCGGTGCAAATCATTCTGGTCTATTGAGGTCAAGAAACCAACCACAAGAATATTTGGTTGAAATGGCATTGCAAGAAGAAGATTGAAGATATGGTTGATTTGTACTTGGATCTTGTTTTAGTTAGTTTGTTGTTGTAAGTTGCTAAGCTAAGATGCATAGCTTGAACTTAAAAATTGACTGTAGTCAATGAATTTTGTTATATGTATGGATGTTCAAGTATGAATGGTAATTCCAAGTTTAATGTTAGTATGCTAGTTTCTGTATGCAAGTATGGATGTGCAAGTAATGATGTTCAAGCTTGGTTTTGCAAGTAATGGTGTCTTTGATGGCTGCAAATGCATTGGATGCATACAGATACACTTTGGCATCCTTGGTGCCTTTGATGGCTGCAAGTGCATTGGATGTGCCCAACTTAAATGGCTTTGTAGAATTTGCATAACAAAACAACACAAAGTTCAACAACTGTAACAACTGCATAACAAAATAACACAAAATGATAGAAAGGGCAACATTTGCCATACATAAAACTGAAAATTTGCATCACAACTGTGCCCATAGTGTCTTAAGAGTACTAATACATAACCATATTGTCATAAGATTAGTAATACATAACCATACTAGCCACAATACCATAAGAAAACACCAAATATACTAAGTGGTCTTGGATGCAGTTTTAGTTCCTTTTTTTTGACCTGTAGTAGTCTTGGATTGACTTGCAGTTGTCTTCCTTGGGCTTTTCCTTGTTGCTTTTGCTGTAGATGCCTTTCCTCTTGATGCCTTTGCTGCAGATGGCTTTGCTCTTGGTGCCTTTGGTGCAGATGGTGCATTTGGTGCAGATGGTGCATTTGGTGCAGATGGTGCATTTGATGCAGATGGTGCATTTGCAGATGGTGCATTTGCAGATGTTGCATTTGGTGCAGATGCTCCTTGGTGACCACTTGAGGTCATTCGGTGATTGCGAGATGTGTATGGAGAAGTATAAAATGGATCTTTCCATGGACATGGTTCTTTGACTCCTTTTGTTATGACCTTGTTGGCTGCGATTATCGCAAGTCACAGTTCCACCTCTCCTAGTTAACTTGCCCTCTTTACCATTTCAACCATCTCACCTACACTCTTCTTTCTCTTTTTCCCGGTCTACCTATCGAGGTGGAATATAAGGTGGAATCGGTTTGTTTGGTTAAATTTTGACTTCCCCAAAGCGTGGACCGTGGACTGGATTGACCTTATGAGTATACATTCCTCCATGTTTCTAACCTATATGACTCATGAACCCAATCCTCGTGGATAGGAACTTCCATACCATTATCGCCATGTTAAAGATGCAAGCAAGTGCATGCTTACATGGGATTCAGATATTTCCATTTCCTACAAGAACACCGCCTAAGATTAAGATTGACCACACACTTATCACTCCAAGGACCCTTAACTTCATATAGTTCACTCCATTCCATTGAGCTGTGTATTTTGATGCTTGTTCCATTATACCTTTGAAAAGCTTAGTCACACTTGGTGTTAATGGACCTCACTTTTTCAATCACCTACGAACCAACACAATTCTTTTCATTATATATTCCTAACATATTCTAGTGCGGTATAAATAGGACTATCCCTAGCATCTAGCAACTGTCTATTAAAGACCTCACAAATATTGTTGATCAATAAATCACAATGTGCCCTTCCTGTCATAAGTATGTTCAACTAGTTAAGCATATTAATAATGAACTAAAAGAAGTAATTTAGGTCATAATAGATTACACGAAAAGTGGCTTCGCTCCAATGCTTAGGATTTATTTTCTTCAACCACTCATGTGCCTGCCTATTGTATTCCTTAAGTTCATCCATTGCTCTCTCAAATTCTACCACAGTTGTTGCAGTGGCACACTTCCACAACCTATCCTTGTATACTCCTCCTTTCCAAATCAAATTCATGTTATCATTGATATGCCTTACACAATAACCGTGTTCAAGAACAGGAAATAGGTTTTGTATAGCGGTAATGAGACCTATAAAACACAAAATAGAATCATTAAGAAAGGGAAGTTACAAGTATAAAATTAATAAGTATAAAAATTGAAAAAGGTGAAGTACATACCTTTTGTCTATCAAGTAATAAAGGTGAAGTTGGAATTGCTAACCAAATCCAAATCATCCCCAAGACATGACAAGAACCATTCCCATGAATCTCGGATTACGATTCAACAATTGCATATGCCATGGGTAGATTCCATTATTAGCATCAATCAAGCAATTTGTTAAAGTTGTCGGGATGTTGACCTTTCATAAAGGCACCATCCAACCCTAGCAGATCTCTCCCGAAGCTCTAAAACCTTCTTTTAATGCACCCAAACAGATATATATCCTTTTAAACCTCTTTTCGGTGTCATTTGGATTATGAGCCACAGTAAACATCTAGCTTCACTTGTTGTGTTTGGGTTAGACTTCATTAATCGCTCACCATAATCTCTCAATAATGCATATTGACCGAGCATCACCCTTAAATTAACTTCGCTTAGACTTAGCTCTCAAAGCTTTGGTTTAGAAACACCTACCAAACTTGACTGCATACGCTCTTGGATTGCTTTTGTTGGTATTTCGTGGTTGAGAGAAATCGATTCTCAACATGTTTAGCAAGGAAAGATGCTGTACATGCTTTTATATCTCTAGATTGGAGGCATTTATGGTCATTATTAAATGACTTTACCACCCACTTTCCACTATTAATAGGTGACACATACACCCTCCAAGGACACTCAGATGTGTTATCATGTACATTTACATCTTTACCCTTGTTTTGTTTTTTTCTATTTTGACCCACCAACAGCTGTCTTACCTTTACCTTTACCCTTACACATTTGTTTTTTCCCTTGTGACCCACCAGCTAGATTCCCTTTATCACATGGGAAGAAGCCTCTACACTTTGCTGTTACCCTTTCAAAATCATTTTTCACTATCTGAATCTTTCTTCTTGTTTCAACTGCATGTGACTTAATCCTATTCTTGGCTTCTTCCCTATTAGCAAATTCTTGTCCAACAAACAAGCAGTTGACAAGACCAGTTGATCCACCACCTATTTTTTTAAGTTTCCTAAGGTTCCTCCTTCTAATACTTGCAGCATCATCACCATCACCTACATCACTATCAAATGAATCATAGTCCAAAACATGTAAAGCTTCTTTCATGACTTCTACATGAGGTTTTCCACTGGGTCAACATAGTTTTCCTATCATCATATCTCGCTAAAATCCTCCATGTTCACTTCTACCTCATCAATTATATGCTCATCATCTACAAAATCTTCTCTGTCTTCCACATTCATATCTACCTCATCAAAGCCTAAGTCTTCATCATTCACATCTACCTCATCAAACTCTAAGTCTTCCACATTGACATCAAAACCTAAGTCATTAATCTCAACAGTTGTAACCCAATGCTCAACAAACCATTCTATTTCCTTATTTGTTTCCACTACTTTTATCAACCTAACTAAATCATCATCACAACTCATGGACCTTAAACCATCATCTAAACCTTTCTTAGGCATCTTAAAGTAATAATACATAATTTCTTCTTAATCATAACCTAGTTGCGCCATTATTGTATTTATTCCTCAACATTTAAGTGTTCCACATCAATGTGATCAAGGTATGATATGTTACAAGTATACTTCTGTTTGGTGGAGTGCGTGAAGTGTCCACCATGATTCAACTTCAAAGAAAACATAGACTTGGACCCAATCGTATCATAACGAAATATAAAAATCAATTAGCTAATAATTTAGTATCAAATAACTGATTAAATTTGGTTATGCAATTTACCATATGATGTGTTTGGATCAAATGATACGCCATCCTCTCTAAAGATTAAATTTGGTGGTTCATTCATATTTCAAACACTTGTTAGTATCTACAAGGACGAAAAGTGGAATGGGTTTCAATGTTCACGGATGATAAATTAGGGTTTTGTCAACTGGATTTGGGGATGTGGTGTGATTTGGGGAAGATAAATCGTTTAGGTTTTGTAAACTCTTTATTTTATTAAGATTTGGATTTGGGTGGGTGGGGTTAATGAGAAAGACAGAAATACCCTCTTGTTTTTAGGATAACGAGCGCTTTGTAACGGTGTTAGTTTCGGGGGACTAAAACTGGATGAAACAGTGCCAAATCAGGACCATTTTTGCACTTATTGAACAGTAAGGACGATATCTGCAATTTGGCTAAACCACAAGGACGATTTTTGCAATTTACTCCAAACATTAATTGTTTGGATCTTTGCCCAAACCTTCACATAAACCCACCCACCAAACCAAACGGACCAAACGGAGAAATGGCTTTAATTCTCGTGTTTAAGTTGAAGGAGAAAAACAAGAAATTGGAGAAATTGGTGAAATGGAGAGATTGAGTAGTGTAATTTAAGAATTTCATTTCCTTAATTTTGTGAAGAAATTGGAGAAATGGATTAATTTTTTGAAAAATGTTTTTTTTTTTTTTTTTTTTTTTTTACATTTAAAAATATTTTTAAAAAATTATTTAAAAAAATAAGTTTAAAATTATTTTAAAAAAAATAAGTTTTTTTTAAATAAATACATTTTAAAAATATTTTTATAAAAAAAAAGTTTTTTTAAGTAAATACATTTTAAAAAATATGTTTTTTAATATTTTTTTTAAAGAAAGTACATAAATTTAAAAAAAAATTAAAAGATATATTTTTTAAATATTTTTAAGAATTTTATTTAGATAAAATATTATTTAAATAAAAAATTTCATTTAATTAAATTTCTGCATTGTTATCAAACATTAGAATTGAACAAAATTCTCTGCTGATTTCTATTCTCTGAGATTCTATTCTCTCCGCCAAACGCACCCTTAATTTTAGAAAAAACACGGGAAACCCTCGATTATCTGTAAACCCTCACATCTCACATTCCGGGATACCAAACTCACACATCTCACACAACAATCATCTCATCTGTAAACCCTCCATCTCTTTTTTCTTTCCTTCTTTTCTAATTTAGATTTATAAGTAATAAATGTTTTTTAGTTATTAAATCTGTTTTTGATATATGTTTGTACAGAATTCGATGGAGGGAGGTTTGGTTTGCGACTCGTCGCCGGAATCTGAACGCGTGCCGCCACTTGCTCTTACAAAGGAAGCAGTTATGGCTTTAAACAATTATTCAGTGACTTTTGAGCATGCCCGCTCTTTGTTTCATGGTAATTTCTCAAACTCTATGCAATTCCAGTGTCGTCTTTGTTTTTAGTCTATTTTTATCTAGGAATTTAGATAGGATTGTAGTATGGTTATTGATACATTTGGTTTTTCAATTGGGGTTTCTAGTTTTTTCTAATATAACTTATTTATGTTAATAATCTGTTAGCTTATTACTAGCTTATTCTATGGGCCAAATATGAATTTTACTAGTCATATTAGTTGCTTAAAGTCTAAATCAGTCATGGTTTATGGTTAAAATAACTTCAGGTAGCCGTTTCTTCACCGTCGTTTTTTACTACAAGTAAAATGTGTGGTGCCGCCATTTGCTCTTACAAAGGAAGCTGTTATGGCTCTTAATAAATGTTTTTTAGTTATTAAACCTATTTTTTTCATTTCATATTATGTTTGTACAGAATTCGATGGAGGGAGGTTTGGTGCCGCCACTTGCTCTTACAAGGGAAGCTGTGATGGCGCTAAACAACTATTCAGTGACTTTTGAGCATGCCCGGTCTTTGTTTGGTGGTAATTTCTCAAACTCTATGCAATTCCAATGTCGTCTTTGTTTTTAGTCTATTTTTATCTAGGAATTTAAGATAGGATTGTAGTATGGTTATTCATAAATTTGGTTTTTCAATTGGGGTTTCTAGTTTTTTCTAGGGCAAATGACAAAAAAATGTATCGAACTTGACACTTTATGTGATTGTGTGTAGCCAACTATTTTTTTTCTTATTGTATGTACTGAACTTTCAAATTTCGATCATTATGAGTATTTTGTGACTATTCTGCCACGTAAAATGACCATTTTACCCTTCAAATTTGAAAAATTAAGGGTAAAATGGTCACAAAATACACACAATAATCGAATTTTGAAAGTTCAGTACACACAATAAGAAAAAAAATAGTTGACTACACACAATCATAAAAAGTGTCAAGTTCGATGCATTTTTTTGTCATTTGCCCTTTTTTCTAATATAACTTATTTATGTTAATAATCTGTTAACTTATTACTAGCTTATTCTGTGGGCCAAATATGAATTTTACTAGTCATATTAGTTGCTTAAAGTCTAAATCAGTCATGGTTTATGGTTAAAATAAGCTTAAAATTGAAATTAGATAGTTAAAGGGGTGTTTGGATTTGCATTTTAGCCCTGGTCATAATCTGTTTTACATTGTTTGGTCAATTAGTTTCATTAGATCTAGCTAGTGGTAAGATAATTCAGTAATTTAAAATAGTTAATAAAAGTTTTAAGTAGATTAAAGGGTGTTTAAGTCCAATTGCAGTTTCACAAGCTTTGAGTCAGTTTAGTTAGCTTATTAGGATAAGGTCTTATTAATTCAGTTTTAGTAGTTTATTTTGTGTCAAATTAAGTTCACCAATCTGTTTTGGTCATTTAGACTCCAAGTTAAAAGTCAAATTGCATTTTCCAAATCAGTTTCAAAAAAAAAAAATCCAAAAATAGTAGTCTGTCGCTTTTTCATCAGCTTATTTAAGCTTAAAATTCTTACAAAATGCTTTTAGTGATCTATTTTAGCTTAACTTTATTTGTTTTAGGTTTGTAGAGGTCTGCCAATTCATTTACTCAGCTTATTTGTGGCGTAAAGTTGGTTGTACACACTCATTTTCATAAAGGGTAAAAACTGAGTTTTCAAACCAGGTTTTTCACAAGCTTATAAATAAGCTCTCAAAAGCTCAATTAAGTCTGAAAATTGGTACACATAATATTTACCAGCTTGTGAGTGCTAATTTGCTTATTTGGAGCACTAGCTTATTGTTTGGTAGCTTGTGCATAAGCTAAAAGTCACCCCTAGGCTGTTTGGATTGTTTGAATCTCTTAAATGCTTATTTGAGTTCTACTTATTTCTGGCTTTTACTAGTACTTATAATGGCTTAATTTACAACCTAGTATAGCTTATTTACCCCTTGCAGCTTATTAAGTCCCTTAAAACAGCTTAGGGTAGCTTATTCAGATGAGCTTTTAGCTTTTTAATCAAGTTATATTAGGGTAGCTTAACATAGATGTGCTTATATTATATTATGTAGTATGTTAAAACAGCTTAGGGTAGCTTATTCAGATTATATAAGGTATAATGTTGTTAGGTTTTAATCAAGTTAAACATAAATAATTATCATGGATGAAAAAACTATATTAACTTCAACTTAATTGCTTGGTACTCTGCATTCTACAACACAAATGACAAAATATATATTGAAAACACTATATCTCTATGTCTAAATTTATAGTTTCTAGTGGCTGGGCCGCTTGGTAAGGGCACCAGACAGATTCAAAATTCAATGCCACAACTAATTAGCTTTATGGCTGAGAAACTATATTTATATCTGTATGTCATCCTTTTTCTCCATTTCTTTTAAAATCTTTGGGTATGCACTGATCATTTTACAGTTTTATTATATAGAGGGTGTGCGCTTGTAAATCTCTAGTGTATTTTGTACCAAGTTTTGAAGCAATATATACATATTTTACACTAGTAAAAGTTTACACAACCCTGCCCGCAAGCTAGATCCACCCCTGTATATATTATTCACCATAACTCTTTGATGAATTTTCTAAACTTAAATTTGTATCAATAGAGTTCGGCGTTGTAAATCACTCCCATGCATAAATATTTGGCGTATAAACTTACTTGATGCCATACGTTTAGAGATCTGATTCCTGGTGCTCATCTCTAATTCTCATTTTTCGTTCAAGTCTTCGCAACACGTCATCTTGGTTTTTATTCAGTATAACACAAGTTGATTAGTGTGGCTTTTTTACCTTTGGTTTCAATTATTTATATTACAATTTGACCAACACAACAGTTAAATGTATACCTACTGCATGTTAAATACTAAGTGCTTGTTTTCAGGTTACCATACCCATTCAGATTCCACAAATCTATTATATCTCTATCTAGATAGAAGATGAGTTCATATTAACTTTGCTTTATTTCTTATTACTATTATTTTTTTTATCCAGTTTTGAAGTTCATATTTATGCTATACATCAGTGTTATTTACATATCCCCATAGTGAAAAATTGTTATCTTATATTATCAGCACCATGATTTTTTTTTTCATTTGCATTGTTTTCTTATTGATATTATGCTATCCTGTGCAAGTTTTATCGAGTTTATATGTGTGTATGCAGTTGACTTGCCGACTTTTAAAGCAAAGCTAATGGAGTTAAACATCTTTGTTTGGAATGAGCCTAATGGTTTATGAGTTAGGATTCACGGTGGTCCTTATGAAATAAGCATGTCCATAAAGAATATACACAAGTTATTTGTCGTGGAGGGCACTCTTGGGTTTTCTGATGTTATCTTTATGATTGAGCTTCCTCTTTGGCTGCATGGTGAAGATTACGAACTAACCTACGAGCACCCCCTAACAGTTTATAATCCGCTCAAGACAGATTGTGATTGGCACTATGCGGTTGAGTATTCCAAGGTGAGAGGTTATCTTGTGCATTTGAACTTGGAGTGCGATGTTCCTCACATTGTTGCTCGTATGGCTACTTATGATGAGGATGTCACCTCTGATGATGAGGATGCTTAGGGTGAGTATGCTTTTTCTTGTCCTTCTAATTAGGATGCTTCTGATAAGGATGATGATAAAGATGCTTCTGCATTGCGTGTGGCGATGCCGAATCTAGGATGAATATGTCGTTTTTAACACCTGGATTTTATGCATGGTTGTCTGTTAATGCTTTTATCAGGTTGATCATGTCCTATACTCATCAGTTGTGTACCCTCACAATTATGGTTTTGTTCCAAGTACTCTCTGTCTCTCTCTGAGGACAATGATCCAATAGATGTCTTGGTCATCATGTAGGTCTGAAAAATTTGGAATTTTTTTTAAGCTATAACAAATTCACATAAATTGTTAGGGGGTTTCAAAATTTTCTTAAAATTAAATCTGCTATAGTACATGATCCCATACCGCCAGGCTGCTTCTTGCGTGGCAAAGTTATTGGCCTCATGCCCATGATTGATCACATGATTTTGTTTTTATCGCCCCTGTTGTACCATCAGATGAAGAAACAGATTTCTTCTTTTTTCCAGGGGCAAATATGTTGTTTGGTTATTCGTATTATGTTCTTTGTAAATAAGTATTTGAAATTGAAATTTGTATTGAACATTTGAACTCCATTTATAGGCATTAAACATATGACCATTCTTAAAATGTATGTATATATATTAAGCTATTGCTGAATCAAACTCGTATGCGACTCTTTCCATTTAAGTGATATGAGTTATAGTACTGTACAACACCTAATTTATTGACATGAAATCTTGCCTGGACATAATTTGTGTTTTTGGGTTAATTAGTTTGTGTGGGAGGGTGGTGGATGGTTGCATGTTCAATATATTACATATCTTTGGAATACATATAGATGACTTTTCATCTTTATATACATTTTCTTTTGAGATATAGAAAAAGTGATATTTTTACTAAAATAATCTATAGGAATTTATATTTTGGGTAAAGTATAATTGAATACACGTATTTGAGATTTGATAGTGATATACTTGATTAATTAGAAATAAAATATGAACTTACATGTACCCTTTCTATACGCAGATTTTGTTTCCCTTGACTGATAGAATTTACAAACAGAAACCTAGCATATGCCTTTGCAGATTTCATATCAACCTGATATTATTTGGAGTAGTCAGATGAACACTCATATCAGGTCTCCTTTGCTAAATGTAACAATGGTAAGGAAGTATGTAATATAGTAACTTGCCTCTGAAGTGAGGCATCATGCCTTAACAGTGGAGTGGTATTATTTCCTCCTTTACCTAAGCCCTCCTCAAGATGTGCAAATTGCCTCTTAAACCGATCAGCCCCACTAAAACAAATAACAACAAAATCATTCTGTTAAAATAAGAAGAGACGCAGTTTGTAGCCAAATTCATAGGATATCATTTATCTTAACCCTCATAACCATGAAAGGTCAGCAGGGGGTCAAAACGTGTAATTGTTTTCTGGTAAAGCTTATAACGAATTTACCCATTGGCTATTAGAAATAAAACACAAGCTAAACCACACTGGTGATATCTTAATGGGTTGAAATTTTGGTAGCATACCTCTCATTTGAAAGCCGGTCTTTTGGATCAAATGCAATAAAGCGTGCCCAAGAGTTTAAGAGGCAATAGGTCTACATTAGGAAATTTGTGTGTCAAAGGAATTGGTTATTTCTTTTGCATGATATTAAGGTATCTTTTGCCTTTTCAATACGAATCTGCATATTTGGAAGCCAAGTAGTTAGATTTATCACGACACTTTAAGGCAATGCTTTAAAACCAAACTAATAACTTTAGGAGGATTGCCAACAAATCAACCATGAGATCCAATCTGCACAACATTCTTTTCCTTGTAACAAAACACGTCTCGAGAAATAAATTTTAGAAAAATCCCTGAAACGAAGCGCATGTGATATTTGCGTCCTGAAACTTATGACGAATTCCGACAAAATAAGAGTGTTCATCTTACTCTTCCAAAGAATATCAGGTTAAGCGTGTCCCCATCCAAAGGAGACCTCATCATTACTATTTAGCAAATTTTTTAGGTTGTAAGGGTGAGAGGGGTCATTGGCATGGGACATCGGTACCGCTGTTTGGCATCGGCAAACGCCACCCCCATCACCCTTACCGTTTTTCGGCATCGGCTTTATATATCGGCATATGTATGCCGATGGATGTAACCGTTGGGCTTTTTTGTGACCATTTTTTTCTCATCTTTGACCCCTTTCTTGGGGAAGTTGCCGACGATTTGATGGGCTTTTCCGTCGATTTTCCGGCCGATTAACATGGGCGTTTTGATAAATGAAACAAAAAATTGATTTCCCCATTTTTTTGGGGGTTTTTGGTCGCTTTTCAGAGATTTCTGACGCCCTTTTTAGGGTTTTTCGCCGGAAAAAATGGGGGTTTTGAATACAGGGGAGGTAGAGCCGCCGACGGTCTCTTGAGGCCTTGCCGGAGTGGTTCACCGATGATCCACTAAATTTATTCCACTTGATGGTGGTGTCGATGTCCAACGGTGCCGATGATCCTCTATACTTGATTCCGGCCAAAAAGCCGGAATCCTTTTTCTGGTATGTATATGTGTATGTGTATGGTGGTGGTGGTGTTATTTTGGCCAAATCCTTTTCAATACATATACATATTTGTGGCGGAATCTTTTTGTTATGTATATATGTATAATATATATATATATATATATATATATATATATATGGCGGAATCTTTCTCGTATGTATATTTTTGTGCCTAATCTTTATATGTGTATATTTGTGGCCGGAATCATTTTTGGTATGTATATTTGTGGTCGGAATGTGTTTCGGTTCATATGTTTGTTGCCGGAATATGTTTAAGTGTACGTATGCAACTGTGTGTTTGTAGCCATGGCGTGTTCCGCACCTTCGAATTGTCCCGATCCCCATTATTCTGAGCCTATGATCGTTTGTCATATGTATATGTTGTATGTAGTTTGTGTAATCTTTAGTTTGATGCCAAAAATTGGCAACGACCCCCATTAGTTATGGTAGAATTGGCATGGAAATTGGCAAGTGACATGGCATCGTGTCATTGGTCCATTTCCATGCCAATTTTTTTTCTATGCCAAAATTTGGCAACGACCCCCATCACCCTAAAGGGGTGTCTGGCATTGCAGTGTTGTAAAGAATAACCAATTTCAACCGGTTTATAAAAAACAATATATTTGTCTCACCAATAATCGTTTTGATAAATTATCCCGTGCAACATCAAGATGCAATAACCTAATAAGTATTTAAATAATAAATCCCAAACTATTCCGTACACCATCAAAATGCAATAAGTTGTACTGTTGTATGTTGGATTGCAGATGTTGTTGATGGATTTGGCATGGGTGGACCTGGAAGAGCATTTAAATATGGAATCATGGGTCGGTTTATTCCTATACGTGCCATTCTCATTCCCATCTCCATAGCAGCCATTGGTGGCATATGCGAACTCAAAATAAAAATGAACCAAAAGGTGTAAAATTAGTACCATGTAATTCTAGTCTCTGGGATACTCTCGAACTCCTTGTCATACCTCATACATTTTTTAGCAGCAAGTGCAGTACCCTGAGTTTATATAAACAAATAGAATAACACTTCCATATTACATATTTATTTTTTTAGCAGGCTAAAACCAAACACTATATTAGTGTGCAAACACCCCATAAGACCATCAATAGTGTGTATTACAAATTCAAGCAACAAAAAGCAAATCCAAACAATATCTCGTGCGACAAAAGAGAAGATAGAATGAGATAACTTACGGAAAGACCATCTTTTGTGAGTTGGACCTCCCATCATATTCTCCAAATCTTCATCGATATAAGAGAACACCGCTACGCCTTTTCCTATATTGGACATAGTGAGTAAATTAGCCGCTTTGCTTACAACCTCTTAGGATTTATTACATACTGAGCTTCACCTTGTAACGTGAGTTTCTTTTGCCTCATGGCATCTAATATTCCCCTTGTGGCCACTTCCTGTAAACCGAACAAACTGGTAACTACATGCTTATTAGTTAGGGTGCGTTTAGTTGGTCTTGTTTTCTATCTGTAATTTTGTAAAAATATGAAAGGGAAATTTATCTTCACAAAATATTTGAAAATATAGAAAACACGTTTAGTTGATGTTTGTATTTTCTATTTTAGGAAGAGAAAGGAGGTTGTGGGTTACAAAGGAAAACAACTAAAATTTGTTTTGTAGTTTTCCTTGTTAAGTTAGGAAATATGAGATTTTGTGTTTTGCAAAACATTTTGTTAGAAAACGTTGATTTGAACGCGATCTCTATTTTACTTGTTTCACAAAACATTTTGTAGAAAACAAAGGTGTTTTCCCTTACTAAACGCACTCTAATATCTATCTATAACTTTTAGTTATAGTATATAACATTATATATGGAGAATCAAGTATCCATAAAGTTTTTCTTTATTTTGGTCTTTTGCAACAACACATTTTCACTCACTGAAGACCAAGACTTTGATTCTGAGTTGGTAGTCGGTCTGTTATGGTTAAACTTACGTGACTGGTTGCTTTTAACCAAGAATGAAGCAGAGAATGACTTACCTTTTGTTACTCAATTCCTAGCTTTCTCCGCTTTTTTCAAAGAATGAAAAGGCTGGAATAAGAATCAAAATTTCATTCCTCATTTTCATTCTCGACGTACACAAACAAGAGAATGCATTCTCATTCCGTTTCTTTGCATTCCATTCACTCCTACCAAACATCCCCCTAGAGTGTTTAAAACACCAAAAAAATTAAATAACGAACAAAAGAAATCGTGAAACCAATTGTTACGCCGGCTCGCCTTTAGGTTACAAACTATAAGAGGGTATAAGGAAGGTTTCACATTAAATTGTGCCATAAAGAAACGGGTTTTAATACGCCCGCAATGACCTTTGTTTCTCCGCTCCTTTGTGCGTAATTCTAGAGAGCTACCTATCATCGGTTGGCGAATTGATTTGCAAAAATATTGTTTTTCAAAGTTTTCTTATATAAAAAACCAAAAATATTTTCTTTTTCAAATTTATTATTCTTTTTCATTTGATTTTTAGTTTATGCGCACTCGTTCCCAATCGAAACAAAATTTTAACCGAAACATACCCAAGTTACGTAATATGGCAAGCAATCAAGGACCACCCGCTGCGGGTCCCATTCCTAATGACCCTCCTCCCGTACATCAAAATGCGGCTCCCGATCTCCGAACGATTGAGGATCTTTGCCAATTAACTATGTACGGGAGGGGTGGACCGATTGCTCCCGTTAATATACAAGCCACGGATTTTGGTTTAAAGCACCATATGATACAACAAGTTCAGAATAGTTGTTAATTTCACGGATTACCGGGTGACGATGCAAATAAGCATTTCGATAAATTTTTAACCATCACCCAGAGTATGAATCAAAATGGGGTCACCGATGACGCCCTTCGTTTATACCCAATGTTGCAAAAATCGGTCAACTCGGTCGATTAATCGCCGATTAATCGTTAATCGGCGAGTACCTTGTCGATTTTAAAATCGGTCGAAAATCGGCCTAGGAAAAAATCGACACTAAGCGGTCAAAAATCGGCCGATTAATCACCGAATCGATCAAAATCGGCCGAATCGGGCAAATCACCGAATCAGGCAATCGGTCATTTTAAAAAATAATAATTTAGGCATTCTACTTAATTTGGGATCGATATGTCACTTATAACGCACTATGGGCATCATAATTAGAATTGGAGCCTTTATTGAGGTTTGGAAACATAGCAGCTTGGAATCGGTTAAGATTTTTAGTTTGGTCTCTAGAAATACCAAAATTTGCGGAAATGCCAATCCGATTAATCATCGATTAATCCCGACTTGACCGATTACTTCGCAAGGTGGCCGACCTCCGACTACCGATTCACGATTTTGCAACATTGTTTATACCTTTTCCGTATTCGTTGACACATCATGCCACCGCTTGGTTTGATCGTCTCCCGAAGAATTCGATTCATACTTTTGAGGAAATGGT
Organism: Chrysanthemum lavandulifolium; assembly: GCA_022545495.1. NCBI lineage: Eukaryota > Viridiplantae > Streptophyta > Magnoliopsida > Asterales > Asteraceae > Chrysanthemum > Chrysanthemum lavandulifolium. Next base: position 103,943,568 of record CM040242.1, on the reverse strand, counting down.
TTCAAAACTTTTGGCAAAATATTTTCCACCATCGATGGTGATGAAGTTAAGGAATGATATCAGTAATTTTTGAAAACTTCCCGATGAATCCTTATTTGAAGCATGGGAACGTTATAAGCTTTCGATTGATCGGTGTCCCAATCATAACATGTTACTTGTTACCATAATCGATACCTTTTATAATGGTTTGACGTTGAGACACCGTGATACGATCAATCTCACGCCGGTGGTACTTTCATGAAAAGGCGATCCGAAGAATGTTATGACCTTATCGAGAACATGACCACCGCCCACCATAATTATTGGGACTCTTCCGCTCAGAGGGGTGAGTCAACTAGATCAAACACTTCTTCCTCTTCAGAAATAGTGGCTCTTACTAAAAAGCTTGATGATATGTCCACGGCTATGTTGAAATTGTACCAATTGAATTTAATAAATCAGAATCAACAAGTGAAAGTTGTGAAGCCAAGTTTTGAGACTTGCGGAGGTCCGCATTCTTATTTTGAGTGCCCAAGCTGGTGGCTGTACTCAAGAGAATGTTTATGTTGCCACGGGAACCTACAACCATCTGCAAGGAGATCGAAACCTCCTTAGCTATCGCTCAAACAATCACCTTGAACCTCCGGTTTCAACCAACCCAATAACCAAAACCAAATTCGTTTCAATGGTAACCAAAATGTGACTCAAAACCGAGGAGCAAATTTCAATAATCAAAATTACCAAGCTCCTCCACCACAAGTTTATCAACAACCTCCTCCACCTCAACAACAAGTTTATCAACAACCGCCTCATCAAGTTGGACCTACCAATGATTTGTCAAATTACATGAAGACGAAGGATGCCAATATAAGGGCAATGCAAAATTAAATAACAACGTTGAAGAATGAGTTCCAAACTCAGGGTCATGAACTTAAGAATGAACTTAGGACCACAAATAACAAAATTGATCAATCACAGAGTAAAATTGAGAACATGTTTGCGAGTCTTATGTGTCAAATAAGTCAACCATCGGGATCGGGATGTCTCCCAAGTAACACGATTCCTAACCCGTGGGTGAGATGAAAGCAATCAGTACTCAAAGTGGTGTAGGTGATAAGGATTTAAAAGGTACACTTTTAGGGGTCATTTAAGCCCTTAATCGAGCACTTTATATCCGTTCTTGCTTAATTTCGTTCCTTTTCACTTTTTAGGTCTTTTGGAAGCAAAATGCCCGAATGATGCTTATTTGGACGAAAAGAAGTGAATACATGAAGAAAATGGCAAAGTCAAGATCGAAGCCACTCAAGTCGCTAAACCGAAACTGGCGTCCCAATCAAAGGCGCGACGTCCCTCTCTGATTTGATAAAGAATGCACTTGACGGCTCGGAGACTTCTTGCTAATAACACCGACGGCGTCCAGCTTTGAAGAGGAAGGCGTCACTAAGACTTTTCATCTCGCACGGCCCAGATTCGTAATCGACGACGTCCCATATGAAGCCCGGCGGCGTCACAACTACAACGTGACGCCGTCCCATCGATAACTTGGCCAAGACGAAACCCTAATGATGGCGATCCGACGTGCGTTCCACCTATAAAGCGACGCTGCATAAGTGTAAATTATATATAGAATTCAATTTTTACGTATTTGAAGAGGTAGACTTTTGGAGTAAAAACCTAAACGTTTGTAGTCCGACTTGGATGATATCTTAGGGTCCTAAACCCTATTTTACACATTAAGATAAGTGTTTTAATCCATTAGTATCATTATGTCTTCCATTGAATGTGTATATGCTTGCTTGTTTAACATGTTTAGCTAAATTTCTTGTGTGTTTGTTTAGATCTATGAAACCTAGTTATTAATTATTGATTGGTTGTCTCTTATCTTAATTGTAAATGGCTTAGGAGTGCACTAGGCTATCATTGTGTTTAAATGCTTGAGTAATCTTTGTGAACATTAGTTTATGAATCATTTAGTGGATTGCGTAGTCTAAACATCCAAAGATAACCTTAAAGTTAGTTTATGAATCATCTAGAGGACTTCGTAGACAATAACCTAAAGGTATTTTCAAAGAGTTAGGACAAAGGCACACCCTACGACCTTAGAAAACACAACGCGTTAAGAATAAGGACGTGACAATTCAACCAATAATAAAAGATAACTAAGGAGTAATAGTACCTAGGTAAACACATTTTTAATCATCATACGAGCACACAATCAAAAAGACATAGCTACCCTTAGTATTAGATAATTAGAATAGTAGAAGTAATCGGTAGAAGTACCACCCCAAACCAATTTCCCCGAGATATTTACCTTAGCTTTCTAAAAAACCAATAAAAGATAAAAAGAATCATCCTCAACCCCACCTTAGCGTAATACACTTCTTACTAGCATTCCTATTCCCCTAGAGAACGATATCAATACCCGAGATTTACCCAATACTAAACTACAACGATTAGGTTCACTGCCTAGGGTGTTGAAAAACTTGCTCGACGAAAAGGAAGTTCCTTTGACCCTGGATGCACTTCGTACGCGCATCAGTAGCTTATGATGGACCCTCGGTTCCAACTACTTCTTCTTCTCCTCAAGTAGTAGATCGTGAGACCGGGGTGACAAAGGACCCGGTGCTTCCTGTTAGCCTCGCTAAAGTGAAGTCATTACGGGAATTGCATTAGTTTCTTCTTTTTCTTATACGCAAGGACTAGTTTAGTCATTTGAGCTAAGTTAGGCTTGCCCTAGTATAAATACCCCTCCTAGTCCCAACTAGGAGGGTAGGAAGTTCATATTTTGTAAAGAAGTGTGTGTGGTTTCTTCTTCTTCTCTCTAGAAACACACACATCTTCCCTTTTTCTATCTAATACAATAACCATGTCTTTCTCATTCTTTGAGCTTCCCCGACCCCCCGAACCACATGAATCAATACTTTTAACGATCCTACAATTGGTATAACGAGCCAGGTTGTATATTTTATAGATTTGTGTGGTTTCGATTATGTGTTTAAACTGTTTTTCACCAATATTTTGTCTCGGAAATTTTTTTTCCAACTTTTGTGTTAACAGTTTAGACATATGCTCGTATCATTTTGGTCAAAAAGGTCAACACTTTTTATTAGTAGTTTCAAGGTTCTGTTTCTTGTCCAAGATTCAGGTTCTTGGTAACATATGTTTTTGTGACTTATTTTTGTACCAAACTCGTGACAATTTTTGTGGTCAACTGGTCATCAACGTGGTCAAATGGGAAATATTGGAAGCGTTTTCTGCAAATATATCTGGGTTTCTTTATGCTGAACGGAAACATGGTCGGAAAAACTCGCCGAAAAAATGGTCAAAGGGTCAAAACCCTAAACTTACGCATAAGGAGCATCTACAGAGGTATTTACGCATAACTGTGAAGTTATGCGTAAGAAAAGTTACGCGTATGTTTTACGCATAAGCCTAGGCTTACGCGTAAGAATGGGTTTACGCATAAGAAAAGCGTGTTACGCGTAAGGTTACGCATAAGGACCAAGACATGTTTTACGACAAGGTTTTGCAAAGTTTCGATTAAGAACGAAAAAGTTACGCGTAAACTTGATCGAACCTTGACCACGACCAAAACCATATACCAACTCACAATTGACTTTAGTCTCAAAACATCATAAGTCCATTTCATCAAAAAATCATATGCGACTGATGTTCAAACGAAGCTTCAACTGCCAAAAAACCAATCAACTCATACCCTATAACCAACACAATCACTATCCCTTCACCCTCCATAAACTCTAACTCTCAACCACTTTACACGGTTCAAAAAGAAAATAAAAAATGAAAATCTCATATTTGCTCTTTCGTGCTTGTAAAAGAAACATCAAACCATTAAAGGTTCACACGAAAAAAATCATCATCGACTCTTATTATTGAAGCTTAGCTTCATTTGAATATCCGAACACAAAGATAGGTTTATAACAACTATGTTATACCTTTTTCTTTAGCTCGTTCAAAGACCAAAATCAACAATAAAATCTTGTAAAGCAAACCTACCTTAGACCCTCATGGATCTTGAAGACGATGAAAACTTAAGGACTCAGTTGTGTTGATTGATATTGATTCGAATTGGTGTCTTGATTGATGATTTTCATTGAGATGAGATGCGCTTTGTTCGAGATAAGATCTATTTTGTTGAAGATAGTGTTAGGTGAGAGAGATAAGAGAGAGGGGTGAATAATCAAAAGTGTGTTTAGGTTAATGTGAAGTGAGATATATTAGGGTTAATATATCTTATACCGGTTATGACTAATCTGATTGGATTTGGGCCTCAGTAATGGACCGGGTATATGATGGTTAATACATACGGATGGGCTATTCTGGACAAATCGTGTATGCGCTGGACTTGCAATGGAAATTGTTATCCGAATTTTTGGTTTCATTAATTTTGGATACATTTAACTATATTGATAATGAGTGGTATTTTGGTATGACAATATTTTCACGAGGATACTACGTTCACGGCTAAAGTTTTCGATGAATTTTAATGTGATCATGAAGATGACTCTTTATTATTTATTTGGGTGTGAAGTGACGTTTGACGAGCGAGTTTACTTATTTCGTCTTCTTTCTTTCTTCCCTTCCGCGAAGATGACTTGTCTAGGTAAATATATTGAGTGTGATGAAGACTTGCTATCTAGTTACTTTTGTGATTCTTTCTCTCTTTAACCCACAAAGTAGCTATCACTTTCGGTGTCTCACGTAGTTGAGGATACATCAAGAGGTTTTGTACAATGGGTACACCATTCTTTTTCACAAGGATAGTACAAGCTTAAGTAACTATTCCGGAGATTTTACTTCATCCTCAAGTTCGTCATATTGGGTTATCCTCACATGTGGTTACTAGACATAGTTGAATTTTGATACAGGGGTTGAAATGAGTTAGACAATTTCAAATGGTATTGTTCATCGACATCTTCTCACCTGGCCGATATGATTTATGATAGAATGCTTCGATTAATGCTTCATGTACACAATTGTATCCGATTCGATAAATCGTAACCATCGGGGAGAGAAATGTGTACATTATGGGGTGATTTGATATATGAAAGATAAGCGGAATGCATTTGGTGAGATGAAGATGTTGATATCTTATTCCCCGAATGGACAATCTTGAAGAAGGTCGAGTCGATCTATTCTACATTTTCCATTGCGTGTTAGAAGACTAAAGACGGTTCTAATTTAATTATCAAAAGACTTCTTGGATTCGTGAAATTCATCGAAAGGTTGTCGGTTTGGGGAGAGCACTAATTAGGGAGAGCAAAAGGCCAGATTTAATCCCTAATTAGATTTGCTCGCATTGTTCTTCTACAAGTAAAGAGATAGCAGCTGAGAAGATTCATGACGTTTGAAGATTGTGAAGACACTCTTGGAGCTGCTGAGCTTATGTTCTGTATTTAATTTTGCTTGTAGGGAACATTGTAAGCAACTCCCGTATAACATCACTTGGGGAGAGATTGTTAGCCTCACTAAAGTGAAGTCATTACGGGAATTGCATTAGTTTCTTCTTTTTCTTATACGCAAGGACTAGTTTAGTCATTTGAGCTAAGTTAGGCTTGCCCTAGTATAAATACCCCTCCTAGTCCCAACTAGGAGGGTAGGAAGTTCATATTTTGTAAAGAAGTGTGTGTGGTTTCTTCTTCTTCTCTCTAGAAACACACACATCTTCCCCTTTTCTATCTAATACAATAACCATGTCTTTCTCATTCTTTGAGCTTCCCCGACCCCCCGAACCACATGAATCAATACTTTTAACGATCCTACACTTCCTACTAATAAGGGAAGTACCGAGAATGTCCAACCCGTGGTTGTCCACATCTCTGAGCCTAAGATTTCTGAGCCTAAAATTTATGAGCCCAAAGTGACTCCCGTTTGTACTCAAAAGTCTAAACCATCGATTCGTTATCCTTCGAGACTTAATGACCAAAAGCTTCGCGAGAAAGCTAGCGTCCAAATGGAGAAATTTTTAGAAAATTTTCTAGCGACATAAGCTTCGCAGATGCTCTACTTTTAATGCCGAAATTTGCTTCAACGATCAAGAGTTTAATAAGTAAATAAAAATTATCTGAACTAGCAAAAGCGTCTTTGAGCGAGCGCTCAATGGTCATCCTTAAGAAACTTCCGAGAAGTTAGGAGACCCGGAAAGTTCCTACAGACAGTCGATGAGGTTCTTACGAGACCGACACAATGGAGAAGTCATCAAAGAGGACACGGAAAAAGTACACGGTGTTAAAGATAGCGATATTACATGAGAAGAGTTTGTGAAACAAGCCTATCCAAATATCCAGGATAATCTCAAACAAAGAACTGACAATCAATCACACCTGGATGACACAAATGTATCTTCAGAAACCCTGCCCTAATATCAAATCCTTGAACAAGACTTAAACTTTGGAGACCAATTCCTCAAAGATAGACCATCTGATGCCGAGTCTGATAAACAAAATGAAGAAAAAGAGGTCGAATCCATGGTTTCCATTACTATTCAATAGGATACTTCCACCATTCCACCTATGTCCATACCGACACCAACTCCATCTGTAACTCATGCAACAACCGCACTTCCACCACCGATGACACCTCTGCAACTGCTCTTCCACCACCCGTGACAACCGAATCAACAACAATAACCGTCGTCACAACCGTTTTTGATACTAGTGAAACAACACCACCACCATCACCACCTACAAGCAAAACCGTCGAACAACGACTGGACGAGGCTCTAAAACGTCTTGATGCCCTCGAGAAGCAAAAATTGCCAGAAAAAGTTAATCATCATGATCATCGACTATCAAAACTGGAACGACTCAACTTTGACCATGAAGTGGTTAATGCTATTGAAGTTGAAGTAAAAGAAGCGGTCGAATGGGCCATTAAAGCTCCGTTGTATACAAGGTTCAAAGACCTACCTACATTAGATATGAAAGTGATTCTTTAACAAAGGATGTATGAAATTGGTGAATACAAGGAGCACGAAGCCCATACGCAACTCTATGATGCTCTTCAGAAGTCGATGGATCAGGATAACCATGTGCAGTTTCTGAAGGACATTGGGGAACTCAAAGAAAAGAAGAAAAAGAGACTTGAGCTACCTAAGTCATTGTCAGGAACTCCAAAACCACCACCTCCCCCTCCTCCAACTGGTGGTGCTGGTTCTTCTGGAACAGGTGGATCTATGGGCACTTCTGATACAACAAAGAACAATCCACCACCACCTACTCCACCGTCATCAAGTCAACCCGGTTCCTCAGCTGGTCAAGGTTCTCACAAGACAGCTAAAACCTCGGCGAATGATTCCTGGACCACGGTTGACTCAAGATTCACACCTAACTTCTCTTCCATTCCGAGGACAAGAAATGAATGAAGAATCAACTTTTGACCAAGAGTCGATTTAGAAGAAGATGATGCTTCCACCGACACATCCCTAAGGTGAATCGAACGACGGTCGGTGGAAAGCATATATGGGAGATAAGAGCATTAAGTCATCCTGGTCTGCACCAACAAAGGAAATGACTCAAGACTGGTGGACAGAAGAGCGACCAGCAACTCCGGAGCCTTCATGGACAATTCCTACATCTGATCTTATCACTCCTGATAACAACTGGGCGAACACCATCACAGCTAACCATGTGACCCCTCCAGAGGACTCTTTGCTACACATAACAGGGGATATGGGAAGCTTTATGAAGTGGTACTGCGAGAGGCAAGGAATTTCAAAGATCAAGCCAAAATATCTGGAAGGCCCAGCATATGAGATAGTGAAGGCCTTTCATCCAGATGTTGCTCACTTACAGTACCAAATGGAGGAGTGCTACAAGTTGTTGACGGATCAAGTAGACGATAATGTACTTCAATTCAACGTCAACAAACCACTTCATCTAGGTGGTGAACCTGGTCAAATAACCATCCAAGCATATTTCTTCTTCAACGAGATCCGGATTATCGCATGTCGGGAATCGTGGAACCATACAGCTCTTTCAATCTTGAAAATGAAGGTCGCCAACTATCCGGATCTTTGGTCTAGAACAGATGGTCCCAAATCGGTTTGGGGCGATAAAGAATATGAGTATGCCGTTGCTGCCTCATATGGAATCTCACATTGGTGGCTAAAAAAGAAGCGGTTCTACATTGAAAGACACGGTGCGGAGAAGAGTCGCAGAGCTGTTCATTCAAAATTGCGAATCCTAAGAGTCGTCAGTGTGGAGATCTTCCCGATGTATGGATATGATTATTTGAAGAAGATTGTCCTCCAAAGAGCAGATCAGAAAGACCATGTGATAGAGGAAAATGACTTCAAAAATTTATATCCCAATGACTTCGAAGATCTATATCTGTTGAACCGAACCTTCAAGGCCACCTTGATCACCTGCCCATTCATCAAAAGAAGTATGTTGCTGCAGCAGTCAACCTATGGATCAGAGGCTTAATGATTCGACAAAGATCTGGTGACTTTTAGCTTGGCATGGAGAGCTACCATACTCAAGTCAATCTCACCAAGCCTCTATGGGAAGCAACAAGATTGGAATACAGGCATGACTACTCAGTAATTGATACTCCACGAGCAGTTGTCTTCACTGACAAATATGGGACAAGGATGCTCATGAGGCTGTGTGAGTTGTACAAGTTCAGCGATGGTACTCTACGTCAAATAGAAGAAGCATTGAATAATCGGGTTAAGGAGTATAAGCTACGGATGAGACCAGTACGAGCACAAGGTTTGGACTAAGAAAGACGTGGAAATGAGTGAGGCTTTTATTGTTGCTATCGAGAGAAGGCTCAAGACTCGGAGAATCTTCGAAATCTGGAAAGTTTTGTGGGTGGTAGAGTTCGTGAAGGGCATTACAAGCTACTACAGAGAACCGAATGATGATATCTTCACTATGGTGGTTATTATTCATGAACTCTTATTTGTGATGTGGTGATTGTAATATGAACAAATATAATTATGCAATATATAGTAGTGATAGGATTATGGCTTGTTGTTTCCCTCTCAAATTGAGGGGGAGCACTGTAATGTTTCCTTTCAGATTAAACAAAAATCAGGACACATTTTTCTCCAATTTTTTTAACATATTTAAATCACTTGGGATCCAAAATCTCAAAGGATTTGAAATTTTCGATCGGGGGAGAAAATGTGATATAAATATGAAATCTGATAAAATGTGATCTTTTAAGACTCAATGTATAGGCAGTTCTCCCATATGTGCTAAACATTTTTGTATATCGATGCACATATTGAGGGGGGCGTTTCAAAATTCTAATTAAAACTATCAAGGTACTAAAGCATCAACGTTTTATCACAAGTACCTTGATTGATTTTAAATGGTTTCCTTGGCTATTGCGATCGTGAAAAGTGCTTCAAAACACTCCGTCCTCCATGTGTTAAAAGTATTTCAAAATTCATCATGCACATGTTGAGGGGAGCATTAGTAAAATCTCAAACGAACATGTCTTCCTCCATGTGCAAAATGATCTCAAAAGCCTACGCATATGTTGAGGGGGAGCATTTATGAAAAATCAAAACTATCAAGGTACAAAATGATTTGATCTCGTATCACAAGTACCTTGATTGATTTTATAAATGATTTTCATTTGGGTTCAAGAAGGAAAGAACTGTACCAAAAGACCGACCATTTTTCTTTATGCATTGGAGTTATAAGGATGGTAAGGTTAGGTATCAGTTCCCACGATCCCGCCAGAGTCAGAGGGATCTACCCAAGGACAATCCACTAGTTAGTGTAGAAGTCCTTAGGTATGATGAAAAAAGGAGAAAATGAGAACAAGGGAAGTGTGCCGACTGAGATAGAGCTAGAACTAGAATAAATCCAACAAGGTTCTAGTTATGAAGTCTCGGTAAGCACCGAGGGGTTGAAGAATGAAAAGAAATGAAAAGTGAAAGGGTGAAAAGAAATAGCCTCCAATAATTCAACCTTAGGGGTAAACCGGGTTCAATACATATGCTCTTGGTGGTTACTAAGGTAACGCCGGTATTGACGACAAGACGCGTCATGGACCCGGTGGACGACCGCATTAAACTTCCCTAGCCACTCAAGTTCTCTTAAAAGGACTTGTTTCATTCTCACGGGAACCTACATAATCGATCGACTTTACGTTAGAGATAGTTGATATTGAAGAAGGAGACCTCTCCCTAGTCTCCGATATAGGAAACCAAAGTGCACAAATGAGTCTAGAGCCAAGAGATCATCAATAAATCTCATTAGGACACACAATTCATGAAAACTTGTTGTTTCACACAACGTGGAAAGTAAGATAATATGTTGAGAGTCCTACGCATTATCCTTGAGGTATTGCCAGAACATCCGAGTGATATGTAAAATATTCACGATGAAGATGGAAATCCTTCTAGAGCCAACATCAAACAAGCTCTTGGTGGGTGACACGTGAGATCCTTTCAAAAGATCAAACTTGTGACAACTGGATAGAAACAATGGGGTGATTCACTCTTGAATCAACCTTGGTCGAGGTTATGAATTGATGGATACTTTTGATAAAACCTTTCGATGTGCTCAAAATTGTTTTCCAGCACATCGAATGCGCATTAATGTTTACAAACAAAAGTATTTTTGAGTGAACTTTGATTTAATTCATAAAACCTTTGTCGTATTGCAAAAACTCTTTATTCAAGCAATACGCGATTGTTTATCAAATCAATTTCTCATCAATCAATGAATATCAATTCGCTGATTCACTCACTCCGTGTTGTCTGCTTTGAGATGCTCCGGTTTAAGAACGGCTAATACATCTGCGAAACCCTGTTAAGGAGATTCTTAGGAACTCTACCTGATCACAGGAAGTATTTATACTGATCAACGGGGAACCGTGGTTCTTGCAACCATATTCAACGAAAGTGAACAAAGACACTTTCGTGTGTTTATTGCTAACTGTAGTTTGCAGGTACTCCTGATGATTGCAGCTGATTGCCGATGAGACGTCAATTCATAACCGTATGCTCACATCTCTCAATCATACTTGAAGAAAATTATGACGATCAAAACACACAACAAAACTTCCGCTACTCAGATGAAAAGATGTCATGATCCAAAATTGTGAGCATGTCGGTCCAAAAGTCACAATGTAATTCATGGGGTGACCTCCCTTGGGGGAGATTGTTGGGATTTGGAAAGCTCGTGATCACATAACAAAGAAACGTACAAGCCAAAGAACCACTAGTGATATGCAAAGTTGAACTTAAGGAAGCTTCAAAGTCTACGAGCTCGAGCATGAAAGATTAAAGATAGAATGCTAGGATTCACAATGTAATTCATGGGGTGACCTCCCTTGGGGGAGATTGTTGGGATTTGGAAAATCCATGTTGAAGTGTCGGTCACCCCAACAATAGTCTAGCATATTATAGCTCGTAGACATAATGTTATATTAGTTAGTCTACGGTAGTATAAGTAACACCAAGGAAGAAGGACGGGTTTTTACCACTGTATGTCGATCCATGCCGGAGGAGGCGTAACTATATGTATAAATAGCCCTCTCCCCACAAGGGAGAGGGTTGGATGTTAAAAGTTAATCGAACCTTTCTTTTGTTTCTCTCTCTACAAACATCCCATTCTCTCTCTTTCTCTCTCTATAATATAAACGAACCAAAGCTTGTTGAATTGTGGTGTTATTGATGCAGGTTTTACTGACCAGGTTTTAATATTTATAAAGACTCGTTATACCTATGGTCTACCCTAATGCACTAACGGGCAGTGTACTCGGTCGTGTATAGTGTAGTAATCAGTAAAACCGAGGTCGTCCCAAGAGCTATGTGTGTTGGATTATTACTAAGTCTAAGTGTCACAAAATTAATAATGGTTTCGATAAGGAACTACTAATTTAACTACTAAAGCAGAATAAAGCAGATAAAGGCATGTAAAGGATAAATCAATAGAGGAGAGTGGTGCTAACATAGTTAATCCTCCTAGCTAGTTATGTCTACGTCTACTTACTTCCAATTACTTCAGGTGGGGTCAAAGTCGAGAGGACGACATTTGGTCAATTCGCCTAACCTATCATCAAAGATGCCACCGGGAGAAGTCGGTGTCCCTCATAAGTCTTGTTGTTCCCGGTCCCTAAGCCAAGTCATTAAGCACCGCTACATGCTAGATTTATAATAGTGAGTGCTCGGGCGTTAGCAACAAACACTCACCCCTAATTCTTAAGTTCATCCAAACGGTAGGTGATCGGTTGGTCAAATCGCACAAGTAGAAAGGGTCGTCGGTTGGTTATATCTTACCCTTCCGTCTCGATCCGCTCACCTAGGGTCGGTTGGTCATATCTCCTAGGCAATTGGCCTCACCGCCTTCAAAACTACCAAACCAAGGGTGGCTACCAATAAACTATGCATGCATACACTTAGAAATAATTGTACGGAAGTAAAGTAAACGCAAACAAAACAATTAAGGAATCATAACAAGGCCAGCAACAAGAGGTGCTTAGCCGCTAATATTAATCATACAAACCAATTCAATATTCAAAGGTACGAAATACATAAATCGGAAGTAAAAAAAATATAAAATGCTAATGCTTATCGTAGTGGAGTGATTTCTCCCTTGGAGACAGCTCCGTATGCTCCTCTGGACCTTCCTTTAGCTTTTCCCACGTTCTCGATAGTTGTGTGTGGAATGAGATGATTAGAAATCTTTGGAATTTGTGGGGTATTTATAGGCGGATCTTGGAGTAACTAATATAAATTCTTACGCGTAACCTTATGGGTGGTTATGGGTGGCCGTAGTCTTCAATAAAACTTGGTTACTCCATAGTTGATGGCGTAGTTACGGCGTAATTATCGTGACATGGAACCTCATTTGACCTAATAGAGTTACGTCGTAGCCTTTGGGGAGAGTTACCGTAACCTTCCGATGAGTTGGTTTTCGAGTCACGCAATAGTTACGGCGTAATGTGAGAGATGAGTTCGCCAGTAACTTCTTCAAAATCGAGATACTATGATAAATCTTTAGATAATTCTCCAATTCCGCGTCTCTTTAGCTCCAATGCTCGTAATTTACGAAAGCGGAAAACAATGGAAAACAAGCGTAAATCCATATAAATGATATAAATTACAAGCATTATCTGGGAAATTGACACTTAATATTCGGGACTATTTGATGTTATCAAATATCCCCAACGAACTCACTCAAGTAACCTTATTAGAAAGATTCCTCCCAAACTGGAAAATATAAGTTTACAAATCCCTTATGCTAGAATTGCCCTCAAGTAGACCTTATTAGTGTCAAAAGATTCCTAAAAGATATTTCCCAAATCTCCACCACGAAAATATAAGTTTACTCAAAACAGTTCGCAACCAAATGCAATTTAGATCTTATGCTTGAATATAAACAAGATGTCGAATAATCACTAAGGATAGTGATCGATAAGGTTTTGAGATATTTTTGAGATATTTACCAAAGATAAGATTTACAATGACTTAAATGCAAATTAAAAGAAATAAAAGATAAAATATATTAAATAAACGCTATCACTATTTTACAATGATGTTTTGTGGGAACTTAAATAAACACTCGTAAACTTAAATCTTAAAAGCGTGACTTAAAATCGTTATGTACTATTCTAAGTGTCAATTTTATGAATTAATTAAGATCTAATTAAATGTTTAAAAATACTAAAACTATTTGGAAAAATCGAAACTTTTATAAAATACTTAATACTAATACAATTTTATAAAAATAGAAAAAACTATGTATTATATCATAAGACAAAATGGGGTTATGTATTTAATTGTGCAAAAGCGAGACAAGTTACACAAATCTCCACCACTAGAGACTTATTATTAAGCTCGAATAAGCTAAACAATTGACTTAGAAGGCAAATGAGCTTATGGGTAGATTACGGTTCCAATAAGTTACTTATACAAGATTTAACAAGATTCAACCAAATAAGTAGCTTGAATAAGCCACGAGAACACAAATAAGCACTTTGCTTATTGGATTACGAGACGAAAATGGGACAACCTTGTGAGGTAAAACCAAGTGGGGTCCACTATGATCTAGGCCAAAAAGGGTCAATGGTTCAAGCCGGTAGGAGGGTTGGAAGAACCAAGATTGAGGGTATCACTCGATTATATGAGTGAGTGAAATAAGCTTGAAAGCTTGGTACAAGCTTTAAAACAAGCTAAGAAAGAAAACAAAGGATAATTACTATGTATATATGGTATATTAATAGATATGAACAAGTGTGTTCTTTGATTTGGCTAATAAGCTTGTAACAAGCTTATAAGCACTTCGATAAAGCGAGATCCAAACACCCCAGGCAGCTGACCAAAGTGGACAAATTGAGCTTATGAAATAAGCTCAAAAGAACTATTGAATCTTTGAAGTACTAAGTGGAAATTGGTAAGGATTCCAAAATTCCAAAGCTTGACCAATGGGGACCTTTGGGTAGCTTTTGCGAGGCTTATGAAGTTGGGTGGGTTGGTGAGTCACTCGGTGGCGGGTGAATGAACAAGCTTAGGCGAGATGCGACCCTAGTAAAGGACTTGTGAATGAAAATTAAAGCTTGAAATGTGAAATGAACCGCTTAGCTTTAATGAGCCAAAGATCACAAGCTAAAGCTCGGTGATGAGCTTATGATTAGCTTGAGAAGTTGCTTATTTATCTTGAATGCTCGATGATTAGGTTATTTTGATAACACAAGTTAAAGCAATATAAGCGATCAGATAAGCAATTAAGGACAAATAAGCACTTAGTTCGGATAACTAGCCACATGGGCATCACAAACAACCAAAATACTCGGACCAACACTCAATAAACAAGCTTATGCAAGCTTGTGAAAGTGGTGTCAAACACATGCCTGAGGGGACCATGTTGACTTTTAAGTTACAAAAGCAGTTTGACTTAATTGAACTTAGGATTGATTTCTTGATTGAATGTGTTATATTAAGCTATACTAAGATGAAATTAAGCTAGGTTATCGATTCTAAGCTAATATGTGGAATATGAGACTTATTACACTAACAGTTAACATTAGACTAGATTGAGTTCTATTTTGACTTTTATACTAATGAGACCTATTTATTATGACTATTATGAACTCTATTGAATTAAATAAACATGCATTAACAAGAATCAAGGACAATAATATGCAAGAACTCGGATAAGCGACTTGATCCAAACACGCCTTAGCAAAGCGGTTTATATGATTAGTGCTACAAATCCAAAATTACAACATGAAACCGATTCCAATCACTTGATTATGATGAACTAAGATCGAGATAAACACAATTACACGATAAACAACAACTTATAACTATGAATCACTACTAAGCTAATTTTGTTGTCTAACTAAAATTATTATCAACTAAGATTTTCAACTAACAACCTACTAATTTTAAGTTATAATATCACTAACAAACATCAACTAAGCATGAATCAAGAGAATTTATACTAATTTAAGAACTAAAATAGTGAATGGCAAAATCAAGAGATAAGCTTACAACTTGAGTTAAGGCCAAAATCGAAAACCAAGAACCGAGTATCACACCTATATGCTTACCACTAAGCTCTAAAGCAGAATCAATCAAACACCGACTCTGCTTGACTTTCTTGGTCATTCTCCATGATTTTTATTTTTAACTATTTTCTTGGTAATTTTGGTAATTTTCCTTTTGATATTAGACTAATTTTAAAGGTTTCTAAAAGCTTAAACAAGCTTTATGAGGAGCTTATGTTGGCTTATCGGTCCTTATTAATGATACAAACATCATTAGAGCACATTGAGATTTTGAACATAAGTAAGATTTTGCATAAATAGAAAAGAAGACTTAGAACTGAAATTGCTTATTGAAAAAGGTTCATGTACTGAAATAACTTAAACAAAGAACTTGGAAGCTTAAAATTACACTAGAAAATGAAATTACACTAAAACGACAATCTACTCTACTCTAAAACTAACTACTCTTTCTTACCAGCTCCTTTTCTTCTTTATAGAGACTACGAGGCCTCCCTGCTTGCACGAGTTTATCCCACCACCATTGGATGAGTCAAAATGATCCCGACCATCAATTTTACTTTTGGCGCCAAAAGTCTTTGGGTGGTTTTCGCAATTAATGCGGTTTGGGAGGATATGGAGGTGGAGGGACAAGGTGTGAAGTGGGTAAGGAGGCTGGAAAGGTAGTGGGCGGTGGTAGTGAGCGGTGGAGGAGGTGAGTGGATCTGGTGGAGAGGAAGATGGTGAGCAGTGAGTAGCGTTTCTCTCTTTTAAATTTTTGGGCGGGTTATATATATTGGGTTGGGTTGGACTTGGTTTGTGGGTTTATTAATAAAAGGATCCGTTTGGTTTAGTTATCACAGAGGACCAAACTTGTAATTTTACAAAGTAAAGGTCCGAATTTGACAAGTTTCCAAAGTTTTTCAAGGATCAATCATGCCAAGTATCATTAGTACAAGGACTATAAATATAATTTTCCATTTTAAAGTATCCAAGGACCTTTTATGTCATTTTTGAAACTTGAGGGACCAAACATATAAATTCTCAAAAGTTTATCATAAGGACCATTCTTGTCATTTATAAATAGTACAAGGTTAATATTTGATAATTTTCACTTTTTAAATTAACCAAGGACTATATTTGACAATTTTCAAAGTTTAGGGACTAAAGTTGTCATTTTGTGATTTTTGAACTTTAAAGGGTTTGTTTTGACAACTTTTGAATCTCATGGACCTAAAATGATATTTTACAAGTTTTTGAATTACCGAGGACTGTTTTGACAACTTTTGTAACTGGGGACTAAAATTGCCAATTATGCAAACTTGATACGTTTTCATCGATTTTGATGTTTTGCATTTAAAACATATAAAACACTTTTTATGATATTTTATCATTTTGATATGTTTCGAGTGTTTTCGGATGTTTTGGCATTCTAACAAGATAAAAATGATGAGTATTTAGACACTCATCAATCCCCACACTAAGATATTGCTAGTCCTAGCAATGATTTGAGAAAATTTAATGGATTTTATCTCTTTACCAAAAGCCATTACTACGGAGTAGCCAATTGTTTCGAGTTCAAGTAAGAACCTTGGTACAATGATAACCAAATGATTTTGAGCAAATCATAAGTCGTGAGCGGTTTGATTTGTCTTTACGAGCCGTTTGCTACGGACTAGCCAACTCTTAGATAAATTATCAATATTATCTTTGGTGAGCCGATTACCAATTATGGATTTTCCATCGCCTTTACCACAAGCCATTAACTTGCGGGCTAGCCAACTCTTCACTAGTTTAAAGATATGGTGGTGAACACCATACAATTTTAGGCAAATTGCAAGCCATAAACGGTTTGAGATATCTTTACTAAGAGTCGTTTGCTCTGGATTAGCCAATCCTTATGTGGGTTAGACATGGTGGACTGATTACCATTTGTTGTGTTTAGTACATAGTACTTCCACTAAAAAATTTAAATTTTGGCCATTTTGGGGAAAAGGGACTAAAAGGGTACATTTATTATCAAATTAGCGAATTTCCCCACATAGAAATGAATATTGTCCTCAATATTCAAAGTACCTATTGTTATCGAAACTTAGAACGAAAAGATAACATTACTAGCTAAGTGTAGAAACACAACAATTATTCTATTTTTAATATTTACAATTTTCATTATTTTTAAAATCTATATACAACATGTGGGGCATCTCCCCACACTAGGGTGGTACACACGGTGAAAACCCATGTTTAACTCTTGTTTTTGATTACCGAGTCGCTAGCTTGACTGGGCCAGAATTAATTTGTTCATGGGAAGTAAGTGGAAGAGACAATCTCCATCGGACTTTCATTCAAGATGTTTGTATAAACATTGAAGTGCGTGAAAGTTCCACACGATGAGATATACATAGAACCGCTCAAAATGATAAATGAAAATACTGGGATCAAAATAGTGTCTTCATTCCGAAGGAGTGAAGAACAGGAGAAAAGCAGGATAGGTGAAGAAGAGAAAGAAAGTCATGATAATAATCTTGACTAACTCATCATCATCGAAGGGAATTCATGATAGCATGAATTTCATCTTTTAAGCTCAATTGGTCTAGACATATCCGGGTGTGTCTAGATCAAAATAGAGTTATCATACTCCGGTGGAGATATGATATGAGTGAGTTCACGGAGAACTCCTCAAAGGCAAATGATTCATATTCGGGATTGATTTGAATGAGTTCATTGGAGAACTCCTCAAAAGTGAATGATTCATAATCGGGAGAGAATTATGAGAATGAGAAGTGGTAATACCACTAATCTTCTCTCCCGTATGATCAAAATGGAGCGTTTGCAATTCGGAATAGAATCATCGAACAAAGTTCACTATCCTCAAAGGGATAGGATATGAAGTAGGCTTTTCATTAAAAGCCTCGATTCTAGAAATGAGAAGATTAACATTCAATAATGTAAGGCGAAGAGCTTAGTCTTGGATTATTCTTCTTCATTCTCTCTCCTGTCGACAGGGCTCGGAAGGTAATTCCCCACATAACTTATGTCTCCACAAGATAAAGAATAGTTCTCATCGAATCGAGAACATCTCAATATGATCATTTTGGAAGACAAGAGGAGGAGGATATCACACACATGATCAAAGTTCCTGTGACTTCTCGGGATTGGGACAAGGTCCTCAACACTAGACTTTATGAATTCGTCCGATTCCTTTTCGTGAGCAGTGTCAAGATGTTCGTCCCCCATGTTAAGAGAGTGAGTGGGAGCTTGGTGTGATAGCAGTTACATGAGAATGAATCTCAACTTTGGAATATCCACCGATGAACTTGATGAATCTTCTAATGTATCCTCATCATCACCGTCATCGAGAATAAAGCGAAATTGAGAGCTAGATCATTTGCTTTTTCTTTTGCAATTAATTCCCTAATAGATTTTTCAAAAGCAATTTGGGAATTTATTTTAACAACACTCTTCGCCTAGCAATTCTTCCATGGATTTCTCATGTGAATTTTGAATGACGGGACATTGTGGGAGTGGAGATTTGTCAAACCGGAAGGTTGACATTGATAATCATCATGAGGACCCCACAATATACACAAGAAAAGCGGGAACATTATGAAATGTTGTTTTACTCAACTCCTCGGTTCTTTTCACCGACTCCGGAAGCTCTAGATAAGTGTCTTGTTGGGTTCTTTGAGGAGTTTGAGTTATTTAACTTTATGGAGGTTGGTCGTGATATGGATAGTCATAATTGTTACAAGGAAATGGATTCCTGTTTGACAATCGTAGTGAAATGGGACCTCCACAGTTCTCAACAATGGAAGCTAGCGAGCTGGATTGGTGAATCATATGGATATTGGTCATAACCAAAGTTACGAGCATCACCGGAAAGCTGTTCATAGACAATCGTGTTTAGGGTTGACACTCAAATCCTTGGTGAGGACCTCCACAAAATTCACAAGATTGTTGATTATATGAAGATAAGTCGGAATTTGTGGTGGGTAATTAGAAAAATTTGAGGGTCGTTAAATGAGTTCGTATTAGGATCATAATCAAATGAATTCCTCGAACCACAAAAGAAACAACTCCCGCTTCGAATATCATTACCACACTTTGTACACGTACACAGTGACATGGTGAACCAAAAGAGGCTCACCACAACCGACACAAGGAATAAGCGATTCTATTTGAGAGTTATGAGAAGGAATCGGTTCATTCAAAGAATCAACAAAACCAACATGGTGATCGAATGACTATTAAGACTCAAAGAACATTTTGAAAAATCCGGAGGTGGAACAAGTGGTGTGCTCGAGCTAGCAATTTCCACCACTTCCGTTATGGTCTCACGGTTACGGTTCTTGAGAAGCGTGAAGATTAGGCAAGTCATTCTTACTAATCACCGGTCTAAATTTGCATGTTTGCTTTTAACCGTAAATCGTGAAAGTGTAGGATCAATTTTAGGCGGCTTAGGAGCAATCGAGGGTTAGATCTTTGGATAACCGTAGGTTGGACGTGTTAGCACCTCCATTATCGGATGAAAGTACACGGTCCTTTGTCACCCGGTTCTCGTTCTATTTCCCTACGCAGAATTAATGGATCATTATGAACTACGAATTCTTGACATTTGTGATAAAGTAGGAAGTTTTCAACCGTGCGAGTCGTTGTAGTCGAGAGATTCCATGAGAATAGAAGAAGTTAGAATCAAATGGATAGAGGGTAAAGGAATAAAGAATCAAAAAGGGTAAGAGGTAAAGATGAATATTTTGAGTTTTGGATAAATATTTAGTAAAATAAGAAAGAAAATCTTTTGGTGTTGTTAACGCTTTAGAAAAGTGTTAATGAACTTAATTTTTAAAAGCATTTACAAAAGGTGGTATATGTGCAAGTCACGGTTCGAAAATGCTTAAAACACGCTTCTGACCTCCCGCACATGGCGCCTAAAATTTGATCTGTCTTTGAAAACCGTCAAGTTATCTCATGCAGCTAGCCACTTGTGAATGACCAACCGTAAGAAACTCAAAACAGTTCACATCAAATGCAATTTAGATCGAGGAATATAGGGAATTCACGGTCGTTAAGTCCCGGAGGATGAATTGGTGTATAAACACTTGGATGTCGAATAATCACTAAGGATAGTGATCGATGGGTTTTGAGATATTTATACCTAAAGAAAAGATTTACAAATTACAATGACTTAAATGCAAATTAAAAGAAATAAAAGATAAAATATATTAAATAAACGCTATCACTATTTTTACAATGATGTTTTGTGATTATATAAAATAAAATAACTTAAATAAACTATTTTAACTAAAACGTAAACTTAAATTACTTAAAAGCGTGACTTAAAATGAAAACGTCGTTATGTACAAAATTCTGTTGAGCGCAAGACAAAACGTAAAATTTATGAAATAAAAGTCCTACAAGTGTAAAAACAATTTTTACGTGCTATATGACAAAAGAAAATTTTAGAAAAAGATTTATATTTTTTTTTTGACTTTTATATTTTTATTATGAATTAATTAAGATTTTACACTAATTAAATGTTTAAAATACTAAAACTATTTGGAAAAATCTGAAACTTTTTATAAAATACTTAATACTAATACAATTTTATAAAAATACAAAAGCGAAAAAACTATAAAGAATAAGCTGAAAATAAGTGAATAAGCTCGTATAAGCTTATTAGACAAAATGGGGTTATGTATTTAATTGTGCAAAAGAAAACTGAGACAAGTCCCAAGGGCAAACGGTAGAGCGTGTGTGTGTGAGCTGGGTGGCATGGGTTCGAGTCCCAGCAATGGCCTTTTTGCTAACTATTTTTTTTACTTTTTTTATTTTACAAACTTATTAAATACATTAAGATAAGCAATTTTTGTAACTATGACTTATTATAAAAACCAACAATAAGCTCTGAATAAGCTTATGTTTCTCAACAGTTGACTTTTCTGTTGACTTAGAAGGAAATAAGCTCAAATGAGCTTATGTGGAGTTCACTAGGTAGATTACGGTTCCAATAAGTTACTTATACAGTATTTAACAAGATTCAACCAAATAAGTAGCTTGAATAAGCCACAGAACACAAATAAGCACTTTGCTTATTGGATTCTGAGACAGAAAATGGGACAACCTTGTGAGGTAAAACCAAGTGGGGTCCACTATGATCTAGGCCAAAAAAGGGTCAATGGTTCAAGCCTGGTAGGAGGGGGGTTGGAAGAACCAAGATTGAGGGTATGGGACCCACTGATGAGCTCAGAAAGAGCTTGTGAAGTGAGGGTCCAAACCGATTCACTCGATTATATGGTGAGTGAAATAAGCTTGAAAGCTTGGTACAAGCTTTAAAACAAGCTTAAGAAAGAAAACAAAAGGATAATTACTATGTATATATGGTATATTAATAGATATGAACAAGTGTGTTCCTTTGGATTTGGCTAATAAGCTTGTAAAAGCTTATAAGCACTTCCAATAAAAGCGAGATCCAAACACCCTAGACAGGCAAACCAAAGTGGACAAATTGAGCTTATGAAATAAGCTCAAAAGAACTTATTGAATCTTTGAAGTACTAAGTGGGTGGTAAGGATTCCAAAATTCCAAAGCTTGACCAATGGGGACCTTGGGTAGCTTTTGCGAGGCTTATGAAGTTGGGTGGGTTGGTCGAGTCACTCGGTGAACCGAGTGAATGAACAAGCTTAAGGCGAGATGCGACCCTAGTAAAAGGACTTGTGAATGAAAATTAAAGCTTGAAATGTGAAATGAACCGCTTAGCTTCTTAATGAGCCAAAGATCACAAGCTAAAGCTCGTTGATGAGCTTATGATTAGCTTGAGAAGTTGCTTATTTATCTTGAATGCTCGATTGATTAGGTTATTTTGATAACACAAGTTAAAGCAATATAAGCGATGCAGATAAGCAATTAAGGACAAATAAGCACTTAGTTCGGATAACTAGCCACATGGGCATCACAAACAACCAAAATACTCGGACCAACACTCAATAAACAAGCTTATGCAAGCTTGTGAAAGTGGGTGTCAAACACATGTGCAGGGGACCATGTTGACTTTTTAAGTTACAAAGCAGTTTGACTTAATTGAACTTAGGATTGATTTCTTGATTGAATGTGTTATATTAAGCTATACTAAGATGAAATTAAGCTAGGTTATCGATTCTAAGCTAATATGTGGAATATGAGACTTATTACACTAACGAGCTAATGATTAGACTAGATTGAGTTCTATTTTGACTTTTATACTAATGAGACCTATTTATTATGACTATTATGAACTCTATTGAATTAAATAAACATGCAGTAACAAGAATCAAGGACAATAATATGCAAGAACTCAGATAAGCAGCTTGATCCAAACACACCTTAGCAAGGCGGTTTATATGATTAGTGCTACAAATCCAAAAATTACAACATGAAACCGATTCCAATCACTTGATTATGATGAACTAAGATCGAGATAAACACAATTACGAAGAACAACAACTTATAACTATGAATCACTACTAAGCTAATTTTGGTATGTCTAACTAAAATTATTATCAACTAAGATTTTCAACTAACAACCTACTAATTTTAAGTTATAATATCACTAACAAACATCAACTAAGCATGAATCAAGAGAATTTATACTAATTTAAGAACTAAAATAGTGAATGGCAAAAATCAAGAGATAAGCTTACAACTTGAGTTAAGGCCAAAATCTGAAAACCAAGAACTGAGTATCACACCTATATGCTTACCACTAAGCTCTAAACCAGAATCAATCCAAACACCAGCTCTGCTTCAGCTTTCTTGGTCATTCTCCATGATTTTTATTTTTAACTATTTTCTTGGTAATTTTTGGTAATTTTCCCTTTTTGATATTAGACTAATTTTAAAGGTTTCTAAAAGCTTAAACAAGCTTTATGAGGAGCTTATGTTGGCTTATCAGTCCTTATTAACAGATACAAACATCATTAGAGCACATTGAGATTTTGAACATAAGTAAGATTTTGCATAAATAGAAAAGAAGACTTAGAACCGAAATTGCTTATTGAAAAAGGTTCATGTACTTTGAAATAACTTAAACAAAGAACTTGGAAGCTTAAAATTACACTAGAAAATGAAATTACACTAAACGACAATCTACTCTACTCTAAAACTAACTACTCTTTCTTACCGACTCCTTTCTTCTTTATAGAGACTACGAGGCCTCCCACTTACGAGTTTATCCCACCACCATTGGATGAGTCAAAATGATCCCACCATCAATTTTACTTTTGGCGCCAAAAGTCTTTGGGTGGTTTTACGCAATTAATGCGGTTTGGGAGGATATGGAGGTGGAGGGGCGAGTGTGAAGTGGGTAAGGAGGCTGGAAAGGTAGTGGACGGTGGTAGTGGCGGGTGGAGGGAGGTGAGTGGATACAGTGGAGAGGAAGATGGTGAACACTAGATGCGCGTTTCTCTGTTTTAAATTTTTGGGCCGGGTTATATATATTGGGTTGGGTTGGACTTGGTTTGTGGGTTTATTAATAAAAGGATCCGTTTGGTTTAGTTATCACAAGGGACCAAACTTGTAATTTTTACAAAGTAAAGGTCCGAATTTGACAAGTTTCCAAAGTTTTTCCAAGGATCAATCATGCCAAGTATCATTAGTACAAGGACTATAAATATAATTTTCCATTTTAAAGTATCCAAGGACCTTTTATGTCATTTTTTAAACTTGAGGGACCAAACATGTAAATTCTCAAAAGTTTATCATAAGGACCATTCTTGTCATTTATAAATAGTACAAGGTTAATATTTGATAATTTTCACTTTTAAATTAACCAAGGACTATATTTGACAATTTTCAAAGTTTAGGGACTAAAGTTGTCATTTTGTGATTTTGAACTTTAAAGGGTTTGTTTTGACAACTTTTGAATCTCATGGACCTAAAATGATATTTTACAAGTTTTGAATTACTAGTGGACCTGTTTTGACAACTTTGTAACTTGGGGACTAAAATTGCCAATTATGCAAACTTGATACGTTTTTCATCGATTTTGATGTTTTGCATTTAAAACATATAAAACACTTGGTTGTGATATTTTTATCATTTTGATATGTTTCGAGTGTTTCGGATGTTTTGGCGTTAACAATATAAAATGATGAGTATTAGACACTCATCGACCGACAAAGGTTAAGGGTGACTCGTCATTACTAACATGTCACGCGAAGTGGACAAAACCGGTGGTACATGACCAAATCCATGGCCAAGACACCAAAGATTGCTCGTTGTATCACCTAGACACGCTTCATGACTAAAGGGTAGGATAAGACATGGGATATATAAATGGTGTAAAATAAAAATCAAGCAGTAGTCTAAATCTATAACCAAGTCATCACCGCCATCGTCCGCCAAAAGTTCAAGCTTTGAAGTCAAGAAACCGGATCATGAAATATCATGTAAGTGTGTCATTAGAGGACTTCGTGATGGGCACACTACCTTTTCTCCAACTGTTGGCAAATTAACCAACTCAATCTTGAATGTGACCGAGGTGGCCTCCTCGACACTAAATCTATAAAGCTCATATCATAGTGCTTATAACATCGCACTTTACAATAACATAACAACTTTTTTTCAAATTATTTTTTTATTATTTTTTTTAATCATAACAATAACAAATAAACATAATATCCCCACTTGAGATGAACAATGGGAATTCGGGGTCTTCAATGATCTTCGTGAATATGTTGTCGATGAAAGCGTGATTTCCGAACCTTTCCACTTGAACCTTGAACTTAGGCAAATAATGACTTCCCAATCACAAATAAAGACTACAGGATAGGCTAAGGTGTATAGGTGTAACGAAACAATATATTGGGTTGACAAGATGAAAGGAATGGCTCAGAGGGCTGTATCTAGGGGTATCTTGCACTAAAGGTGAGTGCAACAAAAGGGGTTTCACATGGGGGTCAAAAAGTCAAGGTGACTAATCGATAGATACATAATGGTAGGCTGTTTGGGTGATAATCCTATAATATTGCCTTCTAAAACTGAAAAGTCCAAATACATCGAGCTAACTCAACATACCTCGTCTATGGTCTCGAAATGATGCAAAGGCCAAGTTCTAAAGTTTACAAGCTACCCAAGACACTCATAATTTGGTGGATTTGGGGTAAAATATTGGAAACGGATAAGGCTAAACTCACCATATAATATCAATGGTTGTATGTGCTCGCTAAGGTCTAATCTAGTTAGGTTAAGAAAAACATGTCAAAATTTTAAAATGGCATAATTTTTCAAAATAAACTAGAAAACGAGGGCAAAGTAATGTTCAAGAGATAATTCTACTCGTCCCCCACTTGAGTTGTACAAAGTCCCTTTGTACTAAGCATTAAATAAAGGTGAAGAGAAAAGTAGAATTAGGCGAGAACTTCCCTTAAATTTGCTCACAAAGAAAGAAGGCCCACGAAAAGAGACGTGCCTTCGTGTAAGCATCCTTGAGCAAACTTCATTCCTCGAAATCACACTACCGACAAGCATAATTCTAAAAAAAAAAAAATGAGAAATGAAAACAAACCTAACTCACTTTCGTAGGAATCATGGTTGCATTTAGCATATGCAACAAGTTTTTAAACCACTTGGTGTCCCAGTGGACGAGTGAAGTCTCGTGAGGGTTTCTGAGGAACACACCCACAAAGTTCATTTAAAATGCTAATACAAGATTATTGTGTTTTAAAATGAAAGAACTAAAGCAGAGGAAGGTTACGTCGTAACTCTTTTGAGGGAGTTACGCCAGAATCGGCATAACTCGCATAAGCGAGTGGTGGTGGCGTAACCACAAAGATGGTATTACCGTAATTAGTAATACGTCAGAATTTCTTTGCAAAAATTTGGTTACGGCGTAATCACATGGATGAGTTATGCCAGTAACTCGTCGATCGAATCGAATCGCAGCACAATTACTTCCTCGTTTCTGCAAAATGGTTAGAAAACACAAAACCCTACAAAATGGAAATAAAACAAAAGAAATGGATAATTCGGGTTGTCTCCCGAAAGAGCACTTTTCTTTATTTACGAGTCTTTAAGTTAGACTCAGAGCCGAGGGGCTACCAGTGCTTGTTGGTCATTTTGTGGATGTAGCAATCTCCACGTTGGATCCAACTTATCATATTCTCATCCCGTTTGTAGTCATCCCCTAATTCAAGACAGCCCGAGTAGAAGCTTTTTATTTTCTGGTAAGGCTGGTCAATACCTTTGCCTTGTCTTCCTCACTGATATCGAGCAATGGTTGGGCTTGGCTTAACTGCCTCTTGGTCCAATTTTTAAAATTCTTAACGGTTCTCGGCATTTTGAAGATAGTCTTATCATCATTTATCTTTAACCATACTAATCCTTCTTTTTCATTTATATCTAACCCTGATATTTCTTGAAAAGGCTTTCCTAAAATTACTCCCGTAAGTCCATCTTCCACAAATTCACTTACGTCGTCTAAGACCATAAAGTCCACCAAAAATGAATGAGTTCCAACGAAGACATGGATGTTAGTGGCGAACCCAAGAAGGTTATTCCCCTTATATTCTAATTCTTTCTTCATAACCCGGTTGTAGCATTCTTTTGACATGATGTTGACTGGGGAGGTTGTGTCAATAAATGGGTGGAAGTCGATGAACTCGATTTTGCATGAGCTCTTAAGATAATAAGGGTTTCTATGATGTATGTGGGTTCCTACCTCATAAAATCTAGGTTGGTTGGCTTGCGAGAAACCCTTCACAGAGTTGTCTTGCCAATGGTCCATTTCGATGTCACTTGAGAGGTCTTCAAGATCGATTCCTAAATTATCATCTTCTTGAAGTTGACAAAACATCAAAATCTCTCCTCGAATCAACCTCACTGTGGTCCGGGAGGTCACTATGAAATTCTTCTAAAGCATCACCAAAATTTCCCTCTTGGGTCGACCGCACACACTTTTGAGGAGTATCTAGGAGTTCATTTGGACCGAACGTTGCAATTTCTCCATTAGCTTCAAGAGTTAACTTTCCAAAGAAAGACATCTACCTTAGTATGGGCAATGCAAGCATAGGTCTACCTAAAATGACAAGTATTCTATTGTCTTCCGAATGTCAAGAATCACAAAATCGATTGGGAAAAGGAATTTCTTAATCTTTACTAACACATTTTCAACAATGCCCAACGGTGATTGCATGGACCGATCGACCATTTCAATTTTCATCTTGGCTGGCTTTAAGTCACTAATCCCCATACGCAGGAACATCGAACGAGGCATTATGCTAATACTTGCTCCAAGATCATCTAGGGCATTACACATGTTTAGACTCCCGATCAAGCAAGGGAGAGTGAAACACCCTGGGTCTTTTTCCTTTTGTGGTAGCTCGTTCCTAAAAACTGCTGAACATATTTCGTTTAGGTGAACTGTCTCATCATTGCTTAATTCATGTGGAATATTCTCATGATTAGTTTTAATGGAACTATTGATAGGGAAGTTTACCGGAGAAGCTTGGTCCAGAAGTGACTGTCTTTCTATGATGATTCGTCGCTTAACTTTTTCCGAAAAGGTCATTGGTTCTTCAAGGATAGTTTCTACCGTGTGGACAACTTCCTCCTCCCGAGCTGCAAGGTAATCAGAGATGGCTTCTGAACATGAGCTGACGCTCTTCTCCAATCTCTTAATCTTGTCTTCGTGAATTTCGAGAGAAGAGACTGTATTATCCACGAATGTCTTCATCATTTTTTCAATTCTATCATCTCGTTCTCTTGATTCTTTGATGTGGTTAAGAATCTGTTTCTCAAGATTGCTCCCGGTTTTGGTCCCAAACACGCTCTTAACCCTCTCAGTCTTGCATGCTTCAGTTTCTCTTTCTAACCTTCGTTTTTTGAAAATTTCCCCATAATTGTATTCTTGCTTTGCTATCGTCTTCATTACCTTATGATCGAAATTGTCTCTTGGTCCGTACCCTGTATCCATATGCCACTTGTAGCAATGTTAAGAAATCCATTGAATACATTCCAAGGCTTGGTCGAGTCATGCTAGGAATAGGTCTCGGGAATCGAGTAGTTCTCGTGTTAGCGCATTAATTCCACGATGAAGACGAGACAATCCGATGTTTGTTTAAATCATGGGTGGGGCATTGATAGAGTATCTCATTAAATCTTTCCCATGCCTGGTAAAGCGTTTCTTCTCCAACCTGTACGAATTGATAGATTTTACCAAGAAGTTTGGCCATTTTTTAAGGAGGGCAAAATTGCTGGACGAATTCTTTTCTTAGTTTAGCCCATGCTTCTTTACATTCGTTAGGGAGTTTGTTATACCATCTTTTCGATGTCCCAGTAAGAGTCATAGGAAAAATCCTTGCGGTGACCGAATAGCTCGGAGTACCTCTGATGTTGAAAAGAGAGGATGAGTGGAGAACTTCTTCTACGTGATCCTGAACGCCCTCATCTTTATCTCCGGAAAACTTAAGTTTGTGTAACTCTCGAATAATATGATCCGGATAGAGTATTTTCAAGATTAGAATCGTGTGAAGCTTCGTTGGCGTTCTCATTTGGTCGCCCAAATCTTGCTCCATAGTTAGGTCATTGATATTATATTCATTGACGACCTCCGCCTCAAGGCCGTCGGTCTCGATTCAGAAATGAGAAGATGTTGTGAATAGGAACCGAGAATAGACTTTCCTTGTCCGAATTACTTCTCGGATCGTCGAATGGGGTGGCCAAAAGGGCCTTGAGCTACGAGTCTTGTATCCCGACATTTAAGAGAAAAAGAAAATTAAAATGCAGACTTAATATGAAATCCTAAAATAGCTCACAAGAAGCGGCGCCAAAAACTTGATGCGTGTTTTATCGACTGTGTTTTAATATTTATAAAGACTCGTTATACCTATGGTCTACCCTAATGCACTAACCGGCAGTGTACCCGGTCGTGTGTAGTGTAGTGATTAGTAAAACCGAGGTCGTCCCAAAAGCTATGTGTGTTGGATTATTACTAAGTCTAAGTGTCACAGAATTAATAATGGTTTCGATAAGGAACTACTAATTTAACTACTAAAGTAGAATAAAGTAGATAAAGGCAGATAAAGGATAAATCAATAGAGGAGAGTGGTGTTAACCTAGTTAATCCTCCTAGCTAGTTATGTCTACGTCTACTTACTTCCAATTACTTCAGGTGGGGTCAAAGTCGAGAGGATGATTTGATCAATTCGCCTAACCTATCAAAGCAAAGATGCCACCACGGGAGAAGTCGGTGTCCCTCATAAGTTCTGTTGTTCCCGGTCCCTAAGCCAAGTAATTAAGTACCGCTACATGCTAGATTTATAATAGTGAGTGCCCGGAGTTAGCAACTTAAACACTCACCCCTAATTCTTAAGTTCATCCAAACGGTAGGTGATCAGTTGGTCAAATCGCACAAGTAGAAAGGGTCGTCAGTTGGTCATATCTTACCCTTCCCGTCTCAGTCCGCTCACCTAGGGTCAGTTGGTCATATCTCCTAGGCAATTGGCCTCTACCGCCATTCAAAACTACCGAACCAAGGGTGGCTACCAATAAACTATGCATGCATACACTTAGAAATAATTGTACGGAAGTAAAGTAAATGCAAACAAAACAATTAAGGAATCATAACTAGGCCAACACCAAGAGGTGCTTAGCCGCTCATATTAATCATACAAACCAATTCAATATTCAAAGGTACGAAATACATAAATCGGAAGTAAGAAAAATATAAAATGCTAATGCTTATCGTAGGGGAGTGATTTCTCCCTTGGAGACAGCTCCGTATGCTCCTCTGGACCTTCCTTTAGCTTATTTCCCACGTTCTCTGATAGTTGTGTGTGGAATGGGATGATTATAAATCTTTGGAATTGTGGGGTATTTATAGGCGGATCGGGTTACTGGCGTAACTAATATAAGAGTTACGCCAGTAACCTTCTATTTCTTCGTAATTTGCACTAGATCTGCTGGTTACGGCAGAACCTTATGGGTGGTTACGCCGTAGTCTTCAATAAAACTTGGTTACTCCGTAGTTGATGGAGTAGTTACTGGCGTAATTATCACGCGTGGAACCTCATTTGACCTAATAGAGTTACGTCGTAGCCTTTGGGGAGAGTTACCGTAACCTTCGATGAGATGGTTTTCGAGTCACGCAATAGTTACGCAGTAATGTGAGAGATGAGTTACGCCAGTAACTTCTTCAAAATCGAGATACTATGATAAATCTTTAGATAATTCTCCAATTTCGCCTCTTTAGCTCCAATGCTCGTAATTTACCGGAAAGTGGAAAAAGTGGAAAACAAGCGTAAATCCATATAAATGATCTAAATTACAAGCATTATCGTGGGAAATTGACACTTAATATTCAGGACTATTTGATGTTATCAATTATGATATCCAATATCTTACATATTTGTTTACCAACTTAGGGACTACCAATGCAACTTCAAACTCCGAGGGATGAAGGTTGTTACTTTTGACATACCACATAGACCATCCATGTAATTTACTCTAATTAAAAAGTTTAGAAAAAACACCGGAAACCCTCGATCATTTGTAAACCCTCACATCTCACATTCCGGGATACCAAACGCACACATCTCACACAACAATCATCTGTAATAAATGGGTAAATATAACACGAAGACTATGCAAAACTGGGGACAAAAACAAAGTTAACCACTATACTTGTCTCGATAACTAGTTCAATTATAAAGTTTTTAGAGTGAATTAGTAACAACTTGAATCCCTCATCTCACCGGAGACAAGTTATAAGGTAGATTAGATTAGATGTAGACGCATATCCCAATCTAATAAAAACGGTTTAAAACCAACATTGACATTGTGAGTGCGTTTATCGTTTCAATATCAATTTTCGAGTCCAAGGGTGCGTTTGGTATGCGCCTATAGGAATGGATATATGGACTTCATTCCGATTAATGGTGTTCTTTTAGTGGGTTCGTGAATGAAATGAGTATATGATAGTCATAGATTCATTACACACTAATTTGGTGTCTATGAAATCCATTCCAGCGAGCCACTCTCTTTTCCACTATAAAATTCAAATACTCCCTCCGTGCCTTATTAAATGTCCACATTACCATATTTGGTTGTCCCACATTAAATGTCCATTTCCAAAAATGACTAAGTAAAAATAAGCAAACTTCCAAAACTACCCTTTAAATATGGACACAAAACTGTAAACTTAATGTTACTGATTATTGAAAGGAAAAACTACTGTGAAAAAGCAAACCACAAAATCCCACGCAAGAATAAAAAAGACATGGTTCATTTCTTTCTTTTTTGTTAAACAAAAGACATGTTTCATTTTTTATGCTTCTGGTCTTAAGGATTTCATACATAACAACAAAAGACATTACAAAGTGTTTTTTTTTCAATAATTTTTCGCTACTGAGCTAAATATGCAACAACTTGGTTTATCAAATTTTCATCACAACCAACTTTTAGTGGCAATATTCCTTGACGTTCCAATCTAGCTTTTCCGATGTGGCGTTTGATAATTGTTGCTACCACGAACCTCCATAATTTCTTTCATGCATGTTTGTAAAGTTAGAAATACGTTGTTAAGTTCATGTGATGACATTCTTTCAAAAGATCTTTCAGCATGAAACTAATTCATCAATATTTCTCAAAACCTCTTGCTCTTGGAGTGATTGAATTGCACGAAAAAACCAAGGTCTAACACATTTAAATCCGGACTATTTGGTGGTTGAAAGCAAAGTCGAATGTCAAAGCCATCTCGAGATGCTTCTTGGAGAAAATCGACATCATTTACATCAATATGAGGTTTCGCATTATCTTGTTGAATAAAGATTGGACCCGTATGACCTTGTGGCCATTTAGCTCGAATAACCAGTAAAACTTTATGGATCAACCATGATCTCGTTACATCTTTAGTTACGGATAATATAGGCTTCGTTTCTAATGTTCCCGCAACACGATTTTTACTAGAATGCTTTGTCGGTTCTAAGGTTGTGAAAGGAATATACCAATCTTCTAGAAAATATTTTCATTTCCGACGATCAAATCGAGGTCGTGCAACCGCTGCAAGAAACATGACTTTTGTTATAAACTTTTCGATTTACATGTTCTTAACGGCTCTTCCTCACGGGAAGAAGATAATATCGCTTTGTTGGTTTTGACATGTAAAACCATTTTTCATCAATGTGTATAAAATTAAACATTAAACATATCGGCAAAGTTTGTAGTACCTGACATCGATCGAGTAAGCATAGATAAACAAAATTTCAATCTTGCTATTTTATTCTCATTGGTAAGAACCAGCTTGATAGCATTTGTATGTGGTCTAAATGCACCTTCTTTGATTCGCCTATGCATGGTCGATTTCAAAACACCAACCGAGATTGCAAGAGAGCGTATGTTGGTTCGACGACACAATGGAATTTCCGAAACTTGTGAAAAATCTATATGTACCCTTTTCCGTCCAACGATTTTTGGCCTCTTCGAAGACAGATTAACCATTAATCCATTCGAGACTTGATGTCGGGCTTGATGCCAAATGCGACTAACGGTTCGGTTGCATACACCAAACTGCTTTGCTACATGAGTTATTGACCCTTTCTTTAATATTCCATCCAAACTCTCTTGCAACAACAAATGATAAATTGTTTGATGTTCGGAATCGCTTAAGTTGGGTTTAATGCATGAGATTCTAAAATCTTCCATATCCAAGATCAAGAAGACAATAAAGACATAAGTTTAAATAAAAATGTGAAAATTCATTTTGAATGAATATGTGGGCAGGTGTAGTACGTAAAAAAATGGGTTGAAGTATACTCCTACTTTATTTGAGATTTTGTTCTAGAAAATTGGCGCCTAGTGAGAATATATTTGAGATGTCAAAAAATTAAACTTCCCTCCAAAGTTTAAGTTTAGTACTGATGTCAATCTAAAAATGTTGATTTTTTTTTGTTTTTGAAATTTTTGGTTTTCTAGTCTAAAAGTGATACACTAGTACAAGTACATTATGGGTAATTTTGTCATTCAATTCTTTAAACCTTTCTTACCTAAAACTTTGTGCATAATTGTGGTGGACATTTAATAAGGGATGGAGGGAGTATCTATATACGTTTTAATTTCATATTTTATCAATCAAACATAAACAATCGTAATGATACACTTTTCATATCTATTGTCATTCTACCTCATACTAAATCTTATACCCATTATGATTTCTAGCAAGAAACCAAACGGCCCCAAATTTAGAGAATGCTACACCCACATAATGTTTACAAAAAGAAATCCACATACATATGCCAAACGACTTGTATCAAGTAGAATTAAATTAAATTTTCTCTTTCTTTTTTCTAATGATTAAGTCGACACGTGATGTGTGGATTTATTTTATAAAATTATTTGAGTGTACTCCAAATTTAGGGTGTGTTTGGTGAAGCTAGCGATGTGATTGATTAGCGAGTTAGCAGTTAGCGATTAGCAGCAGTTTAATTTATATAAGTGTTTGGTAGAATAGTTGTAGCCTTAATTTTATGTGTAAAATACCATAACGCTAAACGCTTATTCAAAGATTTAGATTTAGCGTTTTTGCTTATAAATGCTAATTAATAATCATTCCAAACAAGCTTTTTTCAAAAACGCTAAATGCTAAATGTTAATTGCTCTATTTATGCTCGCTACCAAACACTCACAAAGAGTAGCGCACAAGTTTCCTCCAGGTCATTCCCATTTCACTCCTTACACCTAAAAAAGCACTACATCCAATCCCACTCA
The DNA here is from genome assembly GCA_022545495.1 of Chrysanthemum lavandulifolium. Lineage (NCBI taxonomy): Eukaryota > Viridiplantae > Streptophyta > Magnoliopsida > Asterales > Asteraceae > Chrysanthemum > Chrysanthemum lavandulifolium. The sequence goes on along the minus strand of CM040242.1, from coordinate 103,909,377 downwards.
CCAACACCAACCCACAACGTACATTCCTTCCTCCTCATATCACAAACATTCGTTCCTCCTCATATGCTCCATTCCCCCCACCCCCACAGGCCACACCCTTCATTCTCACTTTATTCCTCCACCAACCTACTCACTTTTCCCCACTTTCACCGGCGGCGCGTGTACATCACTCACCACCTCACACATTCATACTTCAGGTAGCCGTTTCTTCACCGTCGTTTTTTACTACAAGTAAAATGTAGTATTTGTTAAGTTTTGATGACGATAATTATTTTTTTATGTTGAATATTCTTCTAGTTTATAGTACTGTATTTGTTAAGTTATTTAGTTATCTTTTGGTAGAGTTTGAGAAGCTCAAAACCTTTTTTAGTTTTGATGACGTGGCAGTTTTGTTCATAATGATAATGATTGTAATAATAATGTTTAGTGTTTGTTATTATAATGTGTGAAATGAGGTAAAAGTAACTGCTAATCTGTGTTTTAGTAGTATATTTTTTATGTCGAAAACCGATTGAGTAAAATAGTTTAATACTACTAGTAGTTGTTAGTATAACTTATTTATACAGACTATTGTTAGTGCTTGAAAGAGGAACTCGAAATAAACGTTTTTTTAGATTGATAGTAATAAATGTTTTTTAGTTATTAAACCTGTTTTTTCATTTCATATTATGTTTGTTTGTACAGAATTCGATGGAGGGAGGTTTGGTGCCGCCACTTGCTCTTACAAGGGAAGCTGTGATGGCGCTAAACAACTATTCAATGACTTTTGAGCATGCCCGGTCTTTGTTTGGTGGTAATTTCTCAAACTCTATGCAATTCCAGTGTCGTCTTTGTTTTTAGTCTATTTTTATCTAGGAATTTAAAATAATAGGATTGTAGTATGGTTATTGATACATTTGGTTTTTCAATTGGGGTTTCTAGTTTTTTCTAATATAACTTATTTATGTTAATAATCTGTTAGCTTATTCTGTGGGCCAAATATGAATTTTACTAGTCATTCAAGTCATATTAGTTGCTTAAAGTCTAAATCAGTCATGGTTTATGGTTAAAATAAGCTTAAAATTGAAATTAGATAGTAAAAGGGGTGTTTGGATTTGCATTTTAGCCCTGGTCATAATCTGTTTCACATTGTTTGTTTGGTCAATTAGTTTCATTAGATCTAGCTAGTAGTAAGATAATTCAGTAATTTAAAAATAGTTAATAAAAGTTTTAAGTAGATTAAAGGGTGTTCAAGTCCAATTGCAGTTTCACAAGCTTTGAGTCAGTTTAGTTAGCTTATTAGGATAAGGTCTTATTAATTCAGTTTTAGTAATTTATTTTGTGTCAAATTAAGTTCACCAATCTGTTTTGGTCATTTAGACTCCAAGTTAAAGGTCAAATTGCATTTTCCAAATCAGTTTCAAAAAGAAAAAAAATCCAAAAATAGTAGTCTGTCACTTTTTCATCAGCTTATTTAAGCTTAAAAATTCTTACAAAATGCTTTTTAGTGATCTATTTTAGCTTAACTTTATCTGTTTTAGGTTTGTAGAGGTCTGCCAATTCATTTACTCAGCTTATTTGTGGCTTAAAGTTGGTTGTACACACTCATTTTCATAAAGGGTAAAAACTGAGTTTTCAAACCAGGTTTTTCACAAGCTTATAAATAAGCTCTCAAAAGCTCAATTAAGTCTGAAAATTGGTACACATAATATTTACCAGCTTGTGAGTGCTAATTTGCTTATTTGGAGCACTAGCTTATTGTTTGGTAGCTTGTGCATAAGCTAAAAGTCACCCACTAGGCTGTTTGGATTGTTTGAATCTCTTAAATGCTTATTTGAGTTCTACTTATTTCTGGCTTTTACTAGTGCTTATAATGGCTTAATTTACAACCTAGTATAGCTTATTTACCCCTTGCAGCTTATTAAGTCCCTTAAAACAGCTTAGGGTAGCTTATTCAGATGAGCTTTTAGCTTTTTAATCAAGTTATATTAGGGTAGCTTAACATAGATGTGCTTATATTATATTATGTAGTATGTTAAAACAGCTTAGGGTAGCTTATTCAGATTATATAAGGTATAATGTTGTTAGGTTTTAATCAAGTTAAACATAAATAATTATCATGGATGAAAAAACTATATTAACTTCAACTTAATTGCTTGGTACTCTGCATTCTACAACACAAATGACAAAATATATATTGAAAACACTATATCTCTATGTCTAACTTTATAGTTTCTAGTGGCTGGGCCGCTTGGTAAGGGCACCAGACAGATTCAAAATTCAATGCCACAACTAATTAGCTTTATTGCTGAGAAACTATATTTATATCTGTATGTCATCCTTTTTCTTCATTTCTTTTAAAATCTTTGGGTATGCACTGATCATTTTACAGTTTTATTATATAGAGGGTGTGCGCTTGTAAATCTCTAGTGTATTTTGTACCAAGTTTTGAAGCAATATATACATATTTTACACTAGTAAAAGTTTACACAACCCTGCCTGCAAGCTAGATCCACCCCTGTATATATTATTCACCATAACTCTTTGATGAATTTTCTAAACTTAAATTTGTATCAATAGAGTTCGGCGTTGTAAATCACTCCCATGCATAAATATTTGGCGTATAAACTTACTTGATGCCATACGTTTAGAGATCTGATTCTCATTTTTTGTTCAAGTCTTCTCAACACGTCATCTTGGTTTTTATTCAGTATAACACGAGTTGATTCGTGTGGCTTTTTTACCTTCTGGTTTCAATTATTTATATTACAATTTGACCAACACAACAGTTAAATGTATACCTACCGCATGTCAAATACTAAGTGCTTGTTTTCAGGTACCATACCCATTCAGATTCCACAAATCTATTATATCTCTATCTAGATAGAAGATGAGTTCATATTAACTTTGCTTTATTTCTTATTACTATTATTTTTTTTATCCAGTTTTGAATTCATATTTATGCTATACATCAGTGTTATTTACATATCCGCATAGTGAAAAACTGTTATATTATCAAGCACCATGATTTTTTTTTTCATTTGCATTACTTATTGATATTATACTATCCTGTGCAAGTTTTATCGAGTTTTGATATCTTTGTATGCAGTTGACTTGCCGACTTTTAAAGCAAAGCTAGTGGAGTTAAACATCTTTGTTTGGAATGAGCCTAATGGTTTACGTGTAAGGATCCATGGGGGTCCTTATAAAATAAGTATTTCCATAAAGAATATACACAAGTTATTTGCCGTGGAGGGCACTCTTGGGTTTTCTGATGTTATCTTTATGATTGAGCTTCCTCTTGGGCTGCATGGTGAATGTTACGAACTAACCTACGAGCACCCCGAAACAGTTTATAATCCGCTCAAGACAGATCGTGATTGGCACTATGCGGTTGAGTATTCCAAGGTGAGAGGTTATCTTGTGCATTTGAACTTGGAGTGCGATGCTCCTCACATTGTTGCTCGTATGGCTACTTATGATGAGGATGTCACCTCTGATGATGAGGATGCTTAGGGTGAGTATGCTTTTTCTTGTCCTTCTATTTAGGATGCTTCTGATAAGGATGATGATAAAGATGCTTCTGCATCGCGTGTGGCGATGCCGAATCTAGGATGAATATGTCGTTTTTAACACCTGGATTTTATGCATGGTTGTCTGTTAATGTTTTTAATTTTTTTTTTTTTTTTTTTTTTGAACGCATTCGTTATTTTTGGTTATGAACTTCGTTAGTAGAACAATTTAGTATTTGTTTATGTTTCCAGTATTGGATGTGGTTCATTTTGTGCACATAAGGAACATGTAGTATTTGTAGTAGTATTTAGTTAATTTTTTATCATAATCATTTAGTCTGCTAGAGATAATAACCTGAATCTACCCGTTCACAAGTGAAGAGTCAAAATTTTCATCTCATAACTAGCATAATGATACTATGACAGAAGATTCATACTCATATGAGTTCCAAATATGCTTTTTCAGGTTTATCGTGTCCTATAGTCATCAGTTGTGTACCCTCACAATTATGGTTTTGTTCCTAGTACTCTCTGTCTCTCTGTGAGGACAATGATCCTATAGATGTCTTGGTCATCATGTAGGTCTGAAAAGTTTTGAATTTTTTTTAAGCTATAACATATTCACATAAATTGTTAGGGGGTTTCAAAATTTGCTTAAAATTAAATCTGCTATAATACAGGATCCATACCGCCAGGCTGCTTCTTACGTACAAAGTTATTGGCCTCATGCCCATGATTGATCACATGGTTTTGTTTTTATCGCCCTGTTGTACCATCAGATGAAGAAACAGATTTCTTCTTTTTCCAGGGGCAAATATGTTGTTTGGTTATTCGTATTATGTTCTTTGTAAATAAGTATTCGAAATCGAAATTTGTATTGAACGTTTGAACTCCATTTATAGGCATTAAACATATAACCATTCTTAAAATGTATGTATATATATTAAGCTATTGCTGAATCAAACTCGTATGCGACTCTTTCCATTTAAGTGATATGAGTTTTAGTAATGTAAAACACCTAATTTATTGACATGAAATCTTGCCTGGACATAATTTGTGTTTTTGGGTTAATTAGTTTGTGTGGGAGGGTGGTGGATGGTGGCATGTTCAATATATTACATATCTTTGGAATACATATAGATGACTTTTCATCTTTATATACATTTTCTTTTGAGATATAGAAAAAGTGATATTTTTACTAAAATAATCTATAGGAATTTATATTTTGGGTAAAGTATAATTGAATACACCTATTTGAGATTTGATAGTGATATACTTGATTAATTAGAAATAAAATATGAACTCACATGTACCCTTTCTATACGCAGATTTTGTTTCCCTTGACTGATAGAATTTACAAACAGAAACCTAGCATATGCCTTTGCAGATTTCATATCAACCTGATATTATTTGGAGTAGTCAGATGAACACTCATATCAGGTCTCCTTTGCTAAATGTAACAATGGTACGGAAGTATGTAATATAGTAACTTGCCTCGGAAGTGAGGCATCATGCCTTAACAGTGGAGTGGTATTATTTCCTCCTTTACCTAAGCCCTCCTCAAGATGTGCAAACTGCCTCTTAAACCGATCAGCCCCACTAAAACAAATAACAACAAAATCATTCTGTTAAAATAAGAAGAAACGCAGTTTGTAGCCAAATTCATAGGATATCATTTATCTTAACCCTCATAACCATGAAAGGTCAGCATCGGGTCAAAGCGTGTAGTTGTTTTCTGGTAAAGCTTATAACGAATTTACCCATTGGCTATTAGAAATAAAACTTAAGCTAAACCACACCGGTGATATCTTAATGGGTTGAAATTTTGGTAGCATACCTCTCAGCTGAAAGCCGGTCTTTTGGATCAAATGCAATAAAGCGTTCCAGTAGTTTAAGAGGCAATAGGTCTACATTAGGAAATTTGTGTGTCAAAGGAATTGGTTATTTCTTCTGCATGATATTAAGGTATCTTCTTGCCTTTTCAGTACGAATCTGCATATTTGGAAGCCAAGTAGTTAGATTTATTTTTCACGACACTTTAAGGCAATGCTTTAAAACCCAAACTAATAACTTTAGGAGGAGTGCCAAGCAAATCAACCATGAGATCCAACTGCTGCACATCATTCTTCTCCTTGTAACAAAACACGTCTCAGATAAATAAATTTTAGAAAAATCCCTGAAACGAAGCGCATGTGATATTTGCGTCCTGAAACTTATGACGAATTCCGACAAAATAAGAGTGTTCATCTTACTCTTCCAAATAATATCAGGTTAAGCGTGTCCCCATCCAAAGGAGACCTCATCATTACTATTTAGCAAATTTTTTAGGCTGTAAGGGTGAGAGGGGTCATTGACATGGGACATCGGTACCGCTGTTTGGCATCGGCAAACGCCACCCCCATCACCCTTACCATTTTCCGGCATCGGCATCGGCTTTATATATCGGCATATGTATGCCGATGGATGTAACCGTTGGGCTTTTTTTGTGACCGTTTTTTTCTCATCTTTGACCCCTTTCTTGGGGAAGTCGCCGGCGATTTGATGGGCTTTTCCGTCGATTTTCCGGCCGATTAACATGGGGGTTTTGATAAATGAAACAAAACAATGATTTCCCCCTTTTTTTGGGGGTTTTTCGTCGCTTTTCAGAGATTTCCGGCGCCCTTTTTAGGGTTTTTTGCCGGAAAAAATTGGGGTTTTGAATACAGGGGAGGTAGAGCCGCCGGCGGTCTCTTGAGGCCTTGCCGGAGTGGTTCACCGATGACCCACTAAATTTATTCCACTTGATGGTGGTGTCGATGTCCAACGGTGCCGATGATCCTCTATACTTGATTCCGCCAAAAGCAAATCCTTTTTCCGTATGTATATGTGTATGTATATATGTATGTGTATGGTGGTGGTGGTGTTATTTGTGGCCAAATCCTTTTTTAGTATACATATTTGTGGCCGGAATATTTTTTGTTATATATATATGTGGCCGGAATCTGTGTTGTTATATATATGTGGCCGGAATATTTTCTGTTATATATATATTTGGCCGGAATCTTTTCTGGTATGTATATTTGTGGCCGGAATCTTTTCTGTTATGTATATTTGTGGCCGGAATCGTTTTTGGTATGTATATTTGTGGCCGGAATGTGTTTCGGTTCATATGTTTGTTGCCGAAATCTGTTTAAGTGTACGTATGCAACTGTGTGTTTGCAGCCATGGCGTGTTCCGCACCTTCGAATTGTCCCGACCCCCATTATTCTGAGCCTATGATCGTTTGTCATATGTATATGTCATATGTAGTTTGTGTAATTTTAGTTTGATGCCAAAATTGGCAACGACCCCATTAGTTATGGTAGAATTGGCATGGAAATTGGCAAGTGACATGGCATCGTGTCATTGGTCCATTTCCATGCCAAAATTTGGCAACGACCCCCATCACCCTAAGGGGGTGTCTGGCATTGCAGTGTTGTAAAGAATAACCAATTTCAACCGGTTTATAAAAAACAATATATTTGTTTCACCAATAATCGTTTTGATAAATTATCCCGTGCAACATCAAGATGCAATAACCTGATAAGTATTTAAATAATAAATCCCAAACTATTCCGTACACCATCAAAATGCAATAAGCTATAGTTGTTGTATTTTGGATTGCAGACGTTGTAGCTGGATTTGGCATGGGTGGACCTGGAAGAGCATTTAAATATGGAATCATGGGTCGGTTTATTCCTATACGTGCCATTCCCATTCCCATTCCCATCTCCATAGCAGCCATTGGTGGCATATGCGAACTCAAAATAAAAATGAACCAAAAGGTGTAAAATTAGTACCATGTAATTCTAGTCTCTGGGATACTCTCGAACTCCTCGTCATACCTCATACATTTTTTAGCAGCAAGTGCAGTACCCTGAGTTTATATAAACAAATAGAATAACACTTCCATATTACATATTTATTTTTTTAGCAGGCTAAAACCAAACACTATATTACTGTGCAAACACCCCATAAGACCATCATAGTGTGTATTACAAATTCAAGCAGCAAAAAGCAAATCCAAACAATATCTCGTGCGACAAAAGAGAAGATAGAATGAGATAACTTACGGAAAGACCATCTTTTGTAGAGTTGGACCTCCCATCATATTCTCCAAATCTTCATCTGATATAAGAGAACCTGCTACGCCTTTTCCTATATTGGACATAGTGAGTAAATTAGCCGCTTTGCTTACAACCTCTTAGGATTTATTACATACTGAACTTCACCTTGTAACGTGAGTTTCTTTTGCCTCATGGCATCTAATATTCCCCTTGTGGCCACTTCCTGTAAACCGAACAAACTGGTAACTACATGCTTATTAGTTAGGGTGCGTTTAGTTGGTCTTGTTTTCTATCTCTAATTTTGTAAAAATATGAAAGGGAAATTTATCTTCATAAAATATTTGAAAATATAGAAAACACGTTTAGTTGATGTTTGTATTTTCTATTTGGATTTTTCTAACTTGTGCCTCAGGGCAAGTTAAACATCTTAAAGGACATGGGACCTACGAGAAAAGGACAGGGATCCGCGAGAAAATACAATTTCGTGGATCCCCGTGTCCTTTTCTCTCGAGTCGTCCTGTCTTTTTGTGTTGATGGTGCAAAACCGTCAAGTTATCTCACTAAGCTAGCCACATGAATGACCAACCGTAAGAAACTCAAAGCAGATTCACACACCAAATGCAATTAAGATCGAGGAATATAATGAATTCCGGGTCGTTAAGTCCCACGGAGACTCAATGGTGTGTAAACACTTGATCGATGATAGAATGATCACTAAGGATAGTGATCGAAGGATTTAGATGAATTATTACACCTAAAGAAAAGATCTACAAATTACAGCGACTTAAATGCAAATTAAAAGAAATTAAAAAGTTAAAATATATTAAATAAACGCTATCACTATTTTTACAATGATGTTTTTCTTGATTTATAAAATAAAATAACTTAAATAAACTATTTTAATTAAAACGTAAACTTAAATTATCTAAAAACGTAATTTAAAATAAAAACGTACGTTAAGTCTAAAAATTACGCGAGTGCGCAAGCAAAAATGTAAAATTTATGAAATAAAAGTCCTACGAATGTAAAAACAATTTTCTTACTTAATATATGACAAAAGAAAATTTTAGAAAAAAGATTTATATTTTTTAGACTTTTATATTTTTTATTATGAATTAAATAAGATTTTAATCTAATTAATTAATTAAAAATACTAAAACATTTTAGAAAAATCTGAAAATTTTACAGAAAATACTTTAACTAGATTAGAACTAAGGAAAAATAAGTAATTGGAGAAAGCTAAAGGAGATAAGCTACTAATAAGCAAAACAGTGGCTGAGGCTTTTAAAAAAAAGGAAAAAGAAAAAGGAGTTAAATGAGTTGTTTGTGCAAAGCATAACAAGAAAGTCCCAAGGGCATAACTGGTTTGGTGTTGGTTGTGTGAAGCGTGGGCTGGGATACACCAGGTCTTGAGTTCGAATCTGTGCAATGACTTTTTGCAAAATGTTTTATTTTTTTGATTTTTCTTTTACAAACCAATTAAGCACAAGGAAATAAGCAATTATTATAACTACAACTTTTTACAAAAACCTCTAATAAGCACTAAATAAGCCTAAAAATCTCAACAGTGGAGTATTAAATGGGAATAAGCACAAGATTAAAGCCAATAAGCTAATAAGCTAATAAATAAGTACAAGGTAACTGAGAATAATCTAAACTACTGTTATCAAGCTAATATGACAACTGAATAATCACAACGACTAAAAATAAGCACTTAACAAGCTACAAATAAGCACTAATCTAACTGTTTGCACAGGGCATTTTCAGAAGAGGGTAGTCAAAAGAAGCTAATGAATAAGCTATTAATAAGCTAATTAGAAGTTAACTATTATTTTTCTAATTTAGTTAAGCAGCCAAATTTTACTATCCCAAAAGGATTTAAGCTAAATCTTAATATTAACTACACAATAAAATTCTAAAGTTTATTCAAAAACAGCAATTAGAAAAATTTGACTTTTTAAATTATGAACTATGTTGACTTTTATGAACTTAAGATTGATTCTAATGACTGAAAATGTTATAATAAGTTATACTAAGGTTGATTTAAGCTAAAATACAAAGTTATAAGCTAATTTGATGAATTTCAAACTAAAAGTCCTAAAAGTATGAAATTATAACAGTTTTATAGTGATTTTGACTTAAGTGACTAATAGATGCTAACTGAGGACTGAATTAAGTCAAATAAACCTATTCAAGCTTAAACCAACTCAACTTAGACAAACAAACTATCCTCAAACTCATTATCTATCTTGAACCAAACACTATGTTTCCAACTATTATGCAAACTTAAACCTATAATCTACTTGAATCATGTAAACCAATACTTCATCTAATCAGAACTAACCTAAGTGAATCATAATGCCTTGATTTAAACAAGTACTTAACACGAATCGATAAGAACTAGATATTACTGATTTGAGCTAAAATGACATGAAGTGAATGAAAAGCTTACAATGAGACCGACTATGCAATTTTACAACAAAACCATATCTATCACTATTCTAATCAAGATCAACCCAAAACCATTTCTGCATCAACCCAAATCCTTCTTCCTTAATGACCAGTTGACTTTTGTTGACCGTGTGACAAAGTTGATTGACACTTAATTGTAAGCTTACAAAAGGCTATAAAGAGCTTAAATAACTTGTTTGAGCTTAAAATAAGCTACTAAGAGCTTGACTATGAGAATTTGAAATGGAACTTTGCAACAATAAACACAAGAACATAAGTTTTAACTAAACTTTGAAATTAATTCTTAAAAACAGATTACAATGATAACATAACTTGAATTTGGATCATAGAAACAAAAGATTACAGATTTTAAGCTAAACTAAGACATTGATAAAAAAAAACGACATTAAAGAAATTTTAAACTAAATTCTACTACCCTGCTTCTCTCCTCTTGCTTCTTTTTTATATCTGAAATATCTTCCCACTTGTTTCTGATTTGATCCCACCACTTTTTTGGGCCATTGGATCAGCTGAAGTAATAGTGGCCATTGATTCACTTTTTGGCGCCAAAATGCTTTAATCCAGTTGTGGGTTGAGTGAAAGGGTAAGAGGTACATTAAATGCAATTTGGAAGGTAGTTGAAGGTGGGGGGACATGGAAGAGTAAAGGTGAGGAGGAGGGATGGGAGGTGCCTGGGTTGCAGAGAAGCAGTTGGGGAGAAGAAGACTTTGGCGCCAAGGGGGCTTGGTTTGACCGGATGGGTTGTTGGGTAATAATATTAAAGGGGGGTCCAAATTGCAAGGGTCACAATGGTTTGGCATGGGTCATATGGTTTGATAGGTCCGAGGTTGAAAGGGTTAAACACAAGGACTTATGTTGCGGTCTGAAAATACAAGGACCTAGGCTGCCATTTTGCAAAGTTGTTCCAAGGGACTAAAAGTGACAAGCTCCAATAGTACAAGGACCAATCTTGACATTTTCACATTTCCAAGGACCATTTTTGCCAATTTTTAAACTTGGAGGACCAAACTTGTAATTTCTCAAAACTTTTGACATTTTTCACCAAAGGACTAATTTTGACAACTTATGATTTTAAAAGGACCTTTGGTGATTTTTCTTTGAAAATATGTGCTCGGGGACTATTTCGACAATTTTGAAACTAGGGGACTGAAGCGCCAATTATGCAAACTTAGCTCATTTTCATCGATTTTGAACATTTTGCATCCGAAACATATAAAATGCAATTTTGGAATATTTTCGAGATTTTGATGCATTTCGAGCATTTTAAACGTTTTGCGCTCAGATTGATTGAAAAAATGATGAGTATTTACACACTCATCAATCCCCACACTAAACTATTGCTAGTCCCTAGCAATCTTTTAGAAAAACTTAATGGATTTCATCTCTTTACCAAAAGCCATTACTCGGAGTAGCCAATTATTTCGGTTCAAGTAAGAACCTTGGTACAATGATAACCAAATGATTTTGAGCAAATCACCGACTTTCAACGGTTTTGATTTGTCTTTACCGTGCCGTTTGCTTCGGACTAGCCAACTCTTAGATAAAATATATTTGGTGAGTCGATTACCAATTATGGTTTTCCAACTGCCTTTACCACAAGCCATAACCTTGCGGGCTAGCCAACTTTTCACTAATTAAAGATATGGTGAGTTGAATACCATACAATTTTGGGCAAATTGCAAGCCATAAACGGATTTGAGAAATCTTTATCAAGAGCCGTTTGCTCCTGGATTAGCCAATCCTTTTGTTTATTAGACATGGCGGACTGATAACCAAGCTGAGTAAGTGAAAACACTTACTCCAAAAAAAATTTTGGCCAAAACGGGAATTGGGTGGATAATATATGATAAAATTCGTGAGAATTCCCCACTTAGAAATGAATATTGCCCTCAATATTCAAAGTACCCAGCGGTTATGCCGAAACCTAGAACGTAAAGGAAATACTACGCCATTATTATGAAAGAGATTTTTTTTTTTTTTTTTTTTTTGGAAAAGATTTTATATACAACAACAGGCAACTCCCCCACTAGGGTGGTAGAAACAGAGAAAGAAGATGAAATATGGGTGAAAACCCATATGGTGTGTCTATCGTTTTTTATTACCGAGTCGCTAGCTTGACTCGACCCCGAATTCATTTGTTCTTGGGGAAATAAGTGGAAGAGACAATCTCCATCGGACTTTCATTCAAGATGTTTGTATAAACATTGAATGTGTTGAAAGTTCCACTCCGATGAGATATACATAGAACCGGCTCACAGATGATAAATGAAAATGCCGGGTAAAAATAGTGTCTTCATTCCGAAGGAGAAAAGGGAATGAGAAGTCACACCATATGTGAAGAAAGAAAGAAAATCATGATAAAAATCATGAATAACTCTTCATTATCGGAAGGGAATTCATGATTTTGGATCATGAATCTCATCGATGAGGATAGAATCGTCATCACATGATGGAAGAGATAAGTTAGAATACGAGGTGGGACAAGTGGTGTGCTCGAGAGCTAGCAATTTCCACCACTTCGTGATGGTCTCTGTATCGGCCTCGGACATTTCATCGAAAGAGGATTTACTTTCCCAAAAGTGTAGTCATTATTAAATTCAAGAAGAGGATTTGAGAAAATCCCGGAAGTAACCTCAGAAATGTCAAGAGAATCACAAAAAGGCAAATCACAATCACTATCGGATATATCCTCAGACTCACTTGGGATTGGGATGAAGTTCTCAACATTAGACGATTCTGTTTCCGGTATAGTGCTTAGATGCTTATCCCCCATGGTGAGAGAGTCTTTGGAAGCAATAATAGGTAAGATAGGTGTGATAGCAATAGGCGAGGAGTTGAGAAATGATATCTTTCAAAGAATAACACTCTCCTCGTCGTCCTCATAATATTCCCTCATTTGAATAGTATCCTCATCATCATCGTCATCATATCGGATTCTTATATTCATCTCGTCAAGCTTACATACCATTCTTTTCATTTGTAGTTTCTTTCGAATGCGTATTTCTTGAACTTTGTGGAAGATTACACCTCGTAATCATTGAAATCTTGTGAAGGCTCGGAAGTCCGAGTACTAGGATTAGCCGCTCGTTCTTGACTAGTAATTCTCCAATAGTTTTATCATGATGATATTGATGAATGATGGAATATCGTGGGGTTGGAAATTGTCAAACCGGAGAATTGGAATTGTGAAAATTTTGATTCATCGGTTTACATTCAAAAGTCGCATGAGGACCCCACAATTCTCACAACAGAGATAATTGGAAAATAACTTTCACCAAAGTTCGATTGTAACATGGTTCGGCTCATAGACAAGCGGGACCCGTGGTGGACAATCAAAACCGTAATGAGAATCATTCCTACAAAACTCGCATGAGTAGGATTCGTATTGACAATGTGGAGGTAGGTAGGAAAAATCGGGTGTTTCATTATTTGAAATGGGATCGGGATTATCGACAATCTTGTCTCCGAAACTCACATTGGTACATCGCCGACAATTTCCACCGTTAAATGGACCTCCACACCGGGAACATGTCGAAACCATGACATGAAGAATTAAGCGGATAAGAGGATAAGAGATGAAGAATTAAGCGGTTATAGAGGATAAGGAATGGAGAATTAAGCAGTTAGAGGATAAAGGAATGGATAATTAAGCAGTTAGAGGATAAAGGATGGATTTTTTGAAAAAAATTGCTATAAAACAAAGAATGAAAATATTTTTGATGTTGATAACACTTGGGAAAAGTGTTAATGAACTTTTGAGAATTTTGATAACTATACAAAAAACTTTTACAAATGATGGTATATGTGCAAGAATGGGTGCGAAAAGGTTTAGAACACGCTAAAGCCTCCCGTAGCAGGCGCTAAAATTTGATTGGTGCCGAAAACAGTCAAGCTATATCACACAAGCTAGCCACTTGTGAATGGCTAACCTTAATAAACTTAAACCGCCGTAAACCAATACAATGAAGATCGGGAGAATATAATGAATTCCGGTCGTTAAGTCCCACGGAGACTCAATGGTGTGTAAACACTTGATCAGATGATAGAATGATCACTAAGGATAGTGATCAATAAGGATTTAGATGAATTATTACACCTAAAGAAAAGATCTACAAATTACAACGACTTAAATGCAAATTAAAAGAAATTAAAAAGTTAAAATATATTAAATAAACGCTATCACTATTTTTACAATGATGTTTTTCTTGATTTATAAAATAAAATAACTTAAATAAACTATTTTAATTAAAACGTAAACTTAAATTATCTAAAAACGTAATTTAAAATAAAAACGTACGTTAAGTCTAAAAATTAAGCGAGTGCGCAAGCAAAAACGTAAAATTTATGAAATAAAAGTCCTACGAATGTAAAAACAATTTTCTTACTTAATATATGACAAAAGAAAATTTTAGAAAAAAGATTTATATTTTTAGACTTTTATATTTTTATTATGAATTAAATAAGATTTTAATCTAATTAATTAATTAAAAATACTAAAACATTTTAGAAAAATCAAAATTTTACTGAAAATACTTTAACTAGATTAGAACTAAGGAAAAATAAGTAATTGGAGAAAGCTAAAGGAGATAAGCTACTAATAAGCAAAACAGTGGTCGAGGCTTTTAAAAAAGGAAAAGAAAAAGGAGTTAAATGAGTTGTTTGTGCAAAGCATAACAAGAAAGTCCCAAGGGCATAAGCGGTTTGGTGTTGGTTGTGTGAAGCGTGAAATTTGGGATACACCGTGTCTTGAGTTCGAATCATGCAATGACTTTTGCAAAATGTTTTATTTTTTTGATTTTTCTTTTACAAACCAATTAAGCACAAGGAAATAAGCAATTATTATAACTACAACTTTTTACAAAAACCTCTAATAAGCACTAAATAAGCCTAAAAATCTCAACAGTGGAGTATTAAATGGGAATAAGCACAAGATTAAAGCCAATAAGCTAATAAGCTAATAAATAAGTACAAGGTGGCGAGAATAATCTAAACCATCATTATCAAGCTAATATGACAATGAATAATCACAACGACTAAAAATAAGCACTTAACAAGCTACAAATAAGCACTAATCTAAGCTGTTTGCACAGGCATTTTTAGAAGAGGGTAGTCAAAGAAGCTAATGAATAAGCTATTAATAAGCTAATTAGAAGTTAACTATTATTTTCTAATTTAGTTAAGCGACCAAATTTTACTATCCCAAAAGGATTTAAGCTAAATCTTAATATTAACTACACAATAAAATTCTAAAGTTTATTCAAAACAATGATTAGAAAAATTTGACTTTTAAATTATGAACTATGTTGACTTTTATGAACTTAAGATTGATTCTAATGATGAAAATGTTATAATAAGTTATACTAAGGTTGATTTAAGCTAAAATACAAAGTTATAAGCTAATTTGATGAATTTCAAACTAAAAGTCCTAAAAGTATGAAATTATAACAGCTTTATAGTGATTTTGACTTAAGTGACTAATAGATGCTAAGCGAGGATGAATTAAGTCAAATAAACCTATTCAAGCTTAAACCAACTCAACTTAGACAAAAACTATCCTCAAACTCATTATCTATCTTGAACCAAACACTATGTTTCCAACTATTATGCAAACTTAAACCTATAATCTACTTGAATCGGTGTAAACCAATACTTCATCTAATCATAACTAACCTAAGTGAATCATAATGCATCGATTTAAACAAGTACTTAACACGTAATCGATAAGAACTAGATATTACAGATTTGAGCTAAAATGACATGAAGTGAATGAAAAGCTTACAGAGACCCGACTATGTGCGTTTTACAACAAAACCATATCTATCACTATTCTAATCAAGATCAACCCAAAACCAATCTGCATCAACCCAAATCCTTCTTCCTTAATGACCAGTTGACTTTTGTTGACCGTGTGACAAAGTTGATTGACACTTAATTGTAAGCTTACAAAAAGGCTATAAAGAGCTTAAATAACTTGTTTGAGCTTAAAAATAAGCTACTAAGAGCTTGACTATGAGAATTTGAAATGGAACTTTGCAACAGTAAACACAAGAACATAAGTTTTAACTAAACTTTGAAATTAATTCTTAAAAACAGATTACAATGATAACATAACTTGAATTTGGATCATAGAAACAAAAGATTACAGATTTTAAGCTAAACTAAGACATTGATAAAAAAAACGACATTAAAGAAATTTTAAACTAAATTCTACTACCCTCCTCTCTCCTCTTGCTTCTTTTTATATCCGAAATATCTTCCCACTTGTTTCGATTTGATCCACCACTTTTTGGGCCATTGGATCACCAAGTAATAGTGGCCATTGATTCACTTTTGGCGCCAAAATGCTTTAATCCAGTTGTGGGTTGAGTGAAAGGGTAAGAGGTACATTAAATGCAATTTGGAAGGTAGTTGAAGGTGGGGGGACATGGAAGAGTAAAGGTGAGGAGGGGGGATGGGAGGTGCCTGGGTTGCAGAGAAGCAGTTGGGGAGAAGAAGACTTTGGCGCCAAGGGGGCTTGGTTTGACCAGATGGGTTGACTGGGTAATAATATTAAAGGGGGGGGGTCCAAATTGCAAAGGGTCACAATGGTTTGGCATGGGTCATATGGTTTTGATAGGGTCCAAGGGTTGAAAGGGTTAAAACACAAGGACTTATGTTGCCAATTCTGAAAATACAAGGACCTAGGCTGCCATTTTGCAAAGTTGTTCCAAGGGACTAAAAGTGACAAGCTCCAATAGTACAAGGACCAATCTTGACATTTTCACATTTCCAAGGACCATTTTTGCCAATTTTTAAACTTGGAGGACCAAACTTGTAATTTCTCAAAACTTTTGACATTTTTCACCAAAGGACTAATTTTGACAACTTATGATTTTAAAAGGACCTTTGGTGATTTTTCTTTTGAAAATATGTGCTCGGGGACTATTTCGACAATTTTGAAACTGGGGACCGAAGCGCCAATTATGCAAACTTAGCTCATTTTCATCGATTTTGAACATTTTGCATCTGAAACATATAAAATGCAATTTTGTAATATTTTCAGTATTTTGATGCATTTCTGAGCATTTTTAAACGTTTTGCAGTTCAGATTGACCCAAAAATGATGAGTATTTACACACTCATCATGTGCTTAACTTGTGCCCTTAGGGCACATGTTAGACAAACCCTTTCTATTTTTAGGAAGAGGAAGGAGGGTTGTGGGTTACAAAGGAAAACAACTCAAATTTGTTTTGTAGTTTTCCTTGTTAAGTTAGGAAATATGAGATTTTGTGTTTTGCAAAATATTTTGTTAGAAAACGTTGATTTGAACGCGATCTCTTTTTTACTTGTTTTCACAAAACATTTTGTAGAAAACAAAGGTGTTTTCCCCTAACTAACAACACCCTAATATCTATCTATAACTTTTAGTTATAGTATATAACATTATATATGGAGAATCAAGTATCCATAAAGTTTTTCTTTATTTTGGTCTTTTGCAACAACACATTTTCACTCACTGAAGACCAAGACTTTGATTCTGAGTTGGTAATCGGTCTGTTATGGTTAAATTGATCTCTTGATGGCAATATTATGATTGTAAGACGACGTTGAGGTTTCTTACTAACTGCTAAGAAAGCAACGCGCAACCTAGTTATCTTGTTTTGCTATATTAACCTCGCATGACTACTTGGGTTATATACTATATAAAACCTGTTAATATGGATCAGTTTGGTTTTACGAGAAAAAACAACGATAAAAATCAAAACCAACTTATTTTCTAAGGCTATGTGACTATGGAAAAAGTTCAATATAGATATCATATTTGTCATAGATCCAATAAACTAATCTTGATCATTTATTTTTTTGATCAAAATAAATAAATAATAAACTTTCACATTTTTAAAATTAAATATCTCGCAAAGAGTTAATCGTTACGTGAAAAAAAATCATATCATCGCAACGAGAAATTATCTTTCTGTGAATATGCACTTCTATATACTTTCGGCGAACTTTTTTTTTTCAAAATTTCCGCCCAAAAAAATCACGTGTGATTTTTCTGGGCGGAAATTTTGAAAAAAAAATCTCGAAAGTATAGCGATTTGTATATTTATAGATAGATAATTTAATTCTCGTCGCGAGGGTGTATTTTTTGTAGCTTGAAGATTTACCGTTTGCAAGATATATTGTTTTAAAGAAAAATGTGAAAATGATTATTTATTAATTTAGATGAAAAATTAATAGTTAAGAATGGTTCTTTGAATCTATAACAAATATGAGATTTATATTGATTTCAACTCATATCATTATACAGTTTTGTTCTAAGGTATCTTGTTATAAATTAAAAACAAATTAAATCAGACGATGTTCCCCCCTAACAGGCGAATCCCAACATGCATGTCTTATAGTCCGTCCGTTCTTTAGAGATACTGCACTTTGATTCTTCTACTGCTAAAACAAGTTTTTGGCTTTCTTAGTTTGTTAGAAGGAAAAGCTGAGAAGTAGATTATCTGAATTTACAAGCATTATAGAAGAATATTGCATTACATATAATGCAATATTTAAGATGAAAAGAAAATTATTTGTGTTTTGGGTTTGTTTTGTAAATTTGTCTTTGGATAGATATTAGTTTTCTGGTGCGTTTTCTAATTTGAGTCGGTTTAGGATTTGGTAAGTTTAGGTCATTGGTTGCCTATAAATACATTAAATAGAGACCAATGACATTAGTTTTCTTTCTACATTTTGAATTAATTTTTGTGTTGTTACCTTTGAATTTAGTTTGATAATTTGAATAAAGTTTCCACTTCGTTTGTTTGAATTTGTCTGTTTATTTCGTCTTTAAATTACCAACAATTTGCATAATAAATTGATGCATAGAAAATTCTTGGTGGCCACAAAGAATTCTGCCACAAAATTCTAAGAACAAATTACCATAAAAGATTAGAGTTGTTGCTTTATTAGTAATTTCAACCTATTTATTAATGTCCAATGTTAATTGATGTTCTTTAATCTCTGATAAGTCTTTGAACGCTAGAACGACCCATATCAAACTCCCGAGCGACCAGACTTAACATAAATGTAGTCTCAATAGGGACTTAAACCTACAACTATATGTTGATAAGACACATATGATGCACTTCGAACACTGCCATGGCAAAGACTTGTTCATGCTTTGACCAATACCTAACACACACGATAAAACACCTCGACTTCTCTATTTGATTTTGCAATATTTTCTTTATTCAAAGGGTCTTCGAAAATATATATAGTTGTACAAATATGACGGCGTCACTTTATGATTGTGACGCCGTCAGCCCGCCGTCATTAGGGTTTCGTCTTTAGCTGTGTCGCCGTTGTGACGGCGTCACTTTATAAGTTGTGACGCCGTCAGCTACTATTTCTTCTGGTAGTGACGCCATCAGCTCTAGTCCGTCACAAAAGTCTGAACTGTCACTTGTAAAATTTATGCAGATTCTTCTCTTCGATTTGCAAGTGACGACGTCACGTTAGGACTGTGACGCTTGATGCGGATTATTGTAACCCTCAACGAGTTTTACAATCCTCCTAGGCAATGTACATAATCGATGTAGTGTAGTATAGGTAAGACTCGATGGATGGATTGTTCTCTAGGGGAATAATGTTGTTAGGCCACAGTGTATGTCGTGATAAGTCTAAAAATGAGGGATGATTCTTTTTGTATTTTTATATTATTTAGAAAGAAAAATAAAAATCTCGGGGTTTGAAGAGTGGACGGATTTAGTTATTAATTAACTAAACCAAAACTACAATTAGACTAAATTAAACTAATAACAAGAAAAGTAAATTGGTAACTGATGTGAGGGATGCGAACCTCTCAAATGAAGTTTTACAACCCTCTAGTAGTGTACCTAACCGTTGTAGTGTAGTATAGGTAAGCGGGGGATTGATCGTTTTCTAGAGGAATAGTCTCGCAATAGTTGTGGAAAGGTCGAAGTGTATGTCAAGATAGGTCTAGAGGTGAGGGATGATTCTTTTTGTGTTTTTATACTTTTATAGAAAGCAGGTAAAAATCTCGGGTTTTGAAAGAGTGGGCGGATTAGTTTTTAGTCAACTAACCCAAAACTAATTATAAAATAAAATTAAACTAATAACAAGAATAAGTAAATTTGGTGGTAACTCTTATGATAGGAAAAGCAACTTAGACATCTTTCCTCCCTAGTTATCTCCTGCTGATTTGTCGAATTTTTACGTCCTTGTTTTAACTGAAGCGTTGTATTCCTTAATATTGGTCGTGGGGAGGTGCCGAAGTCCCCAACTCTATGAACATTAGTCTCCCCTAAATCCCTTAAAGTATATTAAGTTATCTAGGATCTACAAGCCGCAATTCACGTAATAAATACAATGAGGAAAACCAATAGTGCACTCTATGGTTGCGTTTTATAATACGTTCAAGCTAATTCATATAAGAACTTAGCCAGTTTTCTTATCCTAACGCGAGGCAATCAATTAAACAAGAGACGAAAAATAAAAGATCGGTAACTAGGTTTCATTAGATCTAAGCAAACACCAATAAACTTAAGCTAGCATGTTAAAGTAAAGAGAAGATAAACACATAATCAAACAATACATAGACATATCGAATGATCAAAGGCATAACTTATCTCTACTGAAACATGTTCAAAGGTTGTAAAAGCCTTACAAAACCTGTAAAATTCGTCTAAGGTTTTCCTCTCCAAAGTGTTATACGAATTATGAAAAACATGCGAAAGTATATATAGATTTACAATGATGACGACGTCACTTGCAAAGTATGACACCATCAGCTCGCCTCCAATTAGGGTTTCGTATTGTCCAAGTCAACGTTATGACGGCATCGCTTAAGATCTCTGACGCCGTCATGTGATGTCTGACGCCGTCCCTTGGTAAATGTTTTGGGTCGTCTCTTTGTAACTTTGTACAAAATCTTGGTCATCAAATACACCTGACGCCGTTAGGTTATAAGGTCTTCAGATTCATCTGAGGCGTCGCTTGTTAATTCTGAGCCAAGAATCCATCTTCAATTGCAAGTGACGGCGTCACGTTGTAGTGTGTGACGTCGTCAGATTCCAGTATCTGACAGAATTTAGGACTTCGTCGTTTTCTTTATTTTTTGTCCAAATAAACCGTAAATGTGCCAAATTCCATATTTTTCATCCCAAGTACCTCAAATGAAAAAAATAAATGATTTAGGAAAATTTTTGATCATATAAATATGATTTTTGCTTTAAATGACCCCTTAAAAAGGTATCAAATAATTCCTCTCAAATATCCCTACACTTGAAATTTGCGTCGCCAAACAAATATTGTTAGGTCACCATATATGTAACACAAGCATCAATAGAAGAAATAGATAAGAAGTGATCGGATGAACAAACACACACACACACGTATGAATATATGAAAGGTTATGCGTAAAGTGTAAGTGAATGAATTGAACAACCAACCTTCAATAGAAGGTTTACAAGAGTATTTATAGGAAGGAACTAGGGCAACATGCAAGTTCCCTTCCTTTCCATTATGGGCTTAGGCCAAGGCTCATGGGCTTTCTACATAAGCCTTGGCATGATAACAAACATAAAAGCCATAATTAAGCTAACTATTACATATTAATTACTAACACTTGAATTCTAGTTTAGGAGTGATTCCAACAATCTCCCCTAAGTGTTAGTGATTGATAATATAAACGTTAATGCGTCTTGATGTAATAGTAGCTTTGACGTCTTCGACATTCTTCTTTCTTGTGAGAAGAAATGCCTTGATTCGAACAATCTCCCGATGTATAGAAATTGTTTACATAATACAAATATCGTCATTAAACGTTATTTATATTTTGATCCTTGCCTAAGTTTTGTTAACGACAAAAGTAAATTTAGTTTATAAAAGCTTAAAGCTTGTCAAGTTTATTAGATATTAAAACAAGCTTTCTCAAACAATATATTCATCATTCAAGCATTTACATTTATGATTAGTAACATCTTGATATGACTCTAATCATTATGTATGATAGTAGTTTGTAGAATGTGTTAGGTTCTTAAACCAAACACTACTTAAGCATTTGCATATTTCTATAAATAGTAATACAACATTTGACATCATGTATTACATCATGAAAATCATTGGAAGATTCCATTAGATATTTTGTGAAGATTTGTACTCTTCATATCTTGCACAATCTCACTTAGATAGAGTTGACTTTGGCAAGATTTGATATCTTGGTTGTCGGATCCAGCGGTACAAAATGGTACAGGCGGAACCCTTTAAGGGTCCGCCGTCCGTGGACGCCTCCCCGTCCATTTTGGCTATAAATAGCAATGCCAAGCCAAGTAGTTTTTCATCCTTTTCTAACATACTTTCATACATATCTTCTCTCTAACCTTTCTAACTCGGTTTCATATCATATTAGTGATCTCTTTGTAGCAAAGAAGATCAAGTCATATTCAAGATTCAACGAGAAGTTGGAAGTCTTGTTTGTTTAGTGTTGTATGATCTAGTGTTGATCCATACTTCATTGTTGTACCAAACCATCATAATCTTGTGAGTGTGAGTGGTTAGTATTTTAGTCCTCAAAATACATTGTGTGTGGGAGTAGTTGTACCCTTGGAAAGAACTCGACATCTAGCTTAGTGTCGGAAATAGTGTGCGAAGTGTAAAGGTTTTCTCCACGGTGAAAGGAGCTTGTTGACTAGTGAAGTTAAACTCTCGAGTGTGAGACTCGGGAGTGGAGTAGGCAAGGAAAAAGAGTCCTTGTAGGCGAACCACTATAAACAACTTGTTGTGGTTTGATCATCTCTTTCCTTATTTACTTATTACACATTGCTTGCATATTTCATTAACATACTCAAGATCAATATCAATTGATCTTTCAATAAGTTTCAAAACAAAGTTTTTAATTGGTAAACTATTCAACCCCCCTTCTAGTTTTCTACAGTTTCCTTTGAAAAGTTCTGCTTTGACGTCATCATTTTCTTTGTTCTTTGATCTTTGTTCTTTGTGATGGTAGTGATAGTATGTTGTTGTTGTATGCATCAGGTCTGCTTTGTTGCTCCAGTGTCTCCACGTCTTTCTCCAACATGCTCACACGCTCTTTGACGTTGGATTTCAGTATTGAGGTAGTTCTCTTAGTCTTTAAACTTTGTAGATTCTTTGACTTGACGAAGAATCATTCTGACTGTGTGTTACCTTTTGAGAGAACTTCCATTAGTGATGTTGTTGGTATGAGCATGTGAAGAATCTGCACAATCAGTCCGCTCTAGAGCTTCCATAAGAAGAAAACATAAAAAATGGTTAGTGATAAGCGGATTCCAGCACTTACAAGTTTGAACTTCGAGAGTGTTAACATCATAGTGTGAAAACACAACTCTAATTCTCACAAAGGTTTTTCCTGAACTGAGTCCCACAAGTGAGATAACACGATATACCAAGTACATCTGATTCTCGATGAGTCGTTGAGGTACATCAAGCATCACCTCACGATCGTAGACCGTTTGAGACACACTAAGCGTAACCCACAAGGAGTTACCGAAGTGACCGCCGTCGGTGTTTGATGTTGACCACGGCGGGAGTTTCCATTCAATCACCGAGGATCACATGTGAACCTCTCATGAATGTTCTCGATGATTGCTAAGATATGTGTAGGACTCGATAATGTATCACTTGCGTTCTTATTTGTTGAACGACAAGTGATGAAATGTCAAGTGTACCTAAGAGATCTTTTGATGAATCTCGTGGCTCTAGACTCAATAGTGCGCTTTGGTTTTCCGAGCGGAGACTAGGAGAGGGTCTTCTTCAATACCAGCAATCTCAAGAGAAAGCCGATATTTTATGTAGGGTTCCGTGTGAGAATGAAACAAGCTCGCTGAGAGAAACTTGAGTGGCTAAGAAGGTTTAGTGCATGCGCCATCGGGTCCATGACGACTTTGATCTTCAATACCGGTGTCATCAAGTGACAACCAAGAGCATATGAATTGAACCCTGTCCGCCTAAGTTGAATAACTGAGGGCTATTTATTTTCACCCTTTTCTTTACTTTTCTTTTAATTCTTCAACTCCTTCTTTCTCCGATTCTCATTTTCTCCTTTTACAATCATACCTAAGGACTTCTAATTCTAACTATTGGTGGTGTCCTTAGGTAGATCCTCCGACTCTGGCGGATCATAGGACAGTTATTCCTAACCTTAGTCACCTTATAACTCCATGACTAACCTATGTTGCCATTAAAACCTTTTTCATGAAAGTCTCTCAAAGTGTTTGTAAATGAAAACATGTTTGAACACTTCAAGAGTTTTAGATTTTCAAAAATACTCCCCCTACATGTGCTTAAGAGTTTTGACAAATCAAGACAATGAGGAAAGAGCTTGCACTTTGAATTGATCAACTCAAGATAGACAATTCCCGAGGGACAGTTACGTTGCATAGTTAAAGAGTTACATTGTCGCCTTTTAGGTGACAACTAGCTCTAATAACTACCTTGAAGGTGTGGACAAACCTTGAAAGGTTGTCAAACCGTCAAAGTTCATGTCTATCAAGAGTTTCTCGAATGGTACATTCTACTCGGACAAGTCCTTTGCGAGACACGTTTACATCACTAGCGAACTAGCTTGAAATTATTACCGTCCCGGACAAGTCTTTTCGAGTTACTAACATTTAAGATCTCGTCAATTCATTGGTTAAGTCTGTAGCACAATGATTCATTTGCAATTTCACAACATATTTCTTATCACATTATTTTTTCTCCCCCTCAAAAATGGCATATAACTGTTATTTTTGACGAAATTTTGATATCGAATATGTCCATTTCGAGTTTTTCGGGAAGATTACCACAAAAAACAATTTGTGAACAAAGTTTTTAATCAAATGCTCCCCCTCAACAAGTGATATTAAACTTTTGAGGTTTTGAAAATCATAAGGGGAAGTACTTGTTCTTTTGAGCAAAACCTTTTAAAAGTGAAAGGTTTGATAAGTTTTACTCAAAAGTAAGAAGCTTTCGCTCCTTTTATAAGGATTGTGGCATCAAGCGTACCACGGTGGTCCTTTCATTACAAGTACGGGTTGTACATCGTTATGTGTGCACAAGCCATTGTCATTAAAAATCACACATCCAAATCAATATAGAAGATAAAAATAGTTCGCGGGTACCGGGAGATTCGGTAGTCCAAGAATAACTCCGGGAATGCGCACCGGGCGTTGATAGCTCGTGAGAGAAATCTGGGGACGACCACCTACGAAGCTCTCCAAAGTTCGAATCGGTCCTTCAGACAACCTTTCATCGATGCGAGTGATGATTTTCTTCACATCCGTCTCTCCTTAGAATTCCATCGCTTTGGTGACCCAATGCCTTGATGTATCTCCTTCAACCTATAAGCTAAGCCGCCCCGACTTTCTTCAAATGTGTGATCTCTAAACTTATGAAGCTCTTTACACGCCATCAGCGGGTTGCGGTGTAGTTCACTACGGTAGACTACGCCAAATGGTTTGTCGATGAGAGTGTATTGAGGAAGATGGTTGATGTCGAAGTTGTAGCCGAGGTTTGGTGAGGTTGACACGTGTCGATACGATTCCACGGCAAGTTGCAAGTCTTCTACACGTTCCTCGGATCACTATGCTCGATGAAGATTAGCAAGGACTTGATATATTCACGTTGGATTTACGCCGAGAATTGTCTCATTCTTCCACGCACCTTGGCAAGATACTGAGATCTTCAATGTCGCTGAGAGACAAATTCGAAAGTCCGCTTCACGTAAAGCATAGTCCTTTTCGCCTTGTCTTTTGACCACAATATTCTTGAGGAATGTGTAATCCCATTTTGACGAAAGAGAGACATGCTTAATAGCAACGATCTGTTTTTCACTATACACTTCGTGTTTAGACTTTCGAACCTGGCAGCTTTTGTAGTAGATTCGTCGGCGTTCCGGCCAATGGTGAATCCCATACATTGCATCAATGTCATATTGTTCCACGTTGTTGTTAAACATGTGGGTAGCCTTTTCCTCGATGGCTATGCAGTTGGAGTATATGGCTGCCGGGAACGGAAGTGTAAGTGATGTAGCGTATTTCTTTGAACCATCGCTACCGTGTAGAAGAAATTCGTGTCATTGTTGAAGAAGTAGTGGAATGGAATCTTAGGTTGATCCGGTCACCAATCGTTGGTAGAGGTCCGTCCATCGGTGTAGTATGGAGCCTTGTCTTTTCGTGTGAAGTCAATGTTAGTTTGTGGTTGAGCCAATCGATGTTGTTAGACATGGCTCGTGCTATGTTTCCAAGATGGTATTCAACTCGATAGCACTTTCCGAAATGTCTTTGAGCAGTTGAAAAGCTTCATTCTTGATGCCTCAACTCGATTTAGTCATCTTCTTCACGAAACTTTTCTTGAAGTAATTTAGCATGCTCCAATGTTCGACGTTCTACCATATCTTGACCTTCGGTAGGGAGGAGTAGTATCAACAGTAGAAAACCGGTCATCTTCGCTCAGCCATGATACGACATCGACCTTAGGCGCTTCTTCTTTTGGTCTAGATGAGGATCTTTGGTTTATTTGTTATGTCGGAGAGGTGGGTTGTTGTTGGGGCTCGTGGAATTCCTCATCGTCACCACCGGTTTATTCAAATGATCACCGGTTTTCTCAGATGGGGTGGTAACTCGAGTCCCGAGGTTTGTCGTGAGAAGAGCGTGGAGGGATCGTCTTGGTGTTGGAGTCCTTTGGGGTGGTGGTGGCATAGAAGAGGGTTCACCGACTTCTTTGCACGCTTAGGCTCATTATCCTTATCCTTATCCTTATCCTTATCCTCATCGCCTCTTGGACGCTTAGGCCTTCAACTTCTTCTCTCGCATGTTGTTTTGAGTTGGTATTCCAAAGAATGCGTCAAACAATTTACCTTCGTAAGAAGTAAATGTTGCGATCGTTTAGACATTTGAGTTACCAAACCGAAACCAATTCAAAGATCGGAGAACACTATAGGATCAGTTGGATTGATTGTTACGGTCATAGGTGTTGATCTTATAGTTTGCTTGGCCAAATGCATCAGATTCGGATAGAGTTGTCTGTTGAACATCTCTCTTGTCACGCCAGGAACAATGTCGAGAAGGAATTTGTGAGTATATCCCTTAATCATCTCGTTAATTTCCCCTTGGACATCACGTTTCATAAACTTCTGGACGTATTCCCTTTCTATTGACATCTTGTCTATCTCGTCACGAAGAAATTTGATATTGTCAGCGAGTAGATCAAACTTTTTGTTGGTCACGTCTTTCTTCCTGGTTTGTTTGACAGCTTTGACAATTTTTGTCTTAGCCCGAGATATCCAAGAGTCGGTTGGTTTCTTCACAGATTTAGATGTGGATCTGGTTGTGCCTTTGGATTGTGGAGGTGAAGAGTGAGAAGACGAGTCTGATGATGATGAGACATGAGGAGACTCAGGGTCTTTAGGTGGCTCAGAAGTTAGTTCCTTGGAACGTACTGGACTGTCTAGAAGAAAATTATCATAATCAATATCTTCATCATTTCCAGACTTAGCCGTTTCATCAGCCTTAGTATCTTCACCAGGAGTTTTCTCAGTCTTCTCCATGTCTGGTTCCTCAAAGTCGTATGTGATAGAATCCTCAATCTTCCTTTGTTGTTGTTCGTGGGTGGTGGTACCGGCCCTTATCGGGTTGATTAACCGCTTTGAAACCGGTGTGGATTGAGTTCCACCACTTGACCCTCCAGGCCACGAGTTTGTTGTTTGTTAATTCATCGGCAAGATATTTGAGTCTCGAGGTTCTTCAACTTCTTTGATAGTCTCTTTCCTCATCAAATGGTTCTTCTTCGTAGCTTTCCTTATCATGCTCAAGCGGTGTTTTTCCTTTACCTTTGTCAACTTTTGATGGGAGGTTTTGATCTTGTATGAGTGTCATCGATTGAATTTTAGAGTAGAGAACCTCTTCATCGATTCAAGTATCTTGAACTTTCATCCACTAGCTTTTGTTGCGATTCGGGCTTGGGAATAGGAATGGCTTTTAGAGGGAATTTTCCTTTTGAGAGTATGTGATCTCTTAGGAAACTTTCTCGACTCTCGTCGCTTGTAACACTTCTCGACCGCCTCTCCCGGTTTTCTGGTAGGTGTACCGTAAGACTTTTCATCAAGAAAACCTACTTTGCCTTCATCAATGCTACCGATATCGTTTATACGAATACATTTGTTTGATATCTTGAAGAAGATGATCCGCAACACCGCACCTTGTTTCTTTGTTGTCGAGTCCTTAAATCGACGGTGAGTATGGGCTCATACAACGCGGAGTGTTGTTTTGGGTCATTGAGTCTCGAGGAATATCGTGATTATACCCTAGAGCTCTTTGGATCAACAGTTTGGTATATCCGATATATGGGATCTTGGTGCCAAGCTTTTGAGGAAAGACATCATGTCGTCCCATATCGTAGCTTCAACTTCAATGCGTTTCATGTTGACCAAAGCCCAAAAGATCTCGTAGTTCCATGAGCTTGGGATGCTCATAACCACTATCACGCCCGTAAACGGATTTGGTAATCATAATGTAGAGGTTCTCCATGGTGGGGAATATTCTTAAGATCCACGGATGAATGCTTTGTGATTACTCCTATAGCTTCGTCATAGCCAATATCGACCATGAATTGTAGAACGACCTCTTGGTTGGTGTGGCATTGTATTGATGAGGTTCGATGATGAATAAGAAGTATAGCCTCAAATCTGCTGGTGTGATGGTGACTCGTTTGTTGTTCGTCACCTGTCACAACATTTGACCTTTGACCTTTGCATTGTATGCCGAATTGATGTATGTAGATCTCCCAGACAAGATGGCGAGTTTGTGAGCATGTTCGATAAGGGTGAGTCTTCGAATATCCATCGAATCGACACTAAGACTCGTAATGTTAGAAGTTTTCAAAATCAACTTTGAGATTGTTCTTTCCGATCTTCATTGAATAACCGTGAGGGAAGATATCTTCAATAGTGAGAACGTTTGGTGCATCCACGTTTTGCATTTGAGCATGCATGTCGTCATCTAAAATATATTTAGCCAAAAGAACCAACATATCGAAAGACATTACGTTAGTCAACAGTTGATTTTATTGTCTATTTATTGAATGTGATATGTCGATGATTGTTACGAGTCCAATGTCACTTGTTAGTCCAATAGTCCAAAGACGTCGTGATAAGTTTCGTGATTTGATTAACTTTAAGTTTTAAAGTCTATGTTTTCACTTATTTTTCACAACTTATTAAACATTCAAGCTTATTAGTGACAATGTTGGTTTCGTGGCGTTATGACTTATTTATTTTCAAGTTTGCACGCGTGCACGTTCATAATTTTGGTTAACACAAGGCTTAGCGAGATTTTGCAAGCTTATGCGTAAACAGAGTGGTTATACGCGAAGCATAAGCTTTATGGGATCTTGACTTACGCGTAAGAAATATTACGCGAAGAAAAGAGAGCCTTAGGCGTAAAGCTTACGCAGAAGCGTATAAGGAACCTTACGCGTAAGGCTTACTCGAAAGAGTGAACCTTATGCGTGAGGTTATCACACGATATCCTTCACGTGATACGCGTAGTCCCCATTGTAGAACCTTACGCGATAGGTTACGCGTAAGATTACTCTTCGCGATAACATTCTCTGGCGTAAGATGATCCTTATGCGTGATGTTCAAGTAACCTTGATTCTGAATTATTCACGCGTAGAAACCTGAAATAAAGTCATCATAACACCAATATTAACACATACATTCAATCCTTTTCAGTTCTAAACATGAATACTCTTTCAAGCAGTTATGCGTAAAAACTGGGTTACGCGTTGACATTAAACCCTAATGTTCAATTTCTACGTGTAAGAGTTTTAGCCATAGGAATTACACCAAACTTTTTCTGGGATGTCTAAGAAGGCTAGTGAGTTGTTTTATGCACGTTTTAACATCAAAATCTAAGCAGATAAAAAATACCCAAATGCTAAGAACATAAACCCTAACTTTCAATTTTAAGGCAATTGGTGTTTCTGGGTAGGTTCTAATCATGGATATGATCAATTCAACATGTAAACAACATCAACCAACTATGTTTTTAACCAGAAACACTCACATTTGAAAACACCCAAAATTACGCATGAACCCTAATTTTCAAAATCAATCAATTCGTGTTACTGGATGAGTTTTAATGGTAAAAATGGTATCATTGAGATTAGATAAACGTTTTGACACTACCATTTTAACCACAAGCACTCAAACTTGATTATGTGTTCATACGCTTATGCGTAGAACACAAAATCACATCTAGATAAAAATCTAACCGTTGGTTTTAAAAACGATTCAAAACCCATGTTTAGATGATTACAAAGAACGTTTAAACACTTACAAATTGACGATCAGAAACACGGATTTGAAGGATGAATATTAGGCGTAAGATAGGGTAGTTGGGAAATAAATGAGATGAGTTAATGTGTTTGAGAAAATTAGGTGGAGTATTTTTGTTAAAAATACTTTGAGGTTATGACACAATTAGTCCCTCCACCTTTACCATTTACACTCAATACCCATAACTTCCATTTTGGTTATCAAACGAATGATATTTTGAAAAAGAACTTTGACGACACTCCCCCTCGACTTAAGAAATAATGAAATTTTATAAATTTGAGTCCGAGGAGTGTCGGTATACCAGAGATGTGACCACCATTATTAAAGAAACAACCGGGATGAGGTAACATGCAAGTACAAGGTTTAATGAAACCGAAAAATATTTGCTTTCTCCCCCTCAACACTTGATCGAGAAAATACTGAATTTTGAAAGATTAGAGTGTTGACGGAAGATTTGTACTTGCCATGTTAAAAGAAATATAGTTAGAAGAATATTTTTGAATTTTATCAGATTTTATATTTTTGTATTTTGTTTTTGAAAAATATTTACAAAAGAAGTTTTGGTGTTTGACAGGTTTTAAGACTGTTTTAAAAGTTCATCCAGTTCCTCTAGAGTCAAACACCTCATACCAATCCGGTGGACCAACTCATTAAACCTAGCAGGAGCTAAGGCTTTGGTGAGGAGATTTGCAGTTGGTATTCAAGACCCATAAAGTATAATTCAACAAGACTGCTCCACGTGCTCCTTGATGAAATGATATCAAGATCGATGTGCTTTGACTTCAATGTTGAATGAGTTGCACGAGATCGCAATAGCACTCCGATTGTCGCAAGACATCGAGATTCATCAAACACGTAACCATAGTCTTTGAGTTGTGTTCTCATCCAAATGACTTGAGCACAACACGACATGGCTACATATTTTGCTTCGTGGAGGACAATGATGTACAATCCTCGCTTCTTCGATTGCCATGACACCGGTTTATCACCAAGAAATTGTAATGCTCTCAAGTACTTTTCCGTGAATCTAAACATCTTGCGTGATCGACACAAAAGCTATTAGTTCAAAACCGTAATCCTTCGGATACCGATCCCCAAGTTAATGGTTCCTTGATGTATCGGAGGATTCTTTTAGCCTCGGAGAGGTGGGTTTTAGTTGGTCTCGACTTATAACGGAGCAAAGATATACGGCAAAAACAATATCGTGCTGTTAGTCGTTAGATACATGAGAGACCCAATGATACTACGGTATTTTGTAGGGTCCACCAATTTCCCATGTAAATCGTCAAGCTTCTTGGTATGAGCCATTGGTGTGTCATAGGTGTCAGCTTTGCATTCCAAATTTGTTTAAAAGTTCAAGGGCATATTTGACCGACTCAAGAAAATACCACGGGGTGATTGATGAACTTGCGGTCCTAGAAAGAACGTAAGTTCACCCATCATGGACATTTCAAAATGTTTTTCATTAGTTTTGCAAAAGCGATTGAGTACTTTTTATGTGTTGACCCAAAATGATGTCATCCACGTAAATTTGAACAATTAAGATGTGTGCCCGTGATATTGTATGAAAAGAGTTGGGTCGACCGAACCTTTGGTAAAATTATTGGCAATGAGGAAGGATGATAACTTATCGTACCACGCCCGAGGAGCTTGTTTGAGTCCGTCATGAGCTTTGTTCGGTTTGTAAACATGGTTCGAACTCGGGATCAACGAATCCTTCCGGTGGCCGACATAAACCGCTTTTCGGTTGCCCATTCGTAGCGCGTTTGACGTCCATCCGAAAGACCGTTATATTCATATGAGCCGCGAATGCTAGAAATAGCCGAACAACCTCAAGACGAGCAACCGAATGATTCTTCAAAGTCAATACCCTCTTCCTGCCTATAACCCTTAGCCACCGACGTGACTTATTTCGATTACGTTCCTTCAAAGATCAATTTGTTCTTCCAAATCCATTTGAGACCAATGACGAGACCCCCCGTTGGTCTTTCAACCGATTCCATACTTCAAGACGCTTGAATTGATTGAGTTCTTCTTGCATGGATTCAATCCATTGTCTTTGGTCATTGCGTCTTTAATGTTTTGGGCTTAGATTGGCGCACGGTGAGTGCGTAAATGCAATGTTCACCAACCGTGTGAAGATGTTGTCTTGTTACGACCGGGTTGAGTCGGGTTACCAATAATATTCTCAAGAGGATGGTCTTTTGTCCAACGATGTGTAGAGGTTGATGTTGGTATACATTGTTCGATTTTGTGGATTCAAATGGCTTGTAGATGATTCGCGACATCGTGCAGCAGTTTCATTAGCAAACGGGTTAAAAATGCATTTGGATCAAAATCAGCGGTGGGGTACTTCATTGTTCGAACATCATCAGTTGGTTCAGCGTCGTTGGATACGGTTTGTTCAACTGTTGTTGTAGAGTCAATCGGTGGTGCTTCTTCAATGAGTTGTTGTAGCGATGTATCGTATTGGAATATGATCGGGTTGAGCGGTGGAACAGCGGATACACGAGCACGTTCATCAATATCGACATCGAACGGAGGAGCAAATAGCTTTTCCATTTGTTGACGAGTAAGTCGGGGCTTGGTTCACCGATGATGGGGTTTGAGGAAGTTTAAGCGGTTGTGACCGGGTTCCAAGTCGTTATGCTCGAAGCCATTTACGTAAGCTCATCGAAATTTGCATGAATCGTTTCCATAACCCGCTTTGTACGACGATTCCGGATCCAAGAACCTTTAGAATTCTCACAGATCCAATAAAGACTCCAATGTCACTTTGGCTTTGAGCTTTCCAAAGTCATCACGATCATTATTTGGATAGGAAAGGATCCAAATACATGAAAGTGTTTGAGATTCGGTTTCTGTTGTGAATAAGCTCAAAAGGTGTTTTGTTGTGGCATTTTGTAATCATTGATCGATTTTGAGTGTAGCATGCGGTTGATACGACACGCCCACAAGTAATCTGGAAGTTTAGCATTGATTAACATTGTTCTTGCAGCTTCCACTAACGCACGGTTTCGTCTTTCAACAACTCGCTTTTGTTACGGTGTACGTGCAATAGATGTTTGATGCTCAATTCCCACTTTCTCATAAAATTCTCGAAGAGTTTGATTCACAAATTCGCTTATTTGGATAGGAAAGGGATCCAAATACATGAAAGTGTTTGAGATTCGGTTTTGTTGTGAATAAGCTCAAAGGTGTTTTGTTGTGGCATTTTGTAATCATTGATCGATTTTGAGTGTAGCATGCGGTTGATACGACACGCCCACAAGTAATCTGGAAGTTTAGCATTGATTAACATTGTTCTTGCGACTTCCACTAACGACGGTTTCGTCTTTCAACAACTCTGTTTTGTTCGGTGTCACGTGCAATAGATGTTTGATGCTCAATTCCACTTTCTCATAAAATTCTCAAGAGTTTGATTCACAAATTCAGTTCCTTTGTGCATTATGATTTGTCGGACCGTGTTCGAGCCGAACTTGAATTTTCGTGAGAAAGGTTATGATCATCTGTGGAGCTTGATATTTACTTCAAGAAAGTAGACCCAAGTCCATATGGAGTAATCATCTACAATTACCAAGATGTAGCGTTTGCCATTAATCGTTTGCACGCGCGATCGGGCCACACAATCCATGTGAAGAAGATGAAGCACATGTTTGAGTCGTGTTCCACCTTTGAAGGAAAGTGAGCACGAGTTCTTTTCCCTTGTTCACACGAGCATAAGTGATCTTTAGAATATCGAAATCTCGGGAGACCTTCAACTAGTTGGTATCAAGAGTAAGGTCGGATTTTTACAATGGGTTGATTTTTGGTGATGTTTTCTTGTCAAAATTGTAACTTTTAAAACTGTTTTTGACTTATCTTTCATTGTTTCTTATTATCTTATATTTAACAGTTTCCTATAAAGTTTTGTGTATCTTTTGTTGATTGTTTTAGACCAAAAACAACTACAAAAACAAAACCTTTTCACCCAACTATTTGGCGAATGATACCACTGTTAGGTCACCATATATGTAACACAAGCATCAATAGAAGAAATAGATAAGAAGTGATCGGATGAACAAACACACACACACACACGTATGAATATATGAAAGGTTATGCGTAAAGTATAAGTGAATGAATTGAACAACCAACCTTCAATAGAAGGTTTACAAGAGTATTTTTAGGAAGGAACTAGGGCAACATGCAAGTTCCCTTCCTTTCCATTATGGGCTTGGGCCAAGGCTCATGGGCTTTCTACATAAGCCTTGGCATGATAACAAACATAAAAGCCATAATTAAGCTAACTATTACATATTAATTACTAACACTTGAATTCTAGTTTAGAAGTGATTCCAACAAATATGCTTTTATCCTAATCAATTTACAAGTTAGGGGTCATTTAACATTAATATAAAAGTAATTACAACATACAATTGTTCCACGTTAGTCGTAACAAGCACGTAAACTATATACTAGGCATAGCAGTAGAAACATGGTTACTGCTGCTAGTGTTAACACCATCAATTGACACATAATCATCCTTTTTAGGATCTTCTTCTCCAATATTTGTACCAGGAACTTCTTCATTAACAACAGCTTTGTTCCCTGGTTCTTCATCCTTGGAAGGTTTCTCAACATCATTCTGTGAACTCTTTGAGATTGAGGAGAAGGGAGTGTCACCAGTCAAGATAGGCAACAAAATATAGTATGCAGCAGATTCATTCTCCACTCTAGTATGATCTGCAACAACATTATCTTTTGTACCCGCACTTTTGTTAGACTGGTTCTGTACAATAACTGGCTCATAATTCATGGATTTTGTTAGCACATCAATATCCAATCAGGACCTCTTCCTACAACATTTGGTTTATTTTCATTAAACCTAATATGTAGATTCTCCTCAACAAATCTTGTTCTACTGTTAAATACCCAAAATGCTTTACTATTTACAGAGTATCCAACAAATAATCCCTCATCATCCTTCCCATAAAACTTGCCTAGGTTATCTATGGTATTAAGGATAGTCATAGGACACCCAAATGGTTTCAGAAAGTCTAGGGTAGGAGTCTTACCATGAAATAACTCATAAGGGGTCTTGTTGTGAGGCTTTACTACCAAAACTTTATTCTATACATAACAAGCAGTATTAACTGCCTCAGCCCAAAAAGTTGTTGGTAATTTTGAATATGCAAGCATAGCCCTAGCAGCCTCAATAAGTGTCTTATTCCTCCTCCCAGCCACTCCATTTTGTTGAGGAGTTCTAGCTACACTAAACTGTCTCATAATACCCTTCACTTCACAAAACTGGTTTATTTCTTTATTCTTAAACTCGGACCCATTGTCACATCTTATCACTTTAACTTTAAGATCAATTTGGTTTTCTATTTTGGTTATAAAAGCCTTAAGGATCCCACTAGTTTCATCCTTAGTTGCTAAAAATAAAACCCAAGTGCATCTACTATAGTCATCTGTGACAACTAGGTAGTACATCTTCTTCATTAAACTCTTAACAAAAGTAGGTCCAAATAAGTCCATATAAAGATTTTGTAAAGGTTGGCTGATAGAGCTCACAGTCTTGGTCTTACAAGAGGCTCTGTGCTGCTTTCCCTTCTGACAAGCAACACAGGTTTCATTAATGTCAAAAAGCTTGGAAGATAGACCTCCCTTACAAGATTTCCCTTCACAAGTTTGTTCATAGTTTTAAAGTTCAAATGGCCAAGCCTTCTATGCCAAATTCTAGACTCATCAGATGTGGCCTTAGCAAATATGCAAGTCAAACCACCCTTAGGAACCATGTTCTTTAGATCAACACTGTATATATTATATGTTCTTGGAACTCTAAGCAGGATCTGACTTTCATTAATCAGCTTAAAGTTTGGAGATAAGATTATACACTCAGTGTCAGTGAAAAGAACACTATTATTTTTGTCACACATTTTGTGACACACTAAGGAGATTAAACTTGAGTTCTTTCACAAAATACACATCTTCAAAGTCCAGAGTACTAGTTTTAATTTTCCCTATCCCAGTGATCTTACCACCTTTTGGGTTGCTACCAAAGGCAACATATCCTCCATCAATAGGCACATAGTCAGAAAGATAGGACATGTTCCCTGTCATGTGCCTAGAGCATCCACTGTCAACAACACCTCTTTCCAATAAGTCCATATGTGGATTGCCCTGCACATAAAATAAGAGAATTAATTTCTCTTGGGGACCCAAGCCATGATAGACTTGGATCTGCCTTGTGCATCCATGTAATCAAATCTTTTAAGTACATAAGATGCACTGTTGTCTTTGGATACATGGTCTAAAACAAGTATCTTTGGTCTCCAAACCCAACAAGCTGAGGCCTTTACAGCTTTACCCTCATTACCCATAACAGCATTAGTGGTTGATTTTGGTTTAACAGCGGTTACTTTTTGCCAAGCAGTAGTTACAGGTTTTCTCCTTTGAATTAACCTTTTGTTTATCCCTGTTATTTATTAATGTTGTTCTCCTTTGAATGGGTCTATACATAGTTAAATGTGCCCCTTTTGAAAAACATGACTTTGATTGGGCAGCATTAACTATAGGTTTTGTGGAAGCAGTAGTAACAGATCTAGCAGTATTTACAGTTTTTAAACCTGATCTCATTAATACTGCTTTTGGAATAAAAGACTTTTGAGCATGAGGGTGAGTTTTATTAGCAAAATTAGAATGATTCACCCTTTGAGCATAGTTCCATACAGGTTTTGTCACTTTTTCTTTTATATTATTTTTACACTTATAATGCAAGTGATCAAAACTACCACAAATAAAACAAGGTTTATTATTCATAACAAAATCACTCCCTAGTCTACTAGACATCAAATTGTTCCAATTTCTTTGATTTTTCTCTACGACTAGATGTGTTCTTATTACAAGATTCTACTGTTTCTACATTTTCCCTAGCAGCAGTTGTAGCAACAGTTTTATTTTGATCTCTAGTTGTGACTACAGCTTCATCCTCATTATCTGACACCCATTCCTCTATCACTGGGGCATCAGAATTCCTTCTATCCTTCTCAGACTCTACTCTATCAGGCATGCTATCTCTAGGTGGTTCAACACTCTTTTCTTCACATGTAAATGACAAATCAGGCATAGGGGGACAAAAATTTCCGGTTACATGAGGTGCAACATCATGGTACCCTATTCCTTTCCTGTATCCTATTCCTTTCATCCTATTATAAATCTGAGTGTCTATCATTTTGTTAACTTCTTTAGAGTTATATTCATATATGTCAACATGCAACTCAATACTATCTTTATCTATTTGAACCTTTTCTTTTTCTGTTTGAACCTGATCATATCTAGTTTTAAGCTCATCAATGGTTTGATCTCTTAGATATACTTCAAGTTCTAATGTTCTAATTTTCTCACACAAAACAAGTTCATTAGACTTAAATAATTCTAACCTAGCCTCAACAGATTTCAAACCCTCTTTATAGCCTAAAAGTAATAACCTAGCATCTTCAAGTTCTTTAAACACTCTATTATATTCAGATTTATAAAAACAAGAATCTGAACAACATGACTTAAAAGATACCTCAGATTCAGATCCAGAAGAGCTTAAACTTGATGAGTATGCCATTAGAGCATAATCAGTAGGAGCATCAGCAGCTTGGTCACTCCAGTCATAACCTCCCAATCCATCACAAGACACCAAAGCAGTTGTTGTGGAAGTCTCCTGCACTGGCACAGTTTTTCTTTCCACTTCCCTTGACCTGTTGTCCTGTGACATTGGGAATCTGCATTCCCTTGCAAAGTGACCCTTCATTTTGCAGTTGTAGCACTCAATTTCAGACTTATCAAAGCCCACTTTGTCAGTACCATTCATCTGCAAGCTTCTTCCAGTCCTTTGCAGAAACCTTCTTGCCCTCATTGTAAGCATATCCATTTGCCACCTAAGATCCATCTCTTCCATATCATCAGGATGGATCTGTTGAAGATCCTCATTTGCCAGTTGAGTAGTAGTTCTTTGACTGGCAAAGAAAGAACATACAACAACATCATTCAAGTTCTCACTTCTAGCAGCAATAACCTATGTACTAGCAGCACTAACTTCCTTAGCAGTAGGAACTTCAACCATTGTACTGGCAGTGTTGTTGGATGAAACAAATGCCAAATTTGTTGAACTGGAGCTTTAACTTGACCTTTGTTTCACTTCAGCCTCATAGACCTTAAGATTGTTGCGAAGATCATCCAAGGTTGACTTTTCCAACTCATGCTTGTTTCTCCACACAATTGCATGTGTGTTCCATTCAGATGGAAGACTTCCCAGGAGCTGTTGGTTCAAATGTTCTTGTTCAATAACCACTCCTAAAAGCTCTAGTTGGCTTACAAGCTTTTGCAACCTATTACATATCTCATCAAGAGTTTCAGTACTTGAGACAGAGAAATTTGCATATTGTTGTTTGAGATGATTCTTCTTGCTCTTCTTAGTAGCCTCATTCCCTCCAAACTTTTTCTCTAAAGCGTCCATCAACAGCTTAACATCTTTGATGGTGTTGTAAGTCAACTGATATTCATCTGGAATGACCATCATTAGAATAGTTCTGGCATTGATCTCCAGTCTTCTTTTAGCTATGTTTTCAATAGCAGTGAGTGAAACAATCTTTTCATCTACTCCAGTTTTCAAAACAGTGTTACCAGTTTCAATGATCTCCTGGAGACCAATATCAATCATCTGTATATGTTGTTTTATTCTCAGTTTCCACATCTCATACTCATCCGGTTTGAGCACGGGTACCCTGTTAGTTGCCAAAGCATGTGTAGAGTCCATCTTTCACAATTTGCATCGTAGTATTCTTCTTAGTATAACAGCTTCTTGATTACACAAGCTTTGATACCACTTGCCGATCCCAGTTTACACTTGTAAATATAGATCTTGTTTATAGCTTCTGTTAAGAAACGGTTTGATTCACAAAGTATCACACGGAATTTAACACTTTATGATTAAGAAGAACACAATGATTAACAACTAAACACTTCAATATTATTCTAATAATACGAATACTCTTAATAGTATTAGGTTTTACAACCTTGAAGCCTCTTAAACTAATCGTTCTCTAAACAATGACCTAGGTCCTCCTTTTATAGATTAAGGAGTCCCAGTCGGTTAAAATGACTTCCTATACAATGTATATATCTATAGAATCTTTTCTATGTTTATCTAATACTAAATAATTGTTAGGATTTTGAAAATCCATAGTGAAGAGTCGGTCACCCCAACTCTAGTCTAGCATATGTTAGCTCGTAGACATTACGTTATTTACTAGTTAGTTAGTTAGTTATTTAGTTTAGAGCTACACCGTGGAGGATGGACGGGTCTTTACCCATTGTATGCCTGATCCACAGTCCGAAGGAGGACGTGTAGTATGTAACTATAAATACCCTCTACCTCCCAAGGTAGAGGGTTGGACCTTTCATTCAATCTAACCTTCTTTCTTTTGTTTACTTTCTCTCTCTAGAAAGGCTCCCATCTTCCACTTTCTCTCTCTAAAACCTACTCATATTCGACCCATATATTGTTATGTGATGTGTTTATGAAAACCAATATATTACAAATGGTATCAAGAGCCATGGTTTGATCATTCATCTTTCATGTTCTTGGATTTCTAGTGGTTTTCATAAGGTTTTTAGGTTTGAATAAGTTTAGAGTAGTTTGCATCATTTGGATCATCTCTAGTGTTAAAGTTTGGATTTTGATAGTACTTTTGTGTTTAGAATCATCATAAATGTTCAGGTTTTGAATTGGATGGCTTGAATCATCGTGGTTAAGGTGTTTTTGGATTGAAAAGTGGTGTTTTTGGAAGGTTTCTTTGATGCGATTTGGGTCTCATACCACATTTCTTCTAAGCGATTTGTCTCACAATCCAAGCGATTTGTCCCTTTTGTGATTGCTTATTGAAGCGATTTGTCACAACTTTTGTGCGATTTGTCTGTTTCTGAGAAGCAATTTGTGCACTAAGCGATTTGTCTATTGAGACAAAACGACAAGAAAGGACAAAGTAGTGGAAGTAGTGGTTGTACTTGTGTACTATGTGGTTTGTCTGATTATGCGATTTGTGTGTTTAAGCGATTTGTGTGTTTAAGCGATTTATCTGTTTAAGCGATTTGTCTATTTAAGCGATTTGTCTGTTTAAGCGATTTGTCCTTGAAGCACTTTGGTAATTGGGGTGCGATTTGTCTAGGGTGCGATTTGTGGTATGCGTTTTGTGAAAAGTGCGGTTTGACCATTTCATCAGTGCGTTTTGTTGACTTTTCCCGACAAAACTTCAAACGGCCATAACTTTTGAACCGAAACTCCGTTTTCAGCATTATACCCATCAAAACGACCGTGAGAACGAGGAGAATGGCATGCCGAATAAACTAAAGTTTATTCATAAAACCTAAACTAAAGTTTATTCTGGTCAACCTTCGAGGCCTAAATCCGCTCCGAACAGAAGTTATTGAGGTTTTTATGTTTTTAGACCTAAAATTCTCCGTAAAAACGGGCATAAACCAATCCAAATCTCAACCAAACAATATCTCTGCTAATCCTACAAATAATCATATGTCCTAACACACAATTATCTATCATTATGTCGATCCATCAGTCATCTTAACACATTCCATTGGTCATTGCTTAACGGTTTGGTCTTGATTTTAGTAAAATCCTGCGAAAGATTCTATTTCTCGGTTTAAATCACAGACCTGTAAAATTGTAAGATATTAGTTTTCACATACACATCAAACCATAACACAAGGTGGCGTATAGATGGAATTCTAGAGAGAGAAAGTTAGAGGTTTAGGGAACTTAGTGAGAGAAAGTGAAAGATATTATTATGAGCTCCAACTCTCTACCTTGGGAGGTAGAGAGTATTTATAGTCTTACATAAATCGCCACACATCGGGTCATGGATCGGGCATACAGGTGGTAAAGACCCGTCTGTCCTCCACGGTGTTACTAAACTAAATACTACTTAACATAAAAGAACTACGACTACGAGCTTTCTAACGATTACATATACTTGAGGTGACCGACTCTTTAATATCCTGAATTTCTAATTCCTAACAATCTCCCTAAGGAGGTCACCTCAATCATGTACCAAAATTACATTGAATACAAATAGATATTACATTAAAAATTGTTCTTGCATTCTTGATGTAGTCCTTTGCTTCAAAGCTCGTAGTCATTGATTCATCACATTGCATGTTTGGTTACTCCAAGTGGAGGTCTTTATCGATCCACGTGATAATAATTTTGAGCCATCATTTGAGATCATCACCATCAAAAATCTCGAGACATCCATTGTGGTGTTGGTATTATGTGATGTTGTGACTTTAGGACCGACATGCTCACATTCGGATCATGATGTCTTCTCATCGAGTAGCGGAAGCTTTTGTTGAATCATGATATTGGCGTGAGTAGTAGCGAAGCATGGAGTGAAAATATCGAGTCAATGATGCACTAATCATGATTTCTTTATAGATGAATGTGTTAAGTGAGCATGCGGCTATGGATTGACCGCTTCATTCGATCACCGCAAGCGTCGGGTGTACCGCATACAACAGCTAGCAATAAATCGCATTTAAAGTGTCTTTGATCACTTTCGTTGAATTGAGGTACACGCCCACGGTTCCCAGTTGATCAATACATGTCTCGCCTGTGATCGGTATAATTCAAGAATTTCCTTGTGGTTTCGCAATGTTTCATTGTTCTCAAACCGAACATCTCAAAGAAGACAACACGGAGTGAGTGAACCAATAATTTAAGTCCACCGATTGATGAAAAGAGATTTGAAAACAATCGTGTATTGCTCAATAGAAATTGTTTTTGCAATACAACGAAGGTTTTGTTGAAAATCAATTATCAATCATAAAACACCTTTTGGTTTGAAAATGAGTACTCGGTCGATGTGCTAAAGAAAAGAGTTTTAAGCACAAAGACCGGTTTTCAAAGGTATCCGTCAATCCATAACTGAACCGAGATTGATTCAAGAGATTGAATCGCCCCATTGTTTCATTCGGTTGTCACATGGTTGGTCTATAGAATAGATCTCACATGCCACCTACCAGAGCTTGTTTGATGTTGGCTCGAAGGCTTTCCATCTTCATAGAGAATATGTATTCACATCACTCGGATGTTCCGCAATACCACAAGGATAATGCGTGGGACTCAGATATAATCTCTCTTTCCACATTGTGTGAAGCAGAGAGTTTTCATTGAAAGTGTCCTAATGAGATTTATAGATGATCTCGTGGCTCTAGACTCAATTTGTGCATATTTGGATCCTGTGTTGGGAGACTAGGAGAGGATCTCCTTCTTCAATATCAACAATCTCTAAGAGAAAGTCGATAGATAATGTCGGTTCCCGTGAGAATGAAACAAGTCCTTTTAAGAGGAACTTGAGTGGTTTGGAAAGTTGAAGTGCATGCGTTCTTGGGTCCATGACGTCTTGTCTTCAATCACCGATGTTACCATCGGTAGCATATGAAGTGAACCCGGTTTCTACCCTAAGGTTGAATAAATGGAGGGCTATTTGTTTTCACCCTTTCCTCATTCAATTCTTTTTAATTCTTCAACCCTTCAAGCTTACCGAGACTTCATAGCTAGAACCTTGTTGGGTTTATTCCATTACTAGCTCGGCCTTAGTCCGCACTCTTCCCATATCTTATTTTTCTCCTTTTATCATCATACCTAAGGACTTCTACACTAACTAGTGGATTGTCCTGGTAGATCCCTCCCGATTCGGCGGATCATGGGAACACATACCTAACCTTATCATCCTTATATCACCGCACGTAAAGTAGAGTTGGTCGGTCTATTTGGTATTGTTCATCCGCCATTGGAACCAATTGAAAACCATTTGAAAATCAATTCGGATACTTGTGATATATTATCAAAGCATTTTGTACTGAATTGTTTTTGATATTTTAGAACGAGAACTCCCCTCAACATGTGCATCAAGTATTTGAAAATGTTTTGCACACGGAGGCAAGAGAAAGAATTTACTTCTTTGATTACCATTTTCTAAAAGATATCAACATCACTTCCCTGATCAAATCAAGAAGATAAAGCATTTCCAGGAAGGATGAGGTTTTCATGATTTTGCTCCCCTCAATATGTGCCTCGAGGTTTGAAAAGAGTTTTGCACATACTAGAGGAACACCACATTGGGATAAATGATCACGTTTCAAATCATAGGTTTAAGATAGATGCTCCCCCTCAACATGTGCATTGAAAATTTGAAATCGTTTGTCACATGTGGGAAGGACGACATGTACATCCTTATAAAACCATTTACCGAATTATCGGTTTAAATCCAATTTAAATCACACATTCTCCCCGATCACAATTATCAAATCATTTGAGATTTGTGATCTCTTATAGATTTAAATTGATTTTGAAAGCTTTTAAGGAGAATTGTGACTTGATTATGAAAGCGTTTAATCGATAAGGATCGGATTTTAAGACTTTAAACTCCATTGATAAAAACATGCATGTACATCTTTTGAAAACAATTTAATGCCAAATAACTTTTTAATTTAATAGAAATCATTCTCCCCTCAATCAATGACATAGGTTGTTGATTGAGAGATAGAGATTTTGACAAATAAGTCCCGATGATTATCAAAAATAGAGACCGAGTTATTTTTCAAAGCATTTAGTTTTCAATGAGATAAATGTTTATAGAATCGAGCATGGAATTTGAAAATAGTGTAAAACATGGCTCTGTTCTTTCTTTTAAAACCGGTTATTGCACGAAAATGACAATAAACCATTTCTTTCTCCCAAATATATATATATATATATATATATATATATATATATATATATATATATATATATATATATATATATATATATATATATATATATATATATTTTTTTTTTTTTTAAGAATAAGAACAACATCTAGAGTCCCGTGTCATTCTTTGAATGATGACAAAGACAATAGATATTATCGAACCGAAAAAAAAACATGACAAATAGACATTTTTTATTTTTTTTTTATTTTTTTTATGGATTTTGAAGGTTTTATATTTTTCTATTTGATTTTGAGGGTTTTATAATTTTGTATTTTGTTTTTCGAATAAATATTTACAAGAGATGGATGAAGATAGACCTTTACTCCTCGTCTTCCTCCACGAAGACGTTTGAGAGTTTCGGTTGAAGGCTTTTCAAACCAAGACGTGGAAGAATAAACTCATAACGTTCTCTTGGAAGAGCTTTGGTGAAGATGTACGCTGGCGATATTCGAGACCTCACAAAATATAGTTCCACCACACCTTTTTCCACTTGTTCTCGATGAAATGATGTCGAATGTCGATATGCTTTGCTCTTGAGTGTTGAACGTTGTTGCATGAGAGAGCAATAGCACTTTTATTATCACAAGACAGAGGGATTTTGTTGAAT
This sequence comes from Chrysanthemum lavandulifolium, assembly GCA_022545495.1. Classification (NCBI taxonomy): domain Eukaryota; kingdom Viridiplantae; phylum Streptophyta; class Magnoliopsida; order Asterales; family Asteraceae; genus Chrysanthemum; species Chrysanthemum lavandulifolium. The sequence goes on along the minus strand of CM040242.1, from coordinate 103,864,575 downwards.
TCAAAGCCATAGTCGATAATTGAGATCTCATCCATAAGATTTGAGCACAACAAGATGACATGGCTATGTATTCATCCTCTGTAGAGGAAATAGAAGTACTCATTTGCTTCTTTGAAGACCACTCACAAGCTTATCACCTAAAACCGAGCACCTCCGGATGTACTTGACGTGTATCTTGACAACTGCATGATCGGCATCTGCATAGGCCGTTAGTGACATACCGTGTCCTTCGGGTACCATAGTCCCATATTGATGGTTCCTTGGAGATACCGAAAGACCCGCTTAAGCGCTTCAAGGTGCCTTTTAGTAGGCTTAGCTCGGTATCTAGCACACATGCAAACAATGAACAAGATGTCGGTCTACTAGTTTGTGAGGTACATCAGGATCCAATCATACTACGATATTTTGTTTGGTCAATCATGATCCCGAGAGGTCCTCATCTATTTTGGTTCGGTCAATCATGGGGGTGTCAGCAGGTCACTTGAATCAAATCCAAATTTCTTTAAAATCTCTGTTGCATATTTAGATTGATTTATGAAAATGCCTCAGGGACTTTGTGAAATTTGTAATCCCAAGAAAATGACATTTGTCCCATCATTGACATTTGAAACTTTGAACTCATTTCATTTGAAAACGATCACATTCCATTGGGTCATCGAGGCAAAATAATATCATCAACATAAATTTGAACATGAATTAAATGTTTGCTCGACTTCACGGTGAACAATGTAGGATCAATGCTCCTTTGATGAATCCGGTTGATAGAAGAAACTTTGACAAATGTATCATACCATGCCCTTGGAGCTTGCTTTAAACCGTAAAGAGCCTTCTTCAAACGATAAGCGTGAGTAGGATGCTCTTGATTCACAAATCCTTCGGGTTGGGCGACGTGAGCGACTTCTTTAAGATCTCCGCTCGAAATGCCGTCTTCACATCCATCGATAGACTACCATGTTCTTACTAGCAACATTAGCCATAAAGATTACGATTGCCTCGATTCGAGCCACTTTGGAGCAAAAGATTCTTCAAAGTCTATACCTCCTCTTGACGATATCCTTTAGCAACTAATCGAGCCTTGTTCTTCAACACATCACCATGCTCATCAAGTTTCACTTTGAAGATCCATTTAAGAGCAATAATCATAGTACGCCTGAGCACGTACTAACTCCCATACATCAAGTCGATCAAACTCATGAATTTCATCTTGCATGGCATTGAACCGCTATCTTCATTCATGGCGGTTTTAACATCTTTTGGTTCGATCTTAGATAGTACGGAGTTGAAGAAACACCATAAGGCATCGGTTGCAAGTTGTTTCCGGGTTGATACAGACGAGAGGATTTCCAATGATGTTGTCTAATGGATGATCGTGAGTCCATTTTCCGAGGTGTTCATGTGGCGGTTGTTGAGGAACCGAGGTAGGCGAGTCGATGTCTCACAAGTAGATGGTTCGATGATGATTCGGGAGTAGCAAATATGTTTTCAAATGGAGCATCTTCGGGAGTAGCAAAGGGATTAACTTCATCATTGATGCTGTAAACATTTCCATGATGTACATTTGAAGAATGATGATTTGTTGATGAGATCAAGGATCGTGAGGTGCTTCTTGACTTAAAGATATCGAGACCGAGGGATTGACTTCATTTACTTGAATATGAGCATCCTCTCTTGTGGGATCAACACCTCATTTGTAATTGAATCATACGAGTTCATCAAACATAGGATCAAACAATTTCTTTACATCATCTTGAAGGAGGTACATATGGAGTTTCTTGAGAGGAGTTTGGAACAAGGATGAACCAATGGGACTGCTTTTGAAGTGCGGGTCCGAGTGGAGTGTCAGGAGCCATTTGACCGATCACTCATCAAACGTAACGTGAATTGTTTCCATGATATTTCGGGTTCTTTTGTTGTAGATTCGGTATCCCTTTTGTTTGATGCATATCCTACAAATACTCCAATGTCGACTTTAGCCCTAAGTTTGCCTAAGTCTTGACCCTCATTAGTTGGATAGCACAATGCACCAAACACACGAAGGAAAGATAGATTAGGTTTTCTGTTGTGGACAAGTTCATATGGAGTTTTCCATGAGCAGTGTGAATCGTGGAACGATTTTGTGTGTAGCATGCGGTGCAATTGCTTGACCCGGAGAAACATTGGAACCTTTGAGTAGATCGGCATTGTTCTATCGGCTTCAACAAGAGTACGATTTCGTCTTTCAACTACACCGCTCATTGAGGGATTCGTGAAACACTTCTTTGATGGTCGATTCCAACGCTTTCATAGAATTCACTAAGTTGTTTGTTGACAAACTCGGCCCATTGTCTGCTCGATAATTACGGCGGTTTGTTTAGTCAAACCTGCAATGTTTGATGAGTTTGATGATGATATCGAGTTTCATCCTTTGTCCCAAGAACTTGACCCTGTGAATCTAGAGTAATCATCAACCACAACTAACACATATTTCTTCCCAAAGATATTCTCGCACCCTCATTGGTCCACATAAATCCATATGAATCATATGAAGAACTTCGTGTGAGTTAGTAGGTTTGGGTTTATGGGCATACTTCTTGCTTTTACCCAGTGACATCTTGAACAAAGATGATCCTTTTCATACTATAGTCTAGGTAAACCTACAACTAAGTCCTTTACGGAAAGATCGTTGATGGTGCCGAAGTTCAAGTGATTGAGACGACGATGCCATAACCATGACTTTATTTTGAAGCCTTTGATAACAAGCGATTGGAGAAGCCCTCATCATGTCATCTATAGAGATGGTGTAAAGATTTGAGCCACGAGTTCCTTTTAGCAGTTCCTTACCATTAAGATCTCTAACAAAGCGGTATGTTTTCGTAAGGCTACTTCTAGATCGAGAATCACGTAATTGACCAACAGAGCAGATTATGACCCAAACCTTCCACATAGTAAACTCTAGAGATGACACTATCACCAACAACGTAATCTCCATAACCCATAATAGCACCGAAATGATCATTACCGAATCTAACGGTCCCGATGAATTTGCTCACGAAGTTCATGAGCATGACCGGTCTCCAAATATATGCTTGGAACAAACTGAGTCCGGTACCACGAAAGATTTGAGCGATCTGCGGTTGAACCTGAGACAAGAATGGATAATCGGATAATTGGGATCCCATGCAAGAATGGGTTCCATTTGGTTAGTTACAATGGTTGGAACACCCACATCGAAATAGAAGCATTCATATCGAAAGTGAGGCAATGGAATCATTGTGAATAGATGCGATACTAGTGTGCAGATAGCCTGTTCACAGGTGTGATCACTTCTTAAAGGAATAGTTCTACCAAGAGGCATCCATTTTCTAGTGGGCATTATCGATTAGTCTTAAGACCAACGGGTATCCAATAGAAGCCTATTTTATGAATGTTCTTCCTGTGGGTTTCAATCGTTTTCTAACTTTCTATCGTTTTGCCTTTTAGCCTTCTTAGCATGAATTTTAGCATTAACAATATTAATCGGACAATTAACATCATTAGGCGTAACATTAACACCACATTCATGATTAGAAAGCGAATTCAAGCGGACATCGATACAAGGTTTGCAAATAGTATCGAATTGAATTAATTACGATGCGCCTATGGCTAATACTAGAATCAACACGATTCGTTTTATTCGATTCAAACTTAAAGTTCCTAGATTGTTCTTCTACTCTTTTCAAAGGCACATTCTTAGCTTGAGGTCCTATCATTCCTTGTATTGTCTTGAGACTTTGACCGCTCCCTTTAATGTCACCGATTACTCTCTGTAGAGGAATGGGAACATTAGTTGGTTTTACTACTCTTTGCATCACTGTTTAGATGTCTTGGGATCGAACTACATGCAGTGCACTATGGTTCACATTCTTAAAACTAGAGGTATTGAGATTTGTACTCCTAGAAGGCACACTTGAGTTCTCTTTCTTAGCATTGACAGATCTATAATCTGAACTACTCAAAGGCACACTACGGTTCACATTCAAAACATTGGGAATCGAGTGCATATCATACTTGGCATTAGGCATCGAACATGGAATCAAAGGGTTAACTCTCTCACCTAATGTCTTTGGGCATATTGTGATCAAGCATTCTAAGATTTCTTGAGATCGTTTGGCATATAAGCATGCATGTCCAATTGCATTATCATGAGGTTTCTCTAGCTTATCCTCTTCAACAATCTCACGCAGGCATTCTAAGCAATCCTTAAGAGATGAAAATATGTTTGAATGGCAAGTTTGTTGTTCCTTAGATGAGGAGGGACATATGTCACGCACAAAGCATATTTATTACAAGAGTGAACCTTTGATACACCATTCTCCCATTGGTCATTGGCATTTTCCCTTTACACGACTCTTGATTCTCAATTTCCTTTTGCAATGAAGCTATTTGTTCGTTATTCTTGTTACGAGTGACCTTAATTGATTCAAATAACTCATTGAAATGACGTTTAACCTTTTCATTTTCTTCTAGAAAACTTTCGCTTTCCTTTGTAAAGCATTTACTAAGTTTTGAAGATGAAACGTTTGAGAATTCGAGAATCTAAAGGAGGAGGCATTTGGGAGCTGTCATATTGTTCGTTTGACCCTTTAATTGAGAGATTTGGGCTTTCAACTTTCGATCGTGTTGCACCGAGCTTGAATACATTTATCACGTTTGTTAATTTGAAAACCGCATCAAACTCGGAGCATCCGAAGATGTCTTGACATTTGAAGTTTTGACATTTTCTTTGAGATGTTGATATTTTAGTTGTAAATTAAAATGCTCAACTTCTAGTTTAGAAAAATGTTTAACGAAATTGTCGTGATCATCCAGTTCAATTTTCTCGTTTAGTTTAGAATTAGTTTTTCAAGCTCAATGACACGATCATGGGAGACTTTCGGGGCCGAGATAGTTCATGAAATTTGGAAGCATTAATAGAGCAATTTGAAGCGTTGAAAAACACATCTTGAGCAACACATTCGGTAATAAGATTCTCATTTAATGTATGCAAGTTCTTTCTCTCAATCTCATTATATTTCAAATTGCACGCTCATATTCACTAACTTCAACAACCATTGCATCAAATTCCTTTTCCATTCCTTAATATCGGTTTCTATCCCTTTTAAGACTCTCAAAGTGATCTTTTAGAAGTTTAAAGAAGGGCATGACCTCGCTTAAATAACATTCTTTCATTTGTTCAAAACCCTTTCTCCTTGATTATACGGTGGGTGTGATCCTTTTCTTGCAAGTTTTCTCAAAATCAACAAATAGTTGAAATATAACGATTGGCTAATTAATGTCTTGCTTTTAGTGGCAATTGTTCTAGGTACAAGATGCATTGGTGTATTAGGAGGATACACGATCGCTCTAGGCATTTTCCAAAGGGGGATTTGTTTCAACAATATTTTCCGCTTCGCTTATCTAAATCCTTTTCCGTAAGACTTGCTCGGGAGTCGACAATATACGAGACTTAAACTTGTTCAAGGAATCCAGTTTTCCTTCTTGTAGTCATGAGGGTGATAATTATTTTTTCTCTTTGCATTTAGGATCATTTTGTTTCTTATTCATCTTTTCCCTAGTGATTTCATTTGATTTCTTATCTTCCTCGATTGCACTCAACACAACTAGGTTTACATCTAGGCTTAAGGATTTCATTACCATCATAAAGCACCTTATGAGCATTTCTAGCCTTTTAATTACCTCTGGATTTGGTTCCTCAATAAGGGAATGCTATGCTTATCGCTTAAGACTCGATGTTTAGTGACCATGTGAGCGATCTGAATGGTGTTTCCTTGTATGTACAACTTGTTTTCAAGTTTGTTTTTCAAAGTTTTCAGATTAGAAAAATCTCTCAAGAGTTTTGATTCCTTTGCATTAAATTCTTGCTAAGCATTTTCACATTTTCTTGAAGTTCTTGTTTTGCTTATTTGTTTTAGAAAGTTTTCTTGCAAGGAATTTAATTCTTGTTTCAATACTTCTTCTCTAAACTTACTTTTCTAATTATATGCACGCACTTGGTCATCCATTTCCCTTCACGAGTGGTCGACTCAAATTTAGCCCGTTGTTCATAAATAGCAACACGTTCTTTATAGGCATTTAGTTCGAAATTACGGAATCATCGGGGCACATGCGGTGTATTCATCAAAACATAGTCATTGTTGAGTCTGAAGATGCATCACTTGGTACAACTTCACTTTCACTTTGTTTCACATATTGATCATATGGGACAATATCGATATTACCCATATTTTCAATATTTGATTCAATAGTTTCGATTGATTGTACTTTGTCATGCATCCGTTGCACATCGACATCATCGTATAGTTTTAATACCTTTGAGATGAGCTTGTCATGGGATGGGCCAGCTAGTGGTGAAGAAAAGACCTTGGGAGAAACCATTGGAGAAATGCTAGCCATAAAATTGTGTGTGCTTGGTGGGTCCATCATCCACATCGTAGTCATGCATCACGGTCACGACTTGAAAGGCATTCGATGATTGTGACCTATCTCTGAATAGTCGCTCATCCACATCGCATCATAGGTGATTCGTTGTGAAGTGAGTGGTGAAAAACACAATATCAACGTATATCAAAATAACCGTAAAATTTGACAAATTAACCCTTTAGGAAAAAGGTCAACGTATTAAATCTCACGGGTGTGATAAAAGTGATACCGGAAAAGTGATTTCCCGGGTCGTGTCCCAACGAGGTGTGAATGGAAGGATTCGTTGAGTTTCGTGATTTGAACTTGAATTGGTTTATAATGATTTTGTTTGATTTGAATTGCGTTTCTACAAATTAATGAATGGGAAGGTAATTAAGGCAAGGGAACCCTAATAAACTAAAATAAACTATCACTAAGCCTAAGGAATGATAAAGCGAAGCTACACTAAGTCTTAGGGTGCTAAAACTAAAAAGCGTAAAAGCAGAAACAACCCGAGCCATAAGCGTAAAAGTTTTGCAATTTAAGGGCTACTGGTATGAAATCAATTTTCCTCGTTCTATTTGACTAAAAATAATTTTAGAAAAAGACCGGGAATTTTTTTGACTTTTAAATTAATTACTACGAATTAAAAACTATTAAACACTAATTAAATGATTAAAAATATTAAACTAATTTTGAAAAATGTGGAAAAATCACATAAAGTACTCTTAATGTGGAAAAATGTGGAAAAATGTGGAAAAATGTGGAAAAATCACTTTTTTTTTTCTTTGATTACTTTCTTTCTCAGCTTCTTTATTAGATCAACTTAAAAACTTTTTCTGAAAACTTTTTGAACTAAACCAACTGAATAAGCAGTTAGGACTGCTTATTCCCAACAATTTTGCAAAAACTTCAACAAGCACTCCTTTTAAAGCAAACAACCAAACACTCCTTTAACATTTTTAAGCAACTAAAACACAAGTCCTAAGCTACTGACAGATTGTTTAAGGCACACTTGTAATCTAAAGCTCAAAATAAGCCACATTCAACACCAAACTCAGTTGTAAAGGGGGCATAAGCAGTTGGTATTAAGACTTAAGCTAGGGGAGTTCTAAACTCCAAATGGGAGAATAAGCACTTACTAAGCTATTGCAGGCAAGAAGGATCTAAAAATAAACTTATCTAATCTACAGGAAACTACTAAGTCCTAAATAAGCTGGAAAGAACACAAAATAAGCACTGAATTGAGCTCTGAGTTATGATCCTAAATGATCCATTGTGGGTACCTTTTGAGCTTAATTAGAATAAGCTGAAGACTGAGTGAGCATGTGAGCTTCTGACCACTTAAAGTCCACCTAGCCAACTGCCTTTTGCCCTATGCGTCGATATAAGAGTGATCTGACTTATAAATAAATCGCAAAAGAGTAGAACAAACTGTGACTGAGCATTGGGTTAGCCACCCATTTTGACCCATAAGGAGACCCCTCAAAACATTTTTTTGATTTTTTTTTCTTTTGACACAAGTTAGATAAGCTACTGAACTCAAGATTTTTTATTTTTATAAATTTTTAACTTGATTAAAACTTCACTTAAAGTGCTGTCAAAAACCTGAGAAACTCATTATTTTTTTGAAACCAAAGAAAACTGAAAACCTGTTGAACTCTTGTAGGACTTTTTCTAACTCGAAACTTGTCTTGGACACCTAAAATAAGTTTGACTTGGTGGTCAAAGTGGGTAAAACCCACTTTGACCCATTCAAAGTTTTAAACAAACACTCCCTTGAATGGGAGTGTTAAGCATTCTTTTTTTTGGACTTGGGATTCTTGGTAAGAAAACCGACTATGGACTTGAATGAAGACTATTGAACTAATGAGAATAAGTGAATTCACAAATAAGCTCTAATAAGCAAACAGACAAGTTAAGGAAAACTTTTCATTCATTAAATTTAAACATTACAACTGATACAAAGAAAGAAACTACTTTTAAACTAGACACTTAGATAAAAACTGACTTTTTAAATAAAAACTAAGACTGATTTTTAAAAAAAACTAAGGTTGCCATTATACACTGGCTACAATCCTATTTATACTAAGTCTTGGGGTCTTCATCTCTTCAAGTGTCTTGTGCTTGTTTTGTGAGTGAAATCAGCCAAAGCTCCAACTTGTGCTTCTTTGAGCTTAATCCCAGCCATCCAACTGTTAGGTATAGATTATGAAACAATCTGAGCCATTGGTTGAGGTCTTTTGAACCAAGGATTGCCAGCTTGGACATTGGGAGGAGGGGGAAAAGAGAAGTGGGTTTGGGTGGGCGGGAAAACAGGGAAGGAAGAAGATGGGTGTATTAGTTCTATGACTGGGTGGGTTGACCGGGTTAGAGAATTGGACTGGACCAGGTTGTGGGTTGTTAATGGGCTTGAAATGGTAATTTGGACTTAGGATTAGATATTGAACACATTTAATATTTAGGGACTAAACATGCCAAAACTGAATTTCCAAGGACCAATCATGAACATTCTGAAATTATACTCCAAGGGTTAAACTTGACCATCTCCAATAATCCAAGGACCAAATCTGTCATTTTTTAAACTCGAAGGACTGAAATTGTAATTTTCCAAAATTTATCAAAATGACCAATTTTGACAAGTAAGAATTACCAAAGGACTAAAAATGTTCATTTTCCAATTTAAAATGTCCAGGGGTAAATTCTGTCAATCTTTGAAATTCCAGGGACTAAAGTTGCCATTTTTAAAAGTTGGGGACCGCGCCAATTATGCAAACTTTGTTCGTTTTCATTTGTTTTCGATAATTTTGCATACGAAACATATAAAACACAATTTTGAGATATTTTCGGTATTTTGATGCATTTGGAGTGTTTTTAGATGTTTTCTGATTCGATTGACCTAAAATGATGAGTGAATAAGCACTCATCAAATCCCTCACACTAAAACATTGCTAGTCCCTAGCAATCTTTTGAGAAAACTTAATGGATTTGAATCTCTTTACCAAAAGCCATTACTACGGAGTAGCCAAATGTTTTAGTTCAAGTAAGAACTATGGTACACCGATAACCATATGATTTTGAGCAAATCACCGACTTTCAACGGTTTTGATTTGTCTTTACCGAAGTCGTTTGCTTCGGACTAATAACTCTTAGATAAATTATCAATATTATCTTTGGTGAGTGATTACCAATTATGGTTTTCCAAGCGCCTTTACCACAAGCCATAAACTTGCGGGCTAGCCAACTCTTCACTAATTAAAGATATGGTGAATGAACACCATACAATTTTGGGCAAATTGCAAGCCTTCAACGGATTTGAGATATCTTTACCAAGAGCCGTTTGCTCTGGATTAGCCAATCCTTTTGTTTATTAGACATGGCGGATCGATAATCAGTAAGTTGAGTAAGTGCGAAACACTTACTCCAAAAAAATTTTGGCCAAAATGGGGAATTGGGTGGTAATACATATGATAAAATTCGTGAGAATTCCCCCACACTAGAAATGAATATTGTCCTCAATATTCAAAGTCACCGCGGTTATGCGAAACATAGAACGAAAAGGAAAATACTACGGCCATTATTTGAATTTTTTTTTTTTTTTTTTTTTTTTTTAGAAAACTTATGTACAACAGCGGGGGGCAACTCCCCCACACTAGGGTGGGATACACGGGTGAAAACCCATGTTATGCTACTGTTTTTGTTAACCGAGTCGCTAGCTTGACTCGATCCCCGAATTCATTGGTTCATGGGGAAAGTTTGAAGATCCGGGACAACCATGGATGGTATGTCCCCTCCAAAATAATGTTTCAATCTATGTCCATTCACCTTGAAGTTTGGTCCGTCAGTTTGAGATAACTCGACGGTGCCATATGGAAAAACTTTGGCAATGGTGAATGGACCGGTCCAACGGGTCTTAAGTTTCCCCGAGAAGATTTTCAATCTAGAATTGAAAAGAAGGACTCGGTCACCGACGTTGAAAACTCGGTTCCTGATTTTTGAGTCATGGATCTTCTTTGTCTTTTCTTTGTAAATCAATGAGTTCTCGTAGGCTTGATCACGGAGTTCCTTTAATTCATTGAGTTGAACTTTCCGGTGATCACCCAGCGGACTTAAGGTCAAAATTAACATGCTTCAAGGCCCGATAGGCTTTGTGCTCGAGCTCGATCGGAGATGACACGCCTTTCCATACACAAGCTTGTAAGGAGTACACGATGGGTGTTTTGTAAGCTGATGCGGAAGGCCCAAAGTGCATCTTCAAGTTTGTCCGACCAAGAGGCACGGTTTTCACCTACGGTCCTCTCCAAAATTCTTTTCAAACCACGATTCGAAACTTCCACTTGCCCACTAGTTTGTGGGTGATACGATAGAAAGGCGGTGAGTGACACGTGCTTAAGCATGACTTTTTTGAATTGGTCGTTGCAAAGTGCGCACCGCGATCACTAATGATGGCGCGGGAGTTCAAGCGGGTAAAGAGAGACTTCAAGAATTTCACCACTACTCTGGCGTCGTTGGTGGGGAGCTTTCGCTTCCACCCATTTAGACAAGTAATCAACCGCCGCGGTATATACTTGTTCCCTCGAGAAGGCGGAACGGACCCATAAAGTCAATGCCCATACGCCAAAGATCTCGCACACTTGAATGGCATTTTGAGGCATTTCATCTCTTTTAGAGATGTTGCTATGACATTGGCAAGAGTCGCAAGATTTGACGAGATCATGGGCATCTTTGTAAATCGTGGGCCAATAGAAACCGAGTCAAACACCTTTTTAGCGGTGTAGTTCGGGCCATGATGTCCCCGTGGGTCCATTATGACAAGCCTTGAGAATTTCATCTTCTTGGTCAGTGAACACACCGTCGGATGACTTGATCCGCACAAACCTTAAACAAGTAGGGTCGTCCGTAAATAATGCTTAACATCTTTGAAAATTTGTTCTTTTGTTGGGACGACATCCCTTTCACAACAAAGTTACCCGCATGATAGTTTGCAAAGTCGGCAAACCATGGGTACTCGAATCTTCATGATGAGATACCACATTAAGAGTCTCGAGAGAAACGTTTCATTTATTTCCTTTTCTCGAGCACACCTTGATGTGGATTTTCAAGACGAGAGATGATCACCGCCAGGTTCTCGGCTCCTTTTTATCACGGATGATGATATCAAAATCTTGTAGGAGGAGAACCCATCTGAGCAATCTCGCTTTGCATCTTGCTTAGCAAAGAGATATTTGAGAGCCGAGTGATCCGTATACACTATGCTTTTGGACAAGATCAAGTATGGCCGAAACTTCTCGAAAGCATACACCACGGCTAGTAATTCTTTCTCCGTCAGAGTGTAATGTGCTTGAGCTTCGTCAAAGTTTTGCTAGCATAATGTATAGGTCGGAAATGTTTTGATTTCGTTGCCCAAAACGGCACCTATGGCGAAATCGCTTGCGTCGCACATAAGCTCAAATGGTAATTCCCAATCGGGGCAACTAGAATTGGTGCTTCAAATGAGCTTCTTCTTAAGAGTTTGAAAAGCTTCAACGCACTCACTAGAGAAGACGAAAAGAGTGTCTTTTTCAAGAAGTCGGGTCATAGGCCGGGATATTTTTGAAAAGTCTTGAATGAAACGACGATAAAATCCGGCATGACCAAGGAAACTTCTAACTCCTTTGACGGTTGTGGGAGGAGGTAATTTTGAAATGACATCGACTTTAGCTTTGTCAACCTCAATCCCACTCTTAGAAATTTTATGGCCAAGGACAATTCCTTCTTTAACCATAAGTGACATTTCTCCCAATTTAGACTAAGATTCGGGTTTTACAACGCTCAAGCATCTTGTCCAAATGGGAGAGACATGTTTGAAAATAATCCCAAAGACCGAAAAATCATCCATAAAGACCTCCATAGTCTTTTCGATCATGTCATGGAAAATGGCCATCATACACCTTTGGAACGCATCGAGCATTACAAAAGCCAAAAGGCATGCGTCGGTAAGCAAATGTTCCATAAGGACATGTGAATGTGGTCTTTCTTGATCTTGTGGGTCAATGGGTATTTGAAGTAACCCGAGAAACCATCGAGAAAACAATAGTATTCGTTTCCGCTAATCTCTCAAGCATTTGGTCCATGAAGGGTAATGGAAAGTGGTCTTTACGGGTGGCTTCATTTAACTTTCGATAGTCAATGCAAACACACCATCCGTAACCAATCGAGTAGGAATCAACTCGTTTTCATCATTTTCAACAACGGTAATGCCACTTTTTGGGCACACAATGAACGGGCTAACCTAAGGACTATCCGAGATAGGGTAAATCAATCCGCATCGAAGTTTTATGACTTCGCTTTGATAACCTCATGAATTTTAGGATTCACCCTTCTTGGTGTTGAACCGCCGGTTTGAAGTCATCTTCCATGAGAATTTTGTGCGACAAAATCTCGGGTCAATACCCTTGATGTCGGAAAGGTTCCAAGCGATGGCTCGCTTGTGTGACTTCAAAACCTTTATGAGAGCGGATTTTTCATCCTTACTCAAGTCTTTAGCAATAATGACTGGTGATTTATTGTCACCCTCTAAAAATGCATACTCGAGATGAGGTGGTAAGTCCTTAAGTTCGACCTCGGGAGGATCATTAGATTTTTCAATCGCTTTGATTTCCTCTTTATGAAGTTCTTGAGGAGGGAGTGAGGAAGGATCTTCATTGAGCAACTCGATGAGAAGAATATCTCCTCGATGTCGATGGGAGCGTGATCAATTTCCATGGAATGTAATCACTAGCCAAGTATGCTTCAATCTCTTCCAAAATAAAGTCACTTCCTCAAGCGAGTGAGGGAGGGAAGAGAGAGCAACGATGGGATCGAATCGGGATTGCCACTCGAGAATCCAAGAATTTCTTGAGAATACTCCTCGACACAATGTCAAGGACATCAATTTTGTTGACGGAATTGTCTTCATAATTGGGGAGTATTTCGTAACTTGATTGAGATTGAAAGCTTGACTTCCTTGTTTACCCTCAAAGTGATTTCCCTTCATCAACATCGATCAATGCCCGAACTGCTTTTAAGAAGCACCTCCCAAGGATGAGGGGTACTGGGATCGGCATCAAATTCGACAACAACAAAGTCGGTGGGAAATGAAACTTTACTTTGATAAATACATCCTCGGCTATACCTAGCGGACGAGAACTTGTACGGTCCGCAAGCTCGAGGATCATACATGTAGGTGTAAGCGGAGGTAATGAAAGCTTTTTCCACATGGAGTGTGGCATCAAGTTAATGCTAGCGCCAAGATCGCCAAAGCGGAGCATTGAACTATTCCTTGAAAATCACATGGGATGAGAAATTTTCGGGGTCTCCCAACTTTTGGAAGTTTTTAAGGATAACCGAACAATTTTCGTTCAAAGAAGTTTTAGCCATTTCGAAATCTTTTCTTTGTTATTCAACAAATTTTTGATTGTTGGACCGAACTTTGGCATTAGAAGAAAGCGTCCATGAAACTAATCTCAAGTGCAAATCTTGAAAGATTTGGATAAGCTTCTCCATTTGTTGACTAGTTTCATCACGGAGCTTTTGGTCATTAAGCCTTGAAGGATAAGGAAGTGAAGGCTTAGGAATGGTCATCGGAACAACGGGTTCAGAATTGGAGGTAAGACCACCGGAGATTGGACTTGTGCGGTACTTTGTGGGCTTGAGTTATGCACCTTGTCCTTGATACCTCGGTTCTCGCTCCACATCCCTCACGGAGAAGGATTAGGCATCGAGGGTCCTCATAAGACTTACCACTTGGGTAGCAATACATTCAATTCACCTTTTGGGTTGGGAATGGTATTACTTGGAAGAGCACCAAGTTGAAGCTTGATTCTTTGACTCATGAGACTAGCAATCATGCTTTCAACTGCTATGAGATTGATCAATTTTGTTGCTAGTAGCTCTAAGCTCGGAAGTGAAATCATTCTTCAAAGTGGTAATTTGATTTTGCATGGACACCATCTTAGCTTCATTGCTTTTGATGTAATTAGCAATGTCAATGGAAGCTTGAGGAGGTGGGCATGCATGTTTTGATGAGGAGCTTGGAATCGGTTTTGATTGAAATTTCCTTGATTTTGAAAACCTTGATTTTGATTTTGAAAATTCGATTCGACTTTGATTTTGATTGAACCGATTATTCCTATTTTGCACATTTTGATTGTTCGATTTTGATTAAACCCGTGGTCCAAGGAAATTGTTAGAACGATAGCTCGAAGGTTTCGGTCTCCTTGCGGTTGGTAGGAATTACCTCCCATATTGTAGGAACCGAAGTCGATAAACGCCTCTCGAGTGAAGCCACCGGAGGTGGACACTCGAAATAAGGGTGTGGACCACCACAAGTTTCACAACTCTTGTTTACGACATTCACTTGTTGATTGTTGTTATTTTGACTCATTTTAAGTACGGCGGTGGATATTTCTTCAATCTTTTGGTTAGAGTCGTATTCAAGATGGAAGGGTGGTAGATCTCTTGACAAACTCCTCTCTACCGAGGAATCCCAATAATTGTGGTGGGCGGTCATGTTTTCGATGAGATCATAGCACTCTTGGTCGCCTTTTCATAAAGGTACCACCGCAGCGGCATTGATTGTGTCACGATGTCTCAATGTTAACCCGTTATAGAATGTATCTATTTGGGTGACAAGCAACATGTTGTGGTTCGGACATCGATCAATCGAAAGCTTATAGCGTTCCCATGCCTCAAATAAGGACTCATCGGGATGCTGCCTAAAATTACTGATTTCATTCCGTAGTTTCGTAACCATCAACGGTGGAAAGTATTTCGCCAAGAATTTGGAGATCATTTCATCGAAACTATGGATTGAGTTCTTGGGAAGACGATCAAACCATGCGGTGGCATGAAGCGTCAAGGAATATGGAAAGAGGTATAAGCGAAGGGCGTCATCGGTGACCCCATTTTGCTTCATACTTTGGGTGACGGTGAGAAATTTGTCGAGATGCTTGTTGGCATCGTCACCCGTGATCCGTGAAATTGGCAAAACTTTGGACTTGTTGAATCATGTGATGCTTAAGTCCAAAATCCGTGGCCTCGATGTTGACCGGGCAATTGGACCGCCCGTCCATCCATCGTGGGTTGGCAAAGCTCCTCCATCGTTCGGAGATCGGGAGCTTGATTTTGTGGACCGAGTTGTTGGACTTGAGGTCCGTTCCCTAGGCTATGTGTCATTGTGATTTGTTCGACTGATGCGTATCTAGATGCACGTTTTCTTGGTTACAGTTACGCTCACGAGCTTGCGAGCGAGTGTGCATGCACTTCCAAAACAACACTTTCAATTAAAACAAGACCGAGGCAAAACAACGGTGAACTTAGACCAATAATCCCACGTGAAATGATCACTTCTATAAGTAAAACTCACAAAGGAGCGGAGAGACTTTGTAGGTCGTACAAGCTTATTAAAACCCGTCTCTTTTCACCGCAATTTAATGTCGCCGCCCTTATACCCCTCACAGTTTGTTAAACCGATAAAAGTAAACCAAAACACGAGCGACACAAAGGCAAGTTTTAAATCTTTAGTTCGGGAACTTATAATGATAACACATCATTGAGAATATTATATTGATTGTGTCTTCTATTTATTTAAAACAACAAGGAAAATCTTTTGTATTTTAATCTTTACATATATATACAAAGAAAAGAAAATATTTTGTATTTTGTATTTTTATAAAAACAATAACTTCACGAGGAAGGTTCTTCAAGTCACTAATCGCAAAACTTCACGATATTGTCGCAACACACCCCTCCCGGCGCCAAAATTTGATTCGTTGTGAAGTGAGTGGTGAAAACACAATATCAACGTATATCAAAATAACCGTAAAATTTGACAAATTAACCCTTTAGGAAAAAGGTCAACGATTAAATCTCAGGTGTGATAAAAGTGATACTGGAAAAGTGATTTCCGGTCGTGTCCCAACGAGGTGTGAATGGAAGGATTCGTTGAGTTTCGTGATTTGAACTTGAATTGGTTTATAATGATTTTGTTTGATTTGAATTGCGTTTCTACAAATTAATGAACGGGAAGGTAATTAAGGCAAGGGAACCCTAATAAACTAAAAATAAACTATCACTAAGCCTAAGGAATGATAAAACGAAGCTACACTAAGTCCTAGGGTGCTAAAACTAAAAACGTAAAAGCAGAAACAACTTGGAGCCAAAACGTAAAAGTTTTGCAATTTATGGACTACGGTATGAAATCAATTTTCCCACGTTCTATTTGACTAAAAATAATATTAGAAAAAGACCGGGAATTTTTTTGACTTTTAAATTAATTACTACGAATTAAAAACTATTAAACACTAATTAAATGATTAAAAATATTAAACTAATTTTGAAAAATGTGGAAAAATCACAGAAAGTACTCTTAATGCTACTGATCCTAGGAAAATTAAAAAAAGTAGTGGTTGCTTTTGAAATAAGTTTTAAAAAGCTAAAAGAGCTTATAAGGTAAACTGTCAAACACCCCTTATGTATTTAATAGTGCAACATTTTAATGAGACAAGTCCCAAGGGCGCCTGTTAAGTGTGTTGTGTGTGAGCTGGGTGGCGTGGGTTCGAGTCCCAGCCATGCCAGTTTTGCACTTTTTTTTTTCTTTGATTACTTTCTTTCTCAGCTTCTTTATTAGATCAACTTAAAAACTTTTTCTGAAAACTTTTTGAACTAAACCAACTGAATAAGCAGTTAGGACTGCTTATTCCCAACAATTTTGCAAAAACTTCAACAAGCACTCATTTTAAAGCAAACAACCAAACACTCCTTTAACATTTTTAAGCAATCAAACACAAGTCCTAAGCTCTTGATGATTGTTTAAGGCACACTTGTAATCTAAAGCTCAAAATAAGCCACATTCAACACCAAACTCGGTTGTAAAGGGCATAAGCGGCTGGTATTAAGACTTAAGCTGTGGGAGTTCTAAACCCAAATGGGAGAATAAGCACTTACTAAGCTATTGCGAAAGAAGGATCTAAAATAAACTTATCTAATCTACGAAACTACTAAGTCCTAAATAAGTGGAAAGAACACAAAATAAGACCGAATTGAGCTACTGTGCAGCTGGATCCCAACAAATCCATTGTGGGTACCTTTTGAGCTTAATTAGAATAAGTCAAGACCGAGTGAGCATGTGAGCTTGACCACTTAAAGTCCACCTAGCTAACCGCCTTTTGCCCCTCGCGATCCGATATAAATGAGTACGACTTATAAATAAGTGCAAAAAGAGTAGAACAAAGCGTGATGAGCATTGGGTTAGCCACCCATTTTGACCCATAAGCGCACCCTCAAAACATTTTTTTGATTTTTTTTTCTTTTGGCACAAGTTAGATAAGCTACTGAACTCAAGATTTTTTATTTTTATAAATTTTTAACTTGATTAAAACTTCACTTAAAGTGCTGTCAAAAACCTGAGAAACTCATTATTTTTTTGAAACCAAAGAAAACTGAAAACCTGTTGAACTCTTGTAGGACTTTTTCTAACTCGAAAACTTGTCTTGGACACCTAAAATAAGTTTGACTTCAGTGGTCAAAGTGGGTAAAACCACTTTGACCCATTCAAAAGTTTTTAAACAAACACTCCCTTGAATGGGAGTGTTAACTGATTTCTTTTTTTTTTGGACTTGGGATTCTTGGTAAGAAAACCGACTATGGACTTGAATGAAGACTATTGAACTAATGAGAATAAGTGAATTCACAAATAAGCTCTAATAAGCAAACAGACATGTTAAGGAAAACTTTTCATTCATTAAATTTAAACATTACAACCGATACAAAGAAAGAAACTACTTTTAAACTAGACACTTAGATAAAACCGACTTTTTAAATAAAAACTAAGACTGATTTTAAAAAAAAACTAAGGTTGCCATTATACATCAATGCTACAATCCTATTTATACTAAGTCTTGGGGTCTTCATCTCTTCAAGTGTCTTGTGCTTGTTTTGTGAGTGAAATCAGCCAAAGCTCCAACTTGTGCTTCTTTGAGCTTAATCCCAGCCATCCAACTGTTAGGTATAGATTATGAAACAATCTGAGCCATTGGTTGAGGTCTTTTGAACCAAGGATTGCCAGCTTGGACATTGGGAGGAGGGGGAAAGAGAAGCTGGTTGGGTGGGCGGAAAACAGGGAAGGAAGAAGATGGGTGTATTAGTTCTATGACTGGGTGGGTTGACCGGGTTAGAGAATTGGACTGGACCAGGTTGTGGGTTGTTAATGGGCTTGAAATGGTAATTTGGACTTAGGATTAGATATTGAACACATTTAATATTTAGGGACTAAACATGCCAAAACTGAATTTCCAAGGACCAATCATGAACATTCTGAAATTATACTCCAAGGGTTAAACTTGACCATCTCCAATAATCCAAGGACCAAATCTATCATTTTTTAAACTCGAAGGACTAAAATTGTAATTTTCCAAAATTTATCAAATGACCAATTTTGACAAGTAAGAATTACCAAAGGACTAAAATGTTCATTTTCCAATTTAAAATGTCCAGGGTAAATCTGTCAATCTTTGAAATTCTGTGGACTAAAGTTGCCATTTTTAAAAGTTGGGGACTGAAAGCGCCAATTATGCAAACTTTGTTCGCTTTTCATTTGTTTTCGATAATTTTGCATCCGAAACATATAAAACACAATTTTGAGATATTTTCGGTATTTTGATGCATTTGAGTGTTTTAGATGTTTTAGCTCGATTGACCAAATGATGAGTGAATAAGCACTCATCAATAGGTCTTAGCATTGCCCTCAAAGAAGAAACAACAATTCCTCTTCATCCAAAGCGGCACCATTGTCCCGAGCTTGTGCCAGACATCTTATCTCTAAAATAATCGGCGATTCATGGACGCTTTGGAGATGTGCGTTCCTTGCAATGTCCTCACCACCACAGTTATAACATTTGATTGGCTTAGCTTGACCTTGGTTACCATTCCTTCCTCGATTACGGCTGCCAACATAACCTCTCCCAGCTCCGCCTCTTCCCGATCATACTTGTCTTTCCGAATGGTTGCACCACGATCCTTCCATCTTTATGATGGCTTGATTGTGTGGGTTAGATGTTGCTACGAGGTTGTTGTTGGTTTGTGGGAGAGAATTCATGTTTTGACTAATGAGAAGAGCTAGTTGATTAATGAAGTTACCCGTGTGCATCAAAGATCGACTTGTTTGAACATAGGATCGGGAATGAGTTTGTGATTACCATTACCCAGGGTATGACTTGTGATGCTTTGGTTGTGATTCGATGTTCGAGTAGAAAAGTTGTTGAGTCATTAGGCGAGCTTGTCTCTCCCTGGTTGGTTTTGAACCGATTGAGAATCAATTTTCAAACATAGCATGTCTCTCATTACGAAGGAGGAAGGCATAGAGTTGCTCATAGTTTGTATTCTTCAATCCTTTAGTGAGCTTCACAGCGGTGACAAACTTGTGCCATTCGGGATTCATGTTGTTCACAAATTTTGAGTTCATTGAATATTAGGCATAGTCATTCGATGTTCCTCATGTCATTCACTAACTTATGAAATCTCACATAGTACTCATAGACATTCTCATCTGGTTTCATCTTGAAGTGCTCAAATTCGTCATAGAGTTGGGTTCTCTGCCTTCCATAGTTAATTTTGAACCCGAGAGAAGCATCTTAACATTATCCCAAACCGCCTTTGCATCGGTGTTATGATTGATCGACTTGTAAATGTCTTTAGGAAGACCTTGAAGAACAATGTTTGAAGCCACGATATACGCATCGAATCTCTTTTTATCCTTATCATCAAGCTCATCATACATCTTAGGTCTCATCCATTCAGTAGCAGAGTACCATCTTCATTAGTATCAAGTATGTCTCTAGTCGCCTCAACTCGATATGGTCCTTCATCAATGGATTTGAGAATGTTGACACCATTTTCCTTTCCAAGGCAATACAATCGATTCGTTGAGCCCAAGAATCGTAGTCGATTCTGTCAAGCATGGGTGGGCAGTATCCGAGCCACCGCTTGAACATCCTCGGCAACAGTGGAGATGATAGTAGGAACGTTGGTAGACATGTTAACAGTTATACGATTTTATAACTCTATGATTAAACCGGAAATAGATTCTTTCACGGGTTTTACTAAATCAAGAGAAACCGTAAACAATCACCAAGTCGCTAGAAGATAATGCACTAAGTCGCTAGAAGATAATGCACTAAGTCGCTAACACTTAATTAAGCTACACCACTAAGTCGCTAGAGTCCCAAGTCGCTAGACAAATGCAAGTCGCTAAGTAGTAACTCGCTAAGTCTCAAGTCGCTAGCAAAATTTTGGCGACAATTAAGCTACTCAAGTCGCTAAAGATACAAGTCGCTAAAGAGCAACTCGCCATGAGACCAAGTCGCTATCACAAGTCGCTATCCGTAGTGGAGAGTCCACTACTTGTCTTCAGAATCGCTAGATCTAAGTCGCTAGTTTAAAAGCGTAACTCGCTACAAATTTGTAAAGCAAGTCGCTCTGAAGAAACTAATCCATGAGTTAAGTCGCTAGCATGAAAAAACCACATAAACACTTTTCAATCCAAAACAACTCAACCAAGATGATTTAAGCTTACCAAATGAAAACCTACACACTTGTGATGATTCTAAACATAAAAGTACTAACAAAATCCAAACTTTAACCCGAGAAATCAACCAAATGATGCAAAAACCACTAAACTTTTTCAAACTCAAAAACCACCTAAAAACCACTAGAAATCCAAAGATGTGCAAGATATGATCTAACCATGGCTCTTGATACCAATTGTAAGATATTAGTTTTCACATACACATCAAACCATAACACAAGGTGGCGTATAGATGGAATTCTAGAGAGAGAAAGTTAGAGGTTTAGGGAACTTAGTGAGAGAAAGTGAAAGATATTATTATGAGCTCAACTCTACCTTGGGAGGTAGAGAGTATTTATAATCTTACATAAATCGCCACACATCGGGTGTGGATCGAGCATCTGGTGGGTAAAGACCGTCCAGTCCTCCACGGTGTTACTAAACTAAATACTACTTAACATAAAAGAACTACGACTACGAGCTTTTAACGATTACATATACTTGAGGTGACCGACTCTTTAATACACGGAATTTCTAATTCCTAACAAAATCTAGTACACAAAGAACATCATGTCTTACACTTACGATTCGGTGATTTTAGAAGTACTTAAATTGTATGATCTTGTAGACAACCCCGAGAATATTAGCTATCTTGAGCGGTTAAAGATGATGGAATCAATCAATGAGGATGTGAGATCTCCGTGTTTAGAATCTAAAGAGAGAGAAATGCACCAGTCAAGGTTACAGAATGCTCTTGCAAAGGGTAAGGAAAGTTGCATTGAACCTTATCGACAACTTCATTCACACCTCAAGTTACTTAGAATTGATGACAAATACACAATCGGAATTGTACGATCATGTATTACACTCTTCCGTCAAGAATTATCATCGATTACTGGCACATTGTTCTTGAACTTGGATCAATTAGAACAACAACTTAACATGAAAAAGGTTCAAGAAGACAGTTCTAAAGCTGCACTTCAGGTGATCAACAAACAACTTCAGTCATTCATCAAAAGTGATTACACTTCAGATTATGATTATCTGGTGACTGAAATGTGCTTTAAGAATCACACTAGGATGGAAGCTAATGTGTTCAAAGAGACATTAATCCAACTCATGGATAATGTGAGAAGTATATTGAGGAAGTTACATGAATGATGAAAAGTGGATGACGTCAGTGCGGTTGAGAGATAGTTGTGATGAGTCGGGTAATGTATCGGTTGAAAGGTCGGGTGTTCTTTGGATGCGAATATCGAGACAACAAAGAATGATGTAACCCGGTCAAGAACTCCCCGTCACACAAGAAGTGGATGTTGTGATTAGAAAGGTGAATGAATGCCTGCACAATCAATAAATTGTAGTGTTGAGATCGAAGGCATCGAATGATGGATCGATTGACACCGACTACAGAGGCTCGAGACATATAAACTTGAAGCGACCCCAAGAGTTCGGTGACTCTTGTTACACATGATGTGGATGCAAATATCGGACCTACAAATGAGCAGGTGTCATGTGATGAGGTACCTTATGGCGATCAACATAGTGCATCGCTAATGTACCTAAACAAAGCGATCTTAATCTTGAATATGATTCGATAAATGTTCCTTGGATGAGGTGAGACTAATAAATTCAAAACAAATGATATGGTTGATAAAAGGCTTTTGATGAACTTTCAAACAAATTCTTAAAACTTGAAAAACATTGCATTTCTCTTGAACCGCAATACAAAGAAAGGAGGAAAGTTTTCAAACTAAGAAACCATGTAAAATCCGAATTTCGAATTTCATGAATTTTTAAAGTAAACGGTTTAAAAGCTCACTTCAAGCCAAAAACACGACTATCAAAATTTGAAGAAACATATTTCGGTATGCATGTGAAAAGTAATTCATCAAGACTACACAAGACATTGATGCTATTATAACAAGAAATAATGATCTGTCAATTATGTGGCTAAATTACTAAAGGATAATGAGACTTTGAGAAAGCATCACATAGAACTAAGTGACTCTGTCAAAGAAGCTAGAACTAATTCAATGGAACAAACAAACTCTTTGATAGCAAAAATTGATGAACTCAAAGCTCAACTTCAGGAAAAGAGTTTTGCTATTGTTGCCTTAAAGAATGAGCTTAGAAAAACCATAGGGAAAAGTGTGAATACTAAGTTTACAAAACCATCAACCTTGGGGAAGCCAGTTTCTCATCCCACTAGAGACCGGTCCATTGTTAGGCACCATCGCATTTATATCCGAAAGAACAAAATCTTTAAAGACAAGGCTTGCCTCCCAAGTTGATGCGATACATGTTTTGTCAAAACCAATACTTCACCGAAAGTTACCTAAGAATAATGCTTCAGCTCCGTTAACCCTCAACAAGTAGCTACTTTACTCCAAAGACCTCTAGGAATAGTTCAAAAATAGTGTCAAAACCAAGCATTAAAACCCATAATTCATATGATATGAATGACTTGTGGAAGAACTATTATCTAGAAGAAGCTAGGAAAAAGGCACAGATTCGAAAAGACGGAAGGTGCAAGACCTAGGGTGATGCATTCCATGAAATTTCAAGGCACTGCTAGTAGTAGTAAAACATTTCCTAGGAACACTCATAAGACTAGGGGTTGGCTTGCATCCAAGAGTAGTTATAGGAAGAAGAATGCTAAGCATGTAGAAAATGAAACTAGAAATTCTGAGTCTTTTCCGAATAAGAAACATTTTCCTAATTCACATGCTAAGGTACAATCCACTAAGGCTACTAACATGGCTAAGGTTCAATATGTCATGAAGCAAAACAAACCTAAAACTCCACCTAGATGGATCCCAATTGCTAAATCTTTGGAGTCTAGGAATACCAATAAGTCTTCCATCACAGCATAAGAATATCAACAATCCTAGACCTTGCCATAAATGGATACCGTCGGTAGAATGTTTAAGGATGTTGGACTTAGGTGGATTCCTACCGAAAGGCAAGCATCGATGGAAAAATCAAGGTGACCGTGATACCCCAAAGGGTTTGGATACTAATGTCACTAACCAATATATATGCAATCAAGCTTGTAATGTTAGTGCGGTATTCCTACTCGATTGAGATACTTGATCCTTCACTACATGGACTGGCTTAAAGTATGGATAACAAATGGATTGATATCTCATAACTCACGGTTTCAAGTAACTCAACCTTGATATTCAATCGCTATGACGCTTGAACACAACAGTTCAAGCCTCGTACTCTAAAGAAAAGAAATGTACGTTTCATACAAGATTATCTTCGAAGAAGAGAAATCTTCTTATGACGTTTGAACACAATATTCAAGCCTCGTACTCTAGAAAAGAAATGTGTACGTTTCATGCAAGATTATCTTCGAAAGAAGAGAAATCTTCTTATGACGTTTGAACACAACATTCAAGCCTCAGACCTCAAAGAAAAGAAAAGTGTACGCCAAGACGCTTTATCTTTGGAAGATGAGAAATCTTCTTATTTATGACCATTATCATCAACATGCTTCATACTTTTTCCATGCGCGCTCAATCATGAAGTGAACCGAACTATCGTTGTTAGTTCTCCTATTCCACTTGCTCAATTAAAATGGCGATGGCAACATCATTTGCAACCTTTGAGGGGGAGAAGTGTGAAGAGACTACTTTTAAAGATTTTCACATGTTTAATCAAGAATGGCATCTCCGTATGCAATTCTTGAGGGGGAGAAGAAGTATGATAATCCTGCATGTTGAGTTATTTATGAGAATACATGGTCTAACGGCTCCAAACTCATGTAAGAATCGATCTTCTTCTTATCGGGTCATCTTCACATGGAGTTTTCTTCTAAGATCCGTTGGTTGACATCTTCACATGGGATGATTTGATTAATGACAAAGTGCTTCCAGTTGCTGGGCTAATTTCTTTGATGAACATCTTTCTGTTCTTTTTTGATTGGGAGGGATCTTAGTTAAGGAGATTTGCTTCATATAGGTTAGTTGGAACGCATTTTGTGAGATGAAGATGGTAACTATCTATTCCCCAATTGGACAATCTTGAAGAAGGTCGAGTCTACAGTCGGTTCTACATTTTCTGATACATGTTAGAAGACTAAAGACGAGTTGCATTTAACAATCTAAAGACTTCTTCTTAATCCAAGCATTCATCATAAAGATTGTCGGTTTAGGGAGAGCACTAATTGGGGAGAGTGTAATCGATTCAATCCCAATTAGACTTGCTCATATTCTTGACAAGTTGATTCTCACAAGAGTTCAAGTGTTCTTCTCAACAAATTTCTAGTATACGGGCTTATAATGTGTTGTCGATTCCAAGCATCAAACCAGCAAGGGGAAGGAGACACGATCTAAACGCGAGTAAACATTGATGAACTTAATACTTCTAAGTGATTGAAGATATCCCGGGAAGACGAATGCCATTACCGCCAGTGTTGTAAATATCAGTCTTGGCGGCCGATATATCAGTGATATATCACATCGTGGTCGATCGACACGATATTTCGCTTATCGGTCAATTTATCGGTTAAGTCAAAATCGGTCAAAATCTGTGATAAATCGGTCAAAATCGGTGATAAGTCACCAAATATCGGTCAAACTAGGTCAAAATCGGTCAAACTCGCTTTTTTTTTTTTTTTTTTTTTTTTTTTTAATTGATAAATACTTATGGACTTATGGGCTTTTATTTTTCAAGGATGTTAAACTTTTTAGTTTTTTGTGGTTATTGACTTATTTTGTTATGATATTGCTAATATTTATTTTATTTTTTTAAATTCCTTTATAATTTGTGGTCTCCGATATATCACTGATATATC
This sequence comes from Chrysanthemum lavandulifolium, assembly GCA_022545495.1. Taxonomy (NCBI): domain Eukaryota; kingdom Viridiplantae; phylum Streptophyta; class Magnoliopsida; order Asterales; family Asteraceae; genus Chrysanthemum; species Chrysanthemum lavandulifolium. The sequence continues at coordinate 103,838,773 of CM040242.1, read as the reverse complement.
TCCGCCAAGACCGATATGGCGCTTGGCGGTGGTCGACCGCCGAGGTACCGCCGAGCGATATTTACAACCATGATTACCGCAGAGAAACTCAAGGTTTGACTCATGGCGTTTAGTGTTCTTATTCCAACTATGTGGGGGAAGAGATGGAAGAGTTAGTTTAAGTACACAAGTGTGTGATGATTTCGATGTTATCGCAATCATCAGGGGAGAGAAATTGTGTACATTGGGGATGCTCAGTTGTTTCACTTGAGAGCGTAGTCGGTGATTCAGTTGATAATCACTTATTCCGAGATGACATCTCGCAGAGATAATCATGATTCAAAGATGCTACTTGATGTTATCGGTTATTCTTTCTTTGGGCATTTGGGTACTTTGGGTTCTTGAGCTTCATACACTTTCTTCAAGGAGAGAAAAGTATACTTGGTTATTCTTTGGATATCGGACTTAATCGCTACTTGATGTTATAAGTTTCTCTGTCTTTGGGTCTATGTATTCGGTTCTTAAGCTTTTGCCTAGAGGTCGATCGCATCAATTCAACTACTGATGGAATTGTTCTCTTGACACCATTTGGAATGGACCGCTCGACTTCAGTGGAAAAGGAATTTGAGAAGATTACTCAAGTGTGGGATGATTCTTTGTTGTTCTATTGATGATATAACCTCGAATCGAAGAATCACGATGATTATTCTTAAAAAGAGCAAGAAGATCGATGATAATGGTGTGCTCTGCAGCACTGCCAAAGCAAGCTTGAAATATAGTCAATCGCTCAACAAAAGGATTTTCGGTTTGGGGAAGTCGCCAAAGTCTCACTTTCAGATGGTTCAATTTCTCTCAATCAAGAGCCTCGAAAGCTTTGGTGGTGAATGTTTAAGAGATGACGATTTCTATCTTCTACAACGGTGTTGGACGATATCCTTATCTCGGTACTCATATCATCATCTTCTTAAACTATATCATCTACTTTATCTGTGTAAATATTTATCAAAAAGCAAAATGCAAAAATAAAAAACCAACAAAAAGAAAATAGAAAAATATAAAACCAAAAAAAAAATGTAAACAAAAATATGTTTTCTCAAGACATGTCTTCTGGTATCGATAACATCTACGGTCTTAGAAATGTCATTCAATAATGGCATGGGACCATAGATGATGTTCGAGCGGGAGGTGTATATATTTTTTTTCAAAACATGTCTAAAATTATGGCTTGTAGTTACTTCAGACTGTAACCCGTGCTTAAAACCATGGTTTGCTATTATTTCAGATAGCAACCCGCTCTTCAAAGAAGGAAAGTGCTGCGCTAAACCAATTTTCAAATATTTCGTGCACTTATCCTAAAACTTATTGAGGAAAGTATGTCGAAGGACTGCTGTTCCTACTCAAATATTTTTCCCTCTATAATTCTTCAGAAAAATATTTGTTTTAACATAATGGTGGTAAATGAGTTGCTTGTAAATCAATCAGATTTAGAGTTTTTGTAAAAAATGAAAACTCAATCAATGACTTCAGCGCTTTTAAACTTTTCAGAAAAAAAAGTCATTGATTGAGGGGGAGAATGTTTTCAAATCTATATCATCTAACGAGCTTTTCTAATTATCCTCGTGCTTAACTAAAAATGTTATTTGCCTATGTCGAAGGACTAGGAATTTAGGATATGATTGTTAGGATTAGATGATTGAGTTTGATAAACACATTATTCCCATGCTTTACATGATCCGATTGATATGTTGAATTGACTTTTATTAGTCGATTCTTTGTTGGGTGTTGTCGACCACCATATATCTGCTTGTGTTGACTAACGATGCGATAAGATGGTTATAAGAATGTTCCCGATCCGGATCCCACAATAGAAGATGATTGGATGCCGAAAGGAAAGGGTAACTATATCTTGGGTTGACAAATGAAGAAACGAAGCTTAATTTGACCTCTATGTAGAGTTGGCATGGAAAAATGCAACGTAAGAGGTCTCACTGCATCAGCAGATGGTTTTCTTCATCGACAAATGAAGAAACGGAGCTTAATTGGACCTCTATGAAGAGTTGGCATGACAAATGCAACGTAAGAGGTCTCACTGCATCAGCAGATGATTTTCACCAAATTTTACAAAGAACAATGTATGCTTCTACACCACCTAACGTATCTTGTGCAGGAAAAGTAGTGAATGATACCATTTAATAAACAATTTTGAAAATACTGTTTTGAAAATGGAAAAATATTGGTTTTGAAAATAAATTGGACTTAATTTAGGAAATCACCGGACTTCATTTTATCAAAACTTAAGTCACTCAATCATCGACTGCGGTCATCAATTGAGGGGGAGAGTGATTTTAAATTAAAATATTTTCAAACGATATTTCTTCATAAAAGTCCGGTTTGTACAAAATAAAGTGGTGATCTAAAGATTTAATGTTATGTCAGGGTATGATTTTCTTTAAAACTTAATGATCTTACAAAATGAAATTTTTTCTGTTCTTTTTTATTGTGAAATTGTTTTATTTTACTTAAAGATCTCTTAAAAACTATCATACCGACACTAACAATCTTTAATGTCTATAATTGGTCCTCATCACCAATTTCAAAATTAAATCTTGCCACGCCTTTCCTCTAAAATTTTTAAATGATTTAAATCAATTGGGATCACAAATCTCAAAAGGTTTGAAATTTTTGATCGGGGGAGAGATCGTGATTTAAATCTCAAATCGGTTTTGAAAGGGTGATTGTTTCTAAAGCACTCCTTCCTTCATATGCCAAACGATTTTGGAATACATAATGCACATGATTGTGGAGGAGCATTTAACCAAAAACCAGAAGAGCATTAAAACAAGGCCACGTATTCTCCCATGTTTTCCAAACCTTATTAAATCACTTGGGATCCAAAATCTCAAAGGGTTTGATATTTTTGATCGGGGGAGAATTTGTGATTTAATATGAAATTTGATAAAAGATGATCGTTTTGATTCAAAGTGCAAGTTCTCTCTAATATGTGCCAAACTCTTTGGTATATCGATGCACATATTGAGGGGGAGCGAATGGTTTCTATTGGCAATCGTGAAAAGTACTTCAAAAACATCTTGCCTCTATGTGATAAAATGATTTCAAATATCCTACGCACATATTGAGGGGGAGAATTTACCAAAGAAATTCAAATGGCTTTTTCTACGGAAATTGTCATCAAGAAGATATTTCAAAGAACTCTTGCCTCCATGTGCTAAACAAGTTCAATATCATATGCACATGTTGAGGGGGAGCATTTCTAAAATGATCAAAACAATTAAGGTACAAGATGCTTTGATATTATGTCACAAGTACCTTGATTGATTTTCCAAATAATTTTTCAACTAGTTTCAAGAAGGAAAGAACAATACCAAAAGACCGACCAATTTACTTTATGCATGGAGTTATAAGGATGGTTAGGTTAGGTATTCGTTCCCACGATCCCGCCAGAGTCGGAGGGATCTACCCAGGACAATCCACTAGATAGTTTAGAGTCCAGAGGTATGATGAAAAAGGAGAAAAAGAGAATATGGGAAGAGTGCGGATCGAGATAGAGCTAGGCGGAATAAACCCAATAAGGTTCTAGTTATGAAGTCTCGGTAAGCTTGAAGGGGTTGAAGAATGAAAAAGAATTGAATGTGAAAAGGGTGAAAAGAAATAGCCCTCCATTAATTCAACCTTAGGCGTAAACCGGGTTCAATTCATATGCTATTGGTGGTTACTAAGGTAACACCGTATTGAAGACAAGACGTCATGGACCCAAAGGACGACCGCACTAAACTTCCTAAGCTACTCAAGTTCCTATTAAAAGGGTTTGTTTCATTCTCACGGGAACCTACATAATCTATCGACTTTCTCTTAGAGATTGTTGATATTGAAGAAGGAGACCCTCTCCCTAGTCTCCCAGATAGGAAACCAAATGTACACAATTGAGTCTAGAGCCAAGAGATCATCCACAATATCTCATTAGGACACAAAATTAATGAAGACTTCTTTGTTTCACACAATGTGGAAAGTAAGTATATATTGAGAGTCCCACGATTATCCTTGTGGTATTGCCGTAACATCCGAGTGATATGTAAAGTATTCACAATGAAGATGGAAATCCTTCTAGAGCCAACATCAAACAAGCTCTTGGTGGGTGACATGTGAGATCTTTCCAAAAGATCAAGCTTGTGACAACTGGATAGAAACAATGGGGCAATTCATTCTTGAATCAACCTTGGTACACGAAATGAATTGAAGAATACTTTTGGAAAAACCTTCGATGTGCAAATCTTCTTTCTCTAGCACATCGAATGTGTATTCATATTTCAAACACAAAAGTATCTCGATTGAAAAATACTTTTGGAAAACCGCTCGATGTGCGAATCTCTTTTTCTCTAGCACATCGAATGTGTACTCTTTTCAAATACAAAAGTATTTCGATTGAAAATTGATCTTTCTCATAAAACCTTCGCCGTATTGAAAACTCTTTCTTCAAGCAATACGCGATTGTTTTCAAATCAATTTTCATCAATCGATGAATCTCAATTACCGGTTCACTCACTCTGTGTTGTCTTCTTTGAGACGCCCGGTTTGAGAACCAGCTAGAGCAAATTGCGAAACCTCGTCAAGGAGATTCTTTGAATTATACCGATCACGCAAGATTGTAATCGATCAACGGGAACCGTGGGCGTGTACCTTAATTCAACGAAGTGATCAAAGACACTTTCGTGTGTTTTATTGCTAATCTGTTTGCAAGTACATCCGACGGTTGTACCGATCGTAATTGAGAAGTCAATCCAAAGCCGCATGCTCACAAAGATCCACACTTAATTGAAGAAATCATGACCGGTGCATATCTACATAACCCGGCTCGATATATTTATACTATGCTTCGCTACCGCTACAAATATCGTGAACCAAGAAAGCTTCCGCCACTCGATGGAAAGATGTCATGATCCCGAAAGCGTGAGCATGTCGGTCCAAAAGTCACAACATCACATGATGGCAACACAATAAAGGGTGATCCAGAGATTTACTGTGGCTGATGATCTCAATGAAAAGCTTGAAGATCATCAAGATGTGGATCAGTTCAATGACCTCCACTAAGAGTACGTAACAATCGAACTATGAAGTGTCATTACTCAAGCACAAAGATTGCGGAACTGAAGAATTACAGTCTACGAGCTCAAGAACAAAGTCAAGAATAGAATGTTAGGATACAAAATGTAATTCATGAGGTGACCTCCCTTAGGGGGAGATTGTTAGGATTTTGAAAATCCATAGTGAAGAGTCGGTCACCCCAACTCTAGTCTAGCATATGTTAGCTCGTAGACATTACGTTATTTACTAGTTAGTTAGTTAGTTATTTAGTTTAGAGCAACACCGTGGAGGACTGACGGGTCTTTACCCATCAGATGCACGATCCACGGTCAAAGGAGGACGTGTAGTATGTAACTATAAATACCCTCTACCTCCCAAGGTAGAGGGTTGGACCTTTGATGAGTGTGTAAATACTCATCATTTTTGTCAACTGAATCGCAAAACATTTAAAAACGCCGTAATGCATCAAAATATCGAAAATATCCTAAAATTGCATTTTATATGTTTCAGATGCAAAATGTTTAAAATCGATGAAAAACGAGCAAAGTTTGCATAATTGGCGCTTCACCCCCAACTTTCAAAAATGGCAAAACAAGTCCCTGGATTTTCAAAATGGAAAATATTATTTATGGTCCTTGGTTAATAAAGTTTGTCATTTATGGTCCTTATAATAATTTTTGAAAAGTGCAATTCAGTCCTCTAGTTTGATGAATTACAAATTTGGTCCTTGTATTAATACTACAAACCAAACCGCTAAACCAACCCTTGAACCCCCAATATACCCGTGACCCCCATCCTTTCCCTCCCACAAATAAATAAAAAAAGCCTCACTTTCTCCTTTACCGCAAACACGACCACCAACTCCATCACCATACCTCCACATCACCTTCCCACACCCTATCACTTCCATCTCCACAAAACACCAAGAAGCATTTAATGTTCCTTCCTCCTTTGCACTCAATCAGTCCAATTGGCCAAAACCAAACCCATGGACTACTCGATTTACTCTTGGGATGTACCTAACTCTTCGATGGTCGGATCAACTCAAAGAAACACAAGTTGGTCTTTGTTTGTCTTTGTCTCAAAAAGAAAACAAAATGTAAGAATGAAGAAAGAAGACAGGAGATTGAAGACCCATTTGTAGCTTTAGTATAAGTAGTCATGTATGCCAAAGTTATAAGGCACCTAGGAAATTTAACTTTTAATTCGCTTTTAGTTTTAAAATCGGTTGTAATGTTTCTAATTTAATGAAAAAGCTTTCTTTTACTAGTCCAAGTTTCGCTTTTTATGCAAATAAGTACCTAAAGTGCTTATTATGTGTTACTAATGTTCAATAGTTCTTAATAGTCAATTTAAGTTGTTAAATCATTTTTTTAAAAAGAAGTCCAAGTTTCGATTCAAACCAAGTTTCTAGTTAAAATTCTATGAAGGAGTGTTTGTTTTAAGCTCTAAATTTGGCAAAATCCATTTTTTACCCACTTTGACCCATATTGTCAAACTTCATTTGATGTTATTAACTCAGTTTTAATCATTGGAAAAGTATTTTACAAGAGTTAACAAGTTTAGAAAGTTGTTTGGTTTCAAATGATTTTTTTTTTGAATCTATCAGCCTTTTTTTACAAGCAGTTTAGCAAAGAATTTGTTGAGATAAAAAATTTTAAAAAATAAAAATGTTGAGTTTACTAGCTTGTTTATCTTGTGTCAAAAGAAAAAAAATCAAAAAAATTGTTTAGGGGGTCTACTGTTAGGCTAAAGTGGGTGGTTTGGCCATACAACCTGTTCTGTGCACGCATGTTCTGTCTCAACGGCCAGTTGTCACAGCTTATTTATAAGCTAATTCAGCTCCTCTTAGGACTACTCATGGGGGCAAAAGTTAGCTAGATAGATGAACTTCAAGTTCCCGTAAGCCCAACTCGCTTACTCCTCCCGTAGCTTCTTCAAGATAAGCTCGAATAAGTACCCTTTTGCCACTGTTTGGAGATTGCGTGAGACACCATGTGTCACCCATTTGTGTTTATTAGTTGTTTTCTTTTAGCTTATTTTAGTTTATTATTGCTTATTGTTGAATTAGTTTAGGGTCGCTCATTTTCGGTTTAGTTAGTGCTTATTGTACCCTTTTAATGCTTATTTTACCATTTTATTTAGCTTTAGGATCTCCCCTAGATTAGATTATTGAGCCAACTGCTTATTCCCTTGTAACTCTAGGTTCGGTTTCTGCTTGTTGAGGGTTTTAGAGATCATTGTCATGTTTATTTATAAGCAACCAAACAGCCCTTTTGTTTTGTTTTTGCCCTGCCGTAGCAACCTGTCCAAACAGCAGCATAGGGGGTCAATTTGGATTCTATCAGTTGTCCACTTTTGCTTATTAGGTCCCTAGATTGTTTATTTATGTGGTAGATTAGCTTGCATAGGATTAGTTTACGGGTTAGCTTTTTATAGATTCTTGGTAGCTTAAATTGTCCCTTAGTTATCCACTGTCCCAAACAGCCCATTCATAATTTTTTGTGTCTGCTGTAAATAAGCTGTTCAGCAGCTTGTTTTCAGGCTTTTCTAAGTATAGCTTTTGTTAACATATGCTTATTTGAAGCCCTTTGAGTACCAAAAGCTGAAAAATCAAAAAGAAAAAAATAAAGACCAAAAAGGAGGTGCACAGATTCGAACCTGTGACCTCCTGGTTACCAGACCACGCACACAGCAGACTTCCCCCAACCAACTGCCCTTGGGTCTTCTTTGTGTTTAACTTTGCACAATTAATACCTTAAGGGCATTTGGCAGTTTTCATTTTAAGCACTTTTCAGCTTATTTTCAGCTTAATTCATAAAACAACCACCAAGTTTTTTATTTTTCTTAAGATCAGCACTGTTTAAAGTACTTTCTGTGAATTTTTCAGATTTTTCAAAATTAGTTTAGTATTTTTAATTATTTAATTAGTTTAAAATAGTTTTTAATTCGTAGTAATTAATTTAAAAGTCAAAAAAATATTCCGCTTTTTCCTAAAATTATTTTTAGTCAATTAGAATGTAGGAAAATTGTTTTACACTGTAGGACTTTTATTTAACAAATTTTACGTTTTACTCACAAGACTAGCGTAATTTTTGCATATAACGTGCGTTTTCATTCTAGGTCACGTTTTTAGGTAATTTAGGTTTACGTTTTAATTAAAATAGTTTATTTAAGTTATTTTGTTTTATAAATCAAGAAAAACATTAGATTTTGCAAATAGTGATAGCGTTTATTTAATATAGTTTATCTTTTTAATTATCTTTAATTTGCATTTAAGCCCCTGTAATTTATAAACTTTTCCTTTAGGTATAATTGTTCATAATCAAATCCTTTTTCTCGTTCAAATCCTCTCGATCACTATTCGCTTGGTGATTCATCGCATGCATTCGTTGGGACATAACGACCTGGGAAACCCTATACTCTCCCGATCTTCATTGCATTTGGTTCCGATCGTTTTAAGTTTGTTACGGTTGGCCATTCACAAGTTGGTCGGCTTTGTGATAAAACTTGACCGTCTGGGAGCGAATCAAATTTTAGCGCCTTGGAGTCAGGTCGATTATCTTCCGCTTAGCGATTAGTGATTTGAATATTCACTCCTTGTTCATACCATCTATATGTATTTATATTTTCTTATAAAATCAAAACCCAAAAGATTTTCATTCTTTGTTTTACATCATGTTTTTCAAAAATACCAAAAATATTCCTCTTAACCTCTTACCCTTTTTGATTCTTTATCCCTTTACCCTCTATCCATTTGATTCTAACTTCTTCTATTTCTCATGGAATCTCTCGACTACGACGATTCGGGACGGTTGAAAACTTCGCACTTTATCACAAATGTCAAGAATTCGTGTTGTTCGTGATGATCCATTAATTCTCGTAGGGAAATGGAACGAAAACCGGGTGACAAAGGACCGGTACTTCCTCTAATAATGGAGGTGCTAACACGTCCAACCTACTGCTTATCCAAAGATCTAACCCTCGATTGCTCCTAAGCCGCCTAAAATTGATCCTAAACTTTCACGATTTACGGTTAAAAGCAAACATGCATTTAGACGGTGACTAGCAAGAATGACTTGCCTAATCTTCACGCTTCTCAAGAACCGTAACCGGAGACCATAACGGAAGTGGTGGAAATTGCTAGCTCGAGCACACCACTTGTCCCACCTCCGGATTTTTCAAAATGTTCTTCGAGACTTGATAGTCATTCGGATCACCATGTTGGTTTTGTTGATTCTTTGAATAAACCGATTCTTTCTCATAACTCTCAAATGAAATCGTTTATTCCTTGTGTCGGTTGTGGTGAGCCTTTTTGGTTCACCACGTCGTTGGTGTACGTGTGTACAATGTGGTAATGATATTCATAACGGAGTTGTTTGTTTTGTGGTTCGAGGAATTCATTTGATTATGATCCTAATCCGAACTCATTTAACGACCCTCAAACTTTTCCAATTACCCACCACAACCCGACTTATCTTCATATAATCAACATAATCGCTGTGAATTTTGTGGAAGTCCTCACCAAGGATTTGAGTGTCAATCCGAAACACATTTGTCTATGAACGCTTTCCGGTGATGCTCGTAACTTTGGTTATGACCAATATCCATACACCACGGCCCCGACTCAGCAGTTATCTTAGAGAACTGTGGAGGTCCCATTTCACTCGATTGTCAAATAGGAATCCATTTCCTTGTAACAATCATGACTCTTACAGTTTGACAATTTCCAACCTCCACAAAGACCATACTGGTTCAAACTCCACCGAGCCGTTGTCTCAAGAAATCTCCCAAAATTTTGAAACCGCAATGAAAACACTTGATGATATGATTAGTAACTTTAAGAATCAAGTGAGTGGTGAAAAGACCATGGAGAATTGCTAGTCAAGAACCAGAGGCCCGTAAATCTAGGGAAGAATTATTAGTCCTAGAGCAAGCGCTCTGGCATGCTCCCAATTTCTTAAGGCAAATCTCATATGATGATGACGAGGAGAGTTTTATCCTTTAATATTATTTCAACTCCTCCGTCGGTTGATATCCCCAGCTGAGATTCCATCTCAAACAATCGCTATCACACCAAGCTCCCACTCACTCTCCGAACATGGGGACGAGCATCTTGACACTTGTTCGAAAAGGAATCGGACGAATTCATAAAGTCTAGTGTTGAGAACCTTGTCCCAATCCCGAGAGAGTCACAGGAACTTCGATCATATGTGTGATTCTCTTCCTCTTGAGTGTTCAAAAGATCATTTTGAAACTTTCTCCGATTTTAGCAAAGATTGTGCTTCTTATGGAAACATCGAGTATGTTGAGGCATCGCTTCCACAATCTGATGCTGATCATCTTCTTGAGGAGTTCACCGATGAACTCACTCACATCAATCCACTTTCATCAGAAGGTAGCGATGTTCTCTTTGATTTCAAAGCCGATCTGGGAGAGATTGAAAGTCTCCCTTATAATGATCGTTCACTCACTTCTTACCCTAATAATCCAATAGAGAATGTTGATCACTTTGTTCCCGAAACATTCAAAGCTACTTTCACTAATCCTCTATTTGAATTCAACTCGAATTCACTTTAATTTCGAGAATCCACTTTGATACTCGGATCGAGGATAGTGATGAGCCACAATGGAACAAGAGTTCACAATTTCACTTCATGTGAATGATTCTCTTCATGAAGAGTTCTCCGTGAACTCTCTCATGACATATCTCCTCCGGAACATGATCATTTCTATTTTGATCTTGAGGATGATATTGGCTCTGAGGAAGGTGTACTCATCATATGAGTGTGCTTATTAATGATACTACCCTCACCCTTCCTCCCGATATGTTCACATTCGAGGATGAAGAATGGATCTTGATTGTTATCGAATCTTTCTTCCTTTCCTCAAATATCTTGTGATTTCTCTTCATCTTCACTCCTTCTGGAATGAAGACACTATCTTTGACCCCGCATTTTCATTTACCATTTGTGAGCCGGTTCTATGTATATCTCATCGGTGTGGAACTTTCACGTGTTTCAAATATTTGTCCAAACATCCCGAATGAAAGTCCGATGGAGATTGTCTCTTCCACTTTGCTTCCCATGAACCAACCATCTGGGTCGAGTCAAGCTAGCGACTCTGTAATCAAAAACAAGAGCTAAACATGGGTTTTCACCCGTGTGTACCACCCTAGTGTGGGGGTTGCCCCACATGTTGCGATATATATAAGTTTCAAAAAAAAAAAAAAATCAAATAATGGCGTTGTATTTCCTTTTACGTTCTATGTTTCAAGCATAACCGCGGTACTTTGAATATTGAGGGCAATATTCGCTTCTAGTGTGGGGAATTTCACGAATTTTATCATGTAATTATACCACCAATTCCCCATTTTGGCCAAAATTTTTTTGGAGTAAGTGTTTACACTTACTCACCTTATGGTTATCATCCGCCATGTCTAATAAACTAAATGATTGGCTAATCCAGAGCAAACGGCTCTTGGTAAAGATATCTCAAACCGTTGATGGCTTGCAATTTGCCCAAAATTGTATGGTATTCGACTCACCATATCCTTAAAAGTGAAGAGTCACAGCCCGCAAGTTTATGGCTTGTGGTAAAGGCATTGAAAACCATAATTGGTAATCGACTCACCAAAGATATTTTATCTAAGAGTTATTAGTCCGAAGCAAACGGCTTCGTAAAGACAAATCAAACTGGTTGAAGTCGGTGATTTGCTCAAAATCATATGGTTATCGAGGTACCATAGTTCTTACTTGAACTGAAACATTTGGCTACTCCGAGTAATGGCTTTTGGTAAAGAGATTCAAATCCATTAAGTTTTCTCAAAAGATTGCTAGGGACTAGCAATAGTTTAGTGTATGGGATTGATGAGTGTGTAAATACTCATCATTTTTGTCAAATCGAATCGCAAAACATTTAAAACGCCGAATGCATCAAAATATCGAAAATATCCTAAAATTGCATTTTATATGTTTCGGATGCAAAATGTTTAAAATCGATGAAAACGAGCAAAGTTTGCATAATTGGCGCTTTCACCCCCAACTTTCAAAATGGCAAAACAAGTCCCTGGATTTTCAAAATGGAAAATATTATTTATGGTCCTTGGTTAATAAAGTTTGTCATTTATGGTCCTTATAATAATTTTTGAAAAGTGCCATTTCACCTCTAGTTTGATGAATTACAAATTTGGTCCTCAGTATTACTACAAACCAAACCTCGTCAAACCAACCCTTGAACCCCCAATATACCCGTGACCCCCATCCTTTCCCTCCCACAAATAAATAAATAAAAAAAAGCCTCACTTTCTCCTTTACCGCAAACATGCACCACCAACTCCATCACCATACCTCCACATCACCTTCCCACACCCTATCACTTCCATCTCCACAAAACACCAAGAAGCATTTAATGCTCCTTCCTCCTTTGCACTCAATCGGGTCCAATTACGCCAAAACCAAACCCATGGACGGCTCGATTTACTCTTGCGATGTACCTAACTCTCGATGGTCGGATCAACTCAAAGAAACACAAGTTGGTCTTTGTTTGTCTTTGTCTCAAAAGAAAACAAAAATGGAAGAATGAAGAAAGAAGATGTGAGATTGAAGACCCATTTGTAGCTTTAGTATAAGTAGTCATGTATGCCAAAGTTATAAGGCACCTAGGAAATTTAACTTTTAATTCGCTTTTAGTTTTAAAATCGGTTGTAATGTTTCTAATTTAATGAAAAAGCTTTCTTTTTACTAGTCTAAGTTTCTATTTTTTATGCAAATAAGTACCTAAAGTGCTTATTGCGTGTTACTAATGTTCAATAGTTCTTAATAGTCAATTTAAGTTGTTAAATCATTTTTTTTTAAAAGAAGTCCAAGTTTCTGCATTCAAACCAAGTTTCTAGTTAAAATTCCCATTGAAGGAGTGTTTGTTTTAAGCTCTAAATTTGGCAAAATCCATTTTTTTACCCACTTTGACCCATATTGTCAAACTTCATTTGATGTTATTAACTCAGTTTTAATCATTGGAAAAGTATTTTACAAGAGTTAACAAGTTTAGAAAGTTGTTTGGTTTCAAATGATTTTTTTTGAATCTATCGCCCTTTTTTACAAGCGTTTAGCAAAGAATTTGTTGAGATAAAAATTTTAAAAATAAAATGTTGAGTTTACTAGCTTGTTTATCTTGTGTCAAAAGAAAAAATCAAAAAATTGTTTAGGGGTCTCTTGTTAGGCTAAAGTGGGTGGTTTGGCCATACAACCTGCTCAGGCACGCATGTTCTGTCTCAACACCATTGTCACAGCTTATTTATAAGCTAATTCACTCCTCTTAGGACTACTCATGGGGCAAAAGTTAGCTAGATAGATGAACTTCAAGTTCGTAAGCCCAATCGCTACTCCTCCGTAGCTTCTTCAAGATAAGCTCGAATAAGTACCCCTTTGCCACTGTTTGGCGATTGCATGAGACACCACAGTCACCCATTTGTGTTTATTAGTTGTTTTCTTTTAGCTTATTTTAGTTTATTATTGCTTATTGTTGAATTAGTTTAGGTCGTTCATTTTCGCTTTAGTTAGTGCTTATTGTACCCTTTTAATGCTTATTTTACCATTTTATTTAGCTTTAGGATCTCCCCTAGATTAGATTATTGAGCCAACTGCTTATTCCCTTGTAACTCTAGGTTCGGTTTCTGCTTGTTGAGGGTTTTAGAGATCATTGTCATGTTTATTTATAAGCAACCAAACAGCCCTTTTGTTTTGTTTTTGCCCCGACGAGTAACTTTGTCCAAACAAAGAAAGATAGGGGTCAATTTAGATTCTATCATTGTCCACTTTTGCTTATTAGGTCCCTAGATTGTTTATTTATGTGGTAGATTAGCTTGCATAGGATTAGTTTACTGGTTAGCTTTTTATAGATTCTTGGTAGCTTAAATTGTCCCTTAGTTATCCCCCGTCCCAAACAACCCATTCATAATTTTTGTGTCTCTCTGTAGAATAAGTCGCTCACAGACTTTGTTTTCGAGCTTTTCTAAGTATAGCTTTTGTTAACATATGCTTATTTGAAGCCCTTTGAGTACCAAAAGTCGAAAAATCAAAAGAAAAAATAAAGACCAAAAAGGAGGTGCATGATTCAACCTCGTGACCTCCCGGTTACTGCACCACGCACACGCGAGACTTCCCCAACCAACCGCCCTTGGGTCTTCTTTGTGTTTAACTTTGCACAATTAATACCTTAAGGGCATTTGGCAGTTTTCATTTTAAGCACTTTTCAGCTTATTTTCAGCTTAATTCATAAAACAACCACCAAGTTTTTTATTTTTCTTAAGATCAGCACTGTTTAAAGTACTTTCTGTGAATTTTTCCGATTTTTCAAAATTAGTTTAGTATTTTAATTATTTAATTAGTTTAAAATAGTTTTTAATTGTAGTAATTAATTTAAAAGTCAAAAAAATATTCCGCTTTTTCCTAAAATTATTTTTAGTCAATTAGAATGTAGGAAAATTGTTTTTACACTCGTAGGACTTTATTTAACAAATTTTACGCTTTTACTCACAAGACTAGCGTAATTTTGCATATAACGCTTTCATTCTAGGTCACGCTTTTAGGTAATTTAGGTTTACGTTTTAATTAAAATAGTTTATTTAAGTTATTTTGTTTTATAAATCAAGAAAAACATTAGATTTTGCAAATAGTGATAGCGTTTATTTAATATAGTTTATCTTTTTAATTCTCTTTAATTTGCATTTAAGCCCCTGTAATTTATAAACTTTTCCTTTAGGTATAATTGTTCATAATCAAATCCCTTTTTCCATTCAAATCCTCTCGATCACTATTCGTTTGGTGATTCATCGCACAGCTCGTTGGGACATAACGACCGGGAAACCCTATACTCTCCCGATCTTCATTGCATTTGGTTCCGCATCGTTTTAAGTTTGTTACGGTTGGCCATTCACAGTGGTCGGCTTGTGTGATAAAACTTGACCGTCTGGGAGCGAATCAAATTTTAGCGCCACGCGGGAGTTGTCTTGATTATCTTCCGCTTAGCGATTAGTGATTTGAATATTCACTCCTTGTTCATACCATCTATATGTATTTATATTTTCTTATAAAATCAAAACCCAAAAGATTTTCATTCTTTGTTTTACATCATGTTTTTCAAAAATACCAAAAATATTCCTCTTAACCCTCTTACCCTTTTTGATTCTTTATCCCTTTACCCTCATCCATTTGATTCTAACTCTTCTATTTCTCATGGAATCTCTCGATCGACGAATTCGGGACGGTTGAAAAACTTCGACTTTATCACAAATGTCAAGAATTCGTGTTGTTCGTGATGATCCATTAATTCGCTGTAGGAAATGGAACGAAAAACCGGGTGACAAAGGACCGGTACTTCCTCTAATAATGGAGGTGCTAAATACGTCCAACCTACGCTATCCAAAGATCTAACCCTCGATTGCTCCTAAGCCGTCTAAAATTGATCCTAAACTTTCACGATTTCGGTTAAAAGCAAACATGCGAAATTTAGACCGGTGACTAGCAAGAATGACTTGCCTAATCTTCACGCTTCTCAAGAACCGTAACAGGAGACCATAACGAAGTGGTGGAAATTGCTAGCCTCGAGCACACCACTTGTCCCACCTCCGGATTTTTCAAAATGTTCTTCGAGACTTGATAGTCATTCGGATCACCATGTTGGTTTTGTTGATTCTTTGAATAAACCGATTCTTTCTCATAACTCTCAAATGAAATCGTTTATTCCTTGTGTCGGTTGTGGTGAGCCTTTTTGGTTCACCACATCGTTGGTGTACGTGTGTACAATGTGGTAATGATATTCATAACGGAGTTGTTTGTTTTGTGGTTCGAGGAATTCATTTGATTATGATCATAATCCGAACTCATTTAATGACCCTCAAACTTTTCCAATTACCCACCACAACCCGACTTATCTTCATATAATCAACATAATCGCTGTGAATTTTGTGGAAGTCCTCACCAAGGATTTGAGTGTCAATCCGAAACACATTTGTCTATGAACAGTTTTCGGTGATGCTCGAACTTTGGTTATGACCAATATCCATACAATTCACTGGGCCCCGACTCAAGCAGCTTTCTTGTTGAGAACTGTGGAGGTCCCATTTCACTCGATTGTCAAATAGGGAATCCATTTCCTTGTAACAATCATGACTCTTCAGTTTGACAATTTCCAACCTCCACAAGACCATACGGTTCAAACTCCACCGAGCCGTTGTCTCAAGAAATCTCCCAAAATTTTGAAACCGCAATGAAAACACTTGATGATATGATTAGTAACTTTAAGAATCAAGTGAGTGGTGAAAAGACCATGGGAGAATTGCTAGTCAAGAACGAGAGGCCCGTAAATCTAGGGAAGAATTATTAGTCCTAGAGCAAAAGCGGCTAAGGCGTTCCCAATTTCTTAAGGCACTTATATGATGATGACGAGGAGAGTTTTTATCCTTTAATATTATTTCTCAACTCCTCGGGTCGGTTGATATCCAAAGTTGAGATTCCATCTCAAACAATCGCTATCACACCAAGCTCCCACTCACTCTCGAACATGGGGACGAGCATCTTGACACTGTTCACGAAAAGGAATCGGACGAATTCATAAAGTCTAGTGTTGAGAACCTTGTCCCAATCCCAGAGAGTCACGAGGAACTTCGATCATATGTGTGATTCTCTTTCCCTCTTGAGTGTTCAAAAGATCATTTTGAAACTTTCTCCGATTTTAGCAAAGATTGTGCTTCTTATGGAAACATCAAGTATGTTGAGGCATCGCCCACAACTGATGTCGATCATCTTCTTGAGGAGTTCACCGATGAACTCACTCACATCAATCCACTTTCATCAGAAGGTAGCGATGTTCTCTTTGATTTGAAGCCGATCCGGGAGAGATTGAAAGTCTCCCTTATAATGATCGCTCACTCACTTCTTACCCTAACAATCCAATAGAGAATGTTGATCACTTTGTTTCGAAACATTCAAAGCTACTTTCACCAATCCTCTATTTGAATTCAACTCGAATTCACTTTAATTTCTCGAGAATCCACTCTTTGATACTCGATTGAGGATAGTGATGAGCCCACAATGGAACAAGAGTTCACAATTTCACTTCATGTGAATGATTCTCTTCATGAAGAGTTCTCCGGTGAACTCTCTCATGACATATCTCCTCAGGAACATGATCATTTCTATTTTGATCTTGAGGATGATATTGGCTCGGAGGAAGGTGTACTCTATCATATGAGTGTGCTTATTAATGATACTACCTCACCCTTCCTCCCGATATGTCTACATTTGAGGATGAAGAATGGATCTTGATTGTTATCGAATCTTTCTTCCTTTCCTCAAATATCTTGTGATTTCTCTTCATCTTCACTCCTTGGGAATGAAGACACTATCTTTGACCCCGGTATTTTCATTTACCATTTGTGAGCCGGTTCTATGTATATCTCATCGGTGTGGAACTTTCACGTGCTTCAAATGTTTGTCCAAACATCTGAATGAAAGTCCGATGGAGATTGTCTCTTCCACTTTGCTTCCCATGAACCAATTAATTGGGTCGAGTCAAGCTAGCGACTCGGTAATCAAAAGATAGCTAAACATGGGTTTTCACCGTGTGTACCACCCTAGTGTGGGGGTTGCCTCACATGTTGTGTATATATATAAGTTTCAAAAAAAAAAAAAAAAAAAAAAAAATTCAAATAATGGTCGTAGTATTTCCTTTACGCTCTATGTTTCGGCATAACTGTGGTACTTTGAATATTGAGGGCAATATTCGTTTCTAGTGTGGGGGAATTCTCACGAATTTTATCATGTAATTATACCACTCAATTCCCCCATTTTGGCCAAAATTTTTTTGGAGTAAGTGTTTTACACTTACTCGACTTATGGTTATCGATCCGCCATGTCTAATAAACTAAAGGATTGGCTAATCCAGAGCAAACGGCTCTTGGTAAAGATATCTCAAACCGTTGATGGCTTGCAATTTGCCCAAAATTGTATGGTATTCGACTCACCATATCCTTAAAAGTGAAGAGTTGGCTAGCCCGCAAGTTTATGGCTTGTGGTAAAGGCGATTGGAAAACCATAATTGGTAATCGACTCACCAAAGATATTTTATCTAAGAGTTGGCTAGTCCGAAGCAAGCGGCACGGTAAAGACAAATCAAATCAGTTGGAAGCGGTGATTTGCTCAAAATCATATGGTTATCGGTGTACCATAGTTCTTACTTGAACTCGAAACATTTGGCTACTCCGAGTAATGGCTTTTGGTAAAGAGATTCAAATCCATTAAGTTTTTTCTCAAAAGATTGCTAGGGACTAGCAATAGTTTAGTGTGGGGATTGATGAGTGTGTAAATACTCATCATTTTTGTCAATCTGAATCGAAAACATTTAAAAGCGCCGAAATGCATCAAAATCTGAAAATATCCTAAAATTGCATTTTATATGTTTCGGATGCAAAATGTTTAAAATCGGATGAAAAACGAGCAAAGTTTGCATAATTGGCGTTTGGTCCCCAACTTTCAAAATGGCAAAACAAGTCCCTGGATTTTCAAAATGGAAAATATTATTTATGGTCCTTGGTTAATAAAGTTTGTCATTTATGGTCCTTATAATAATTTTGGAAAAGTGCCGTTTCAGTCCTCTAGTTTGGATGAATTACAAATTTGGTCCTTGTATTAATACTACAAACCAAACACCGCTAAACCAACCCTTGAACCCCAATATACCCGTGACCCCATCCTTTCCTCCCACAAATAAATAAAAAAAAGCCTCACTTTCTCCTTTACCTGCAAACACAGACCACCAACTCCATCACCATACCTCCACATCACCTTCCCACACCCTATCACTTCCATCTCCACAAAACACCAAGAAGCATTTAATGCTCCTTCCTCCTTTGCACTCAATCAGGTCCAATTGGCGCCAAAAACCAAACCCATGGACGGCTCTGATTTACTCTTGGGATGTACCTAACTCTTGGATGGCTGGGATCAACTCAAAGAAACACAAGTTGGTCTTTGTTTGTCTTTGTCTCAAAAAGAAAACAAAAACAGAAGAATGAAGAAAGAAGACAGGGAGATTGAAGACCCATTTGTAGCTTTAGTATAAGTAGTCATGTATGCCAAAGTTATAAGGCACCTAGGAAATTTAACTTTTAATTCAGTTTTAGTTTTAAAATCAGTTGTAATGTTTCTAATTTAATGAAAAAAGCTTTCTTTTTACTAGTCCAAGTTTCTGTTTTTTATGCAAATAAGTACCTAAAGTGCTTATTGCGTGTTACTAATGTTCAATAGTTCTTAATAGTCAATTTAAGTTGTTAAATCATTTTTTTAAAAAGAAGTCCAAGTTTCTGCATTCAAACCAAGTTTCTAGTTAAAATTCCCATTGAAGGAGTGTTTGTTTTAAGCTCTAAATTTGGCAAAATCCATTTTTTACCCACTTTGACCCATATTGTCAAACTTCATTTGATGTTATTAACTCGGTTTTAATCATTGGAAAAGTATTTTACAAGAGTTAACAAGTTTAGAAAGTTGTTTGGTTTCAAATGATTTTTTTTGAATCTATCGACCTTTTTTACAAGCGAGTTTAGCAAAGAATTTGTTGAGATAAAAATTTTAAAAATAAAAATGTTGAGTTTACTAGCTTGTTTATCTTGTGTCAAAAGAAAAAAATCAAAAAATTGTTTAGGGGGTCTTGTTAGGCTAAAGTGGGTGGTTTGGCCATACAACCTTTACGTACGCATATTACATCTCAATGACCAGTTGTCACGACTTATTTATAAGCTAATTCAGCTCCTCTTAGGACTACTCATGGGGCAAAAGTTAGCTAGATAGATGAACTTCAAGTTCGTAAGCCCAGCTGCTTACTCCTCCCGTAGCTTCTTCAAGATAAGCTCGAATAAGTACCCTTTTGCCACTGTTTGGCGATTGCGATGACACCACAGTCACCCATTTGTGTTTATTAGTTGTTTTCTTTTAGCTTATTTTAGTTTATTATTGCTTATTAAGTTGAATTAGTTTAGGGTCGTTCATTTTCGGTTTAGTTAGTGCTTATTGTACCCTTTTAATGCTTATTTTACCATTTTATTTAGCTTTAGGATCTCCTAGATTAGATTATTGAGCCAACCGCTTATTCCTTGTAACTCTAGGTTCGGTTTCTACTTGTTGAGGGTTTTAGAGATCATTGTCATGTTTATTTATAAGCAACCAAATGCCCTTTTGTTTTGTTTTTGCCTAGTAGCAACTTTGTCCAAGCAATGACATAGGGGTCAATTTGGATTCTATCGGTTGTCCACTTTTGCTTATTAGGTCCCTAGATTGTTTATTTATGTGGTAGATTAGCTTGCATAGGATTAGTTTACGGTTAGCTTTTTATAGATTCTTGGTAGCTTAAATTGTCCTTTAGTTATCCACGTCCCAAACAACCCATTCATAATTTTTGTGTCTGCTTTGTAAATAAGTCATTCGTGACTTGTTTTCGAGCTTTTCTAAGTATAGCTTTTGTTAACATATGCTTATTTGAAGCCCTTTGAGTACCAAAAGTGAAAAATCAAAAGAAAAAATAAAGACCAAAAGGAGGTGCATGATTCAACACGTGACCTCACGGTTACCGAACCACGCTGCAGCAGACTTCCCCAACCAACCGCCTTGGGTCTTCTTTGTGTTTAACTTTGCACAATTAATACCTTAAGGGCATTTGGCGATTTTCATTTTAAGCACTTTTCACTTATTTTCGACAATTCATAAAACAACCACCAAGTTTTTATTTTTCTTAAGATCAAGACTGTTTAAAGTACTTTCGTGAATTTTTGATTTTTCAAAATTAGTTTAGTATTTTAATTATTTAATTAGTTTAAAATAGTTTTTAATTGTAGTAATTAATTTAAAAGTCAAAAAATATTTCGCTTTTCCTAAAATTATTTTAGTCAATTAGAATGTAGGAAAATTGTTTTTACACTCGTAGGACTTTTATTTAAAAATTTTACGTTTTTACTTTCAAGACTAGCGTAATTTTGCATATAACGTGCGTTTTCATTCTAGGTCACGTTTTAGGTAATTTAGGTTTATGTTTTAATAAAAATAGTTTATTTAAGTTATTTTGTTTTATAAATCAAGAAAAACATTAGATTTTGCAAATAGTGATAGCGTTTATTTAATATAGTTTATCTTTTTAATTCTCTTTAATTTGCATTTAAGCCCGTGTAATTTATAAACTTTTCCTTTAGGTATAATTGTTCATAATCAAATCCCTTTTTCCGTTCAAATCCTCTCGATCACTATTCGTTTGGTGATTCATCGCACAGCTCGTTGGGACATAACGACCCGGGGAAACCCTATACTCTCCTGATCTTCATTGCATTTGGTTCCAGACTGTTTTAAGTTTCTTACGGTTGGCCATTCACAAGTGGTCGGCTTGTGTGAGAAAACTTGACCGTCTGGGAGCGAATCACCTTTCATTCAATCTAACCTTCTTTCTTTTGTTTACTTTCTCTCTCTAGAAAGGCTCTCATCTTCCACTTTCTCTCTCTAAAACCTACTCATATTCGACCCATATATTGTTATGTGATGTGTTTATGAAAACCAATATATTACAATAATAGGTACACGTCATTCCATATATACAAACCGACACTAATACTCCAATAATAGTTTAAAATACATCATTGGTAGATATCTTTACTCTGGCAGTACTTAGTCTTCAGCAGCAGAAACTTTATACTAGCAGTAGTTTCATTTGGTCTAGCAGTAGTTACCACTTAGTGTATTTCTTTGATCATCTCCAACAACACCTAGCAGTAGGTTGAATACACTAGCAGCAGATTCAAATAATACTAGCAGCAGTTATAACTTAGAGCATTCTTCAATGAAATCCATGAGCAGTTGAATCTTCCAAGAGCAGTAGTATCTCAAAACCCAACACATCCTTTGAATTTCCCGTTCTTCATGATATGCAAACAACTTTTCTTTCGTTGCAACTGCAGTGAGTCCAACTCCTACTGCATTTCTCATCTTTTGAAGATATAGAAGTATCAGTTGCTCCAGAGTTCTCAACTTAATATATTATATCACGATATAGTCAGAAAAAGAGGAGATATGTGAAAGCAAGACCAGTAAAGTCAAAAACAACCTTTTGCTGGAATTGGATTTCCGGCATCTCTACCATTCATGCTTTCTGAATTCATCCTTCAAAACAGAAATCTTAAATTAGAAAAAGGATAAGATAGATAAGACAACAAAATAATTAGAGCTTGGTGTTAATTTTGATCAGGACAGTAAACACTACCAACTAACAGACAATAAACTATTATTACAATGTTAATAACAAAAATTGAGGGGGATACAATGTTAATACCAATATTTCTTTGTGTTCTGTCTGTTTAACTAAAGATATTCTATAATCATCGTGTTACTGCCATATGATTCATATGTTAATAAATTGAAAGCGAACTTCTATTGGCTATTTAAATATATTTGCTTTCACAGGCATATGCAATATACAGTCAGTCCTTATTCAACAGTCGAGCTAAGACCCATACTAGCTAAACTAAATGAATAGAACATGTGCAGCATTTCATAAGCTTCTACTATAATCCATTACCCAAAGCAAAAATAAGTTGACGTAATAAACATAAAACTAAGGATGACAAATATTTGAAGCAATACCTATTTTCAGACCCATAACCATCTACTTATGCATTTTCAGAAGCACCTCAGACAATTCTGCCAAGGATGCATGGGCACAAGCTGCAGCCACTCTCGGTCCCACTACAGACGCCAGAAAGGCAACCTAAAGAATTAAAACGGAAGGTAAGAACATAAGATAATATAGAGAGTCCATTAATGAATGTCATTCAGGTACACGGATAAAAAAACAGGAGGGGGATAATTGTTAAGTATTAACCACATCCTATTTTTACTCTCCCACCTAAAACTCCTTTTCACTTTATACCAAAAAATATTATTAACATTGCAACACCATTTCTAGAATATGTAATATCAATAAGCGTGACAAAATGTTCCTCAATATATTTGGAGCTCACATAGACCTTTTGGCTGCAGAGTCATGCTTAAAAACATCAATATATCAAAATTTGATGACCTTAGCCTCGTTGATAACTATCAGTATTATTTTAGTTCGTTCCTCGAGTCATAAAAAATGTGAGTGATAAGTTAGGTTTAAGGAATTTTAAGATGTATCAGTGATTGTGAATTGGGGTAAAATAGTCGTTTATTTCGTGCCACACTTTGTATAATTTGGTATAATTATAGGATTGTACCACACTGACCTTAAACTCTTAAACTCTTATCTGTGTAGAATCGAAATAATAATTTTAAGATTGTGCCACACTTTGTATACGCATAAAAGAATAGAAGAAAACTTTTGTACCTTGATATTGTCATCTTATTGAGATGCAAAAAGGTGCATAATGATAACGCTACACACGTCGTTCGGGGTCAAAGGAACTTCCTTTTAAATCGAGCAAGTTTTCAACACCCTAAGCAAAGTGAATCTAATCATTGTAGTGTAGTATTAGGGTAAGCCACAGGAATTGATATCGTTCTATAGGGGAATAGGAATGCTAGTGAGAAGTTACTACGCTAAGGTTGGGGTTGAGGAAGATTATTTTTTATCTTTTTATGTTTTTTAGGAAATGGAAAGGTACGAATCTCGGGGTTTGGATTTGGGGGTTGATATTTCTACCGATTACTTCTACTTATCTAATTATCTAAACTAAGGTGTATGTAGTCTATGTCTAATTATTGTGTGCTCGTATGATGATTTAAAGATGTGTTTACTTAGGTCTTATTACTCCTTAATTATCTCCTATTGATGGTTGAATTGTCACGTCCTTATTCTTAATCGCGTTGTGTGTCTAAGTTAAGTAGGGTATGCGTTTATCCTAACTCTTTGAAACTACCAAAGGTTATCGCCACAAAATCTCTAGGATTTATAAACTTAACTCTAAGGTACTCATCGGATGGTTTAGCCTACAATGACTCTAGGTATTATAAGCTAAGGTTCACAAAGATTAATCAAGCATTAACTACACAACGGATGACCTATCGCAATACTAGATCATTAACAATTAAGATAAGAGACAACCAATCAATATTCAATAATTAAGTTTCATATTCCTAAGCAAACACACAAGTAAATTAGCGGGACATGGGAAACATGCAAGCATACACACAAGTAATTGAAGACATAATTGAATTAATGAAGTAAAACACTTATCTTGATGTAAGATAGGGTATGGAACCCTAAAATATTGTACAAGACGACCTTGGTTCGGTTTAGGTTTTACTCCAAAAGACTACACTAATCGAAAACTAAAAAATTCGGATTATATATAAGATTACATATGCGACGTCGCCACCCTTTGATTTGTGACGCCGTCGGTCGCCTCATTAGGGTTTCGTCTCGCCACGTTAGTCTTGCGACGGCGTCACCTTATGCTTGTGACGCCGTCCCTTCGCCTCTAACGTCGTCGGATCAAATCTAGGCCATCCGAGTTGCGACGACCTACTCTTTTAAAACACAAGCCGTCACTTGTAAATAAGCAATTTGGCTCGAGCCGTCACAAAGTGGTCGACGGCGTCGCAGATAACACCCGACGCCGTCCCCTTCGGCCCAAAGACTTGAGTGTCTCGATTCTTAACTTTGGCCATTTTTCAGATATTCGCGCCTTTTCATCCGAATAAGTGTCATTCCAAGATTTTGCCTTCAAGATACCTAAAAGTGAAAAGGAGCGATATTAAGTAATAACGGATACAAAGTGATCAAATAAGGGCTTAAACGACCCTAAAAAGGTACATTTAAAACCTTATCACATAACATGTGTAGTGTTCAGAAAATGTTGCAGCTTGTTTTAAATATATAATTAGAGTTTGTGCGTACTGGTGAAAATTGTGTTGTAAAGATATTGTGTTGTGCATAATGAATTTGTTCAAACAGGTATGATTTCATATATTTCTAACTATAACAATGCTAGAAATTGCAGGCTTTCCAGTTCAAGAGTAACATCGTGCGGTTTTCTGGCTTTGTGTGGCCTGAAAATGAGGTAAAAAAATCCCTCTTTAAGCTTATGCACTTCAGATATTTTTTGGTTTTATTTTTTTTATGTGAATCAATGTTTTTGTTTATAAATTTTCTTTTTCATAGTTCTAATATATTCGGATATTTACACATTAGCATTGAATTTATTACCAAATACTAATAAGGTGACGAGGAAAAAAAACATAGGACTATAGGAAAGGCCTAAAATCTTGCAATGGATTTTGCTTATTTCAGGCCAGAATCTCGCAATGATTTTTGCTTATTTTAGGTCAGGATTGTTTCATTTTTATTATTCGAAATAAAACTAATTTTATTCTTTATTAGACGTGTTCCGAGCGCTAGAGCTATAGGAAAATAGTAATAAGATTTATTGAATTAAGAGATTGAGCACAAAACATTGGATAGACCATGATACTCATATAAAAGTTAACAAAATTCTAACACAAAGTGTTGGCTAGACCATGACCCTCATATCTAAGTTCCAAAAAATTCCGACCCACACTATTGGCGTAATTCTTTATTTCCTTATTCGTACTTATTTTGAGTGACGTACCTTATTCAGCGTGCTCTTCAGGATCTTTATCAACCGAGACTTTTTTTTAACAGTAACTTCCTTTATGTCTGAATCTTCTTCAATGTACCTTCAGTTAGTGTGAAAAAAAATTATCATCGTTTATAAGACTTATCATTCAGTGTGAAAATTTATTTTGTGTTTGAAGTTTAACCTTTTCCTTTTATACGTATAAACATGTGCTTATGTGGTGACATCAAATAACAACATATTATTAGCATCATTTATCCTATGTATATTACTCAATTTATACTATTTTATATGAGATTTGGTATTTAATCATTTACTTTTGTAAATCTCGGTAATATTGGAGCATTTGGAGAAAGTTATGGAAAAAGACGTGTTTTGGAGCAAAAATGATGATATTGAAGAAAGCCTACTGACTAGACACTCAATACGGCGTATCAATGCTAATTAGATACGCTGTATCCATATACTTAGAAGATTTCAAGACCTTGCATGACTTTGATGAATACAACATATGAACCTTTGGGAATACGCCGTATATATTGATCGATTTGAAGAACATACTCGAAGATGCTTTAGTATTTTGGCCATAAAGTCTTCACCCGGCAGGGATGGTCTTGATCCATTGACTTGCTTGACAAATAAGTGTCTTAGGGAAGACACGCAACATCATATGATCTTGGCTCACATTGGGACTGTGAAACAAATTGACAATCTCAAGCATTCTCTCCACGTGCTCATTAGCATCTTCCAAATCGGATCTACTAAAGGTGTTCTCACGAAGCTCCTTGAGAAATTGATCTTTCAACTCAAAAGTGAATGCTTCTCCGAAAGCTGGTCTAAGAACACCCGGGCAGTGTTGTCCCGAATCTGTGCCATGTACTCCTCAATTGTTTGAGTCATTTTGTACATGAGATCAAACAAAAGATATTAGTAGATATGTGTAATGAAAAAAGAAAAATTAAATCTAAATACAAAAATAAAATATTTTTGGTGTTACTGCTCACCTAATACGTCGTATTCAATCTCAGACAACAATACGCCGTACCACAATTGCTTAGAATACGTATACTACAACAAAAATCGATACGCCATATGGATTATAAATACCAGTTTTTTATTTTCTTTTTTTTTAAATTGGTTTTTAGAAAAAAATTAAATTAAAAATTTAAATAGAATTTAACATCTAATGAAAATTAAAAAGAAAACTAATCCGAGCCTCATAAAGCAAAACGCGGTATGCAGAGATAGCATACGCCGTATCCAATGGAAGTGAATACGCCGTATAACCAACCTGAGACATAAATAGTTAACGGAAACAAACAATGCAGAAAAAAACAATTAACTAAACTAATAAAAATTCAAAATGCACTAAATTAATCTAAAACTAAACTACTCCTCAGCAGCAACGCCAAAAACTTGATGTATTTGTCGTTATCTATATTTTATTATCAAGTTTTAAATTTATATTTTGTC
Organism: Chrysanthemum lavandulifolium; assembly: GCA_022545495.1. NCBI lineage: Eukaryota > Viridiplantae > Streptophyta > Magnoliopsida > Asterales > Asteraceae > Chrysanthemum > Chrysanthemum lavandulifolium. The sequence goes on along the minus strand of CM040242.1, from coordinate 103,811,610 downwards.
GAACTAACCTAGACAAACACTAATGGACAGTGTACCCGATCAATGTAGCTAGTGGGGTAAGTACGAGTCATTCGCTAGAGCAATGTTGTTTAGACTAATCTAGTGAGTTTTACAGATCTATAAGGGGTTTTGATTTGAGATTAATTATTCTACTAAAAACAATAAATAAAAGTAAACTAATTAAACTATGCAAAGGTTGTGATCAATTAAAGAATATAATGCTAGCCATATTACTTCTACTATATTATTTAGTTATTCGTTTACTCGTGCAATGATTTGATGTATGAATTAGTGATACCAGAAATGTGTAGACAACACAGTTCTATCTAAGATAACTAAGCTAGATATCCGAATGTTAGATTAAAAAGGTGTGAAGCAAGAAGAGGAGTTGGATGGATCCGATCGTTGGTTTTAATTATCGGCATACATTGCACATTATACTTGATTTGTGCATTATACACAACTTTCTATCTTTAACCGTTACACGCATGATACTACATAACGCATTATGCTTAAAATTGTTTGACACAAATATTAGACTTAAATTAGCTCCGCCACAACGCGTGCGTCAGATAAAAGATGCAACATAAAAATTACTCTCAAGTCCCCTAACTATTCCACTGTTTATACAAAAAGAGATAAAAGAAACAATCAGAGAAGAAGCAAATCTGGTTGTTTAAAAATTGGGGAAGAATAAACAGAGAAGAGAGAAACCCTTGTTCCACCATTTACGGACCCCACCAATTCCTCTTAACCCCTTCTTCCCCCAATTCAAAATGCCAGCTTCCTCTTCAGGTATTTATTAAATTATTTATATATTTTATAAAACCCAATTCCGTTACAGTTTGTTACAATTCTGTTACAGTTTGTTACGATTCTGTTACGATTAATTATTTTTTTTTTATATAATTTTGTACTATTAGAAACTAGGAACAGATGGAAGAAACGTAAACGCGGCGGAGGAAGTGGCGAACAATCGCGAAAACCTAGGCCGCGTAATCGCCGCGAAGAGGAGGACGACGAGGATTACGAACTCGAACAAGAAGACGAGCAACAAGAACAAGAAGATGCTGACCTTGACCTTATTGACGATGCTGATGCTGATGCTGACGTCATCACTAACACCAACTCGCCCGATCCAGGTCCTGTTGTGGCGCCTACGGTTGTCGCTGGTGCTCACGCCAGTGAGAGTGAGGTTTTTGCGGATAAGGCGGTGAGGGTGTCGAGTTTTCCGTCTGTTGTGAAGCAGAGTGTGAATCGGTATCATTATATGGTGAATCAGGTTTTGGTTAAGGAGAGAGGTGGATTAAGTGAGGGGAGTGTGTTTTTGGAGAATGTTTCGCACGGCCAGAAGCAGGCGGTGTCGCTTTTCCCGAGGGATGCTGCTGTTTTGACAGGTGGAGATGAAGGGGGGTTTGTGATTACGCCACCGGTTATTATGGAAGGGAAGGGTGTTGTGAAGAGATATGGAGCGAATCGGGTTCATGTTGTGCCAATGCACGCAGGTATAATGTTACATACTTTTTATATGCTCATTTGTCATACGAATGCAAGCTCATACTTTATCTGTCCGAAAGTAGTTGTCCGCTAGATAAAAACATACAGTGTAAGAAAAGTGTAATTATTGCAGCTTTAACTTTGCGTAATCAAAGTTTTATGCTTTGTTTGAGTTTTGTGGCCAAATTAGTTATGCATCTCTTTTTTAGAAGTGGACAATTATTTTAGAACTGATTAAAATAAGGTGGAAACGAAATTTGGGACGGAGGGAGTAGACGAGTAGTTACTATAAACGTTTGGGCTTACGTTTCTATGTTGGTGTAGTTCTGCTTCTATATTGGATAATTACGTTTTTTTTAGTGAATTTAGGAAGCTGTTAAGTGTATAGCTTGTGGTTGATTTTCTGTTGTGGGTTTTGATTTTTGTGTTGAGCAGATTGGTTTTCACCGACATCAGTAAACAGGTTAGAGAGACAGGCAGTGCCACATTTTTTCTCTGGGAAGTCAATGGAACATACTCCGGAAAAGTATATGGATTGTCGTAACCGTATTGTTGCTAAGTACATGGAAAATCCAGCAAAGAGGTTGTCAGCTTCTGATTGTCATGGTTTTTTAGTTGGTGTTGATCCCGATGATGTAACTCGAGTTGTACGGTTTCTTGATAATTGGGGTGTAATTAATTACTGTGCTGCTCCGCTGAATCATCATGATTCTAGAAACGAGGACTCATGTCTCACAGAGGATTCAAAAGGAGAATTACGTGTGCCAGCAACTGCTTTGCGATCTATTGATAGCTTAATACAATTTGATAGACCAAGGTGTAGGCTAAAAACATCGGATATATATCCTGAATTGGCTGTTGATAGTGAAAATAAGTCTGATTTGGACAGCAGAATTCGAGAGCTATTATCTGAAAATCGGTGCAATTTTTGCTCTAAATCTCTTGGTATTGTCTACTATCAGTCACTCAAAGAGGTGAATTACCATCCATTTCGTACTTCTTCTTTCTTGTTCAGTAATTACGACACTTCTTAATTGACCCTTAACTTAAATAGTGTCTAGTTGTCAACTTCAAGAACATATAAATTGTAATTGAAGGTATATGAATTGATGATTGATTACATAAGATTACTGGCTTACATACTCCATATCACTAATGCGCCCTGAACATTGACGACGCCTATGACCCACAGAATTGAATGCTGATCTAAGATACATTGACAGAAATGCTCTTAATTATCAAACCTTTATTTAGTCATTTGTTCTTATTCACTTCATGATGCACCATAGATGCATACCCAAAAAAAAGCAATATTAGATAAAATCTATTTAAGAGTGTACACTAGGAAACACGCGCTGCCACATCATATGTGAGTCTCAGGCTGAATGGTAAAGACCCAATACAATTTTGTGCATGACCTGTGTTTATGCATTAATATATATTGTGGCCTAGAGCATTATTCCCAATATAATATACTACTGGCATGAATTTTAAGAAGGGCGAGACCTACATGGCTTGTTATGGATTGCATGTAGTGTAAACAAGGTCAATATGCAATATTCAATCTTTCCAATAGATGCACGGAACATACCTACCTTCTCTTACCAAAGTATGCAATTTGTTGATTAAATGGCAAAAAAAGCTAAGAATGTTGTTTTTAATGGAAAATGATAAGCATGTTGTGTTTAATGGTAAAAAAATGATCAGCATGTTGTGTTTAATGGTAAAAGATTGTAAACATGTTGCTTTTAATGGTAAAAGATGGCAAGCATGTTGCTTATAATGGTAAAAGATGGTAAGCCCGTTGCATTTAATGGCTACAATTTGCATATTTTGGTAAGATGTTGGCAAGTCTGTTGCATCAAATGGTTAAATTGTTGCATTAATGGTTAGAAGAGTATGTTGCATACCTGCTTATATTGGTAATAAGTGATTATTTAATAGTACATTGCATTTTATTGCTGTTTGCCTCTGTAAAAATTTAGATGATAAGAGTTGTGTTCTAGTGCACTCCTTGAAAAATTTGCTATGTGAGGCGTACGGTGTATTCTGGTCGTATCTCTTGAGGCCGCTGGCTCTTATTAATTTTCTAAATGAAATATTCAATTACCAATAAGGGTTTTAAGGACTTGAAAATAAGTTTTTTTTTTTTTTTTTTTTAATGCTTCAACCTATCCACGTTTTAATAGAACATGATGGAAAGTCCACTATTCAAACTTCCCATGGTCTATAAGTAGACATTATGGTATTTTCTAGTTTGCTTGTCTTTTAAAGCTTACACTTGTTTGCTGGCAGGTTGAGACACTATTATGCTTAAGCTGTTATAATGACGGGGCATTTGTTGCTGGTCATTCAAGCTTGGATTTCATAAAGGTTGATTCTACTAGGGATTATGGTAATCTTGAAGCAGACTGTTGGACCAATCAGGAGACCTTATTGTTGCTGGAAGCTATGGAACGTTATAGTGAGAATTGGGTTGAGATTGCTGAGCATGTTGGCACCAAGTCAAAAGCTCAGTGTATCCTCCATTTTGTACGCCTTTCAATAGAGGAGCCACCTTTGGAAAGTATCGAGGTTCCAGGTGTATCAAACTTGCCCAATGGTAATGGTTCTGGAAAACCACAATCATGTGCAAATGGGAAAGGTATGTTTACATCTTTCAGTTCCTTTTTTCTATGGTAGTTTGGTTATCTTATAAAGTTTATCCCTGCAACATTCTCTTGCTAATACAGTGTCCGTTATTGAAGACCTTGGACTTGAAGAGAGATTGCCATTTGAGAAGTCTGCAAATCCTGTGATGTCTCAGGTGAGCTGTGGTTTTGTCGAGATATATTATATGTTACAATCGTAACCTAATATCACGTACTATGTGACAACATCCCTGTAGCCCTTGTTGCCTGACATCATCTCAATATCACATATACAAACAGTGAACATCATAATATCGTGAATAATGGGGACTTCTGTAGTTACTTTACTCTGCTAGGTGTTTTTGATGTGATATGTTACCTGTTTTAGTTTTTGATGCAATCTCGCTACCAAGAGTTTCTTTTATATTACACTGTTCATAACTTGATAAGCAGATCTCCTTAAATATATAAAGTATTATCTTTTCGATTATATAAACCAAGAGAGTTAAAATTTTAATACTATATTACGTTGATGCTAGCATGTCTCTAAATGACTAGATGTCTAGTTTGATTATATCTTTTGAAGTGCCCAAATATAACTGTTAGTTACTAATCACTAATCAGCGATTCAAAAGAAGTCCTGTGAAACAATACATCTACTCACATTGGTACATGTATGAGCTGTTCATTTGTATTTTCTGTCCGGGAATTGTGTAAGGTAATTTAAGTCTTAAGATATATACGAATGAGCGAAAGTCCTGAACTTTACTAATGTTTAGAACTTATGATGAGCATCATATGACTAAGGAGGATTCCAACAGTGCAATAGATGTTCAACACGTGTATGTGTAAAGCTGCAATGGACTAACTTGGGCAGACGAACATTTTATATGACTTGAGGAATGACCTAAAATAATAATGGTTATCGACTTTATAAGAGGCTAAGGTCATCGAATTTTGATATATTGATGTTTTAAGCATCACTCTGCAGCCAAAAGGTCTATGTGAGCCCTGAATATATTGAGGAACATTTTGTCACGCTTATTGAGAAATGGTGTTGCGATTTCAATAATATATTTTTGATACAAAGTGAAAAGAATTTTAGGTGGAGAGTAAAAATAGGATGTGGTTAATACTTAATAGTTACCCCTCCTCTCCTTTTTTTTTTTTTTTTTTTTTTTATCTGTGTAGCTGAAGACTTTCATTAATGGACTCTCTGTATTATCTTATGCTCTTACCTTCCTTTTTGATTCTTCAGGTTGCCTTTCTGGCGTCTGCAGTGGGACCGAGAGTGGCTGCAGCCTGTGCCCATGCATCGTTGGCAGCATTGTCTGAGGAAGATCATCTAGGTGCTTCTGAAGATGCAGCAGTAGATGGTTATGGGTCTGAAAATAGGTATTGCTTCAAATATTCGCCATCCTTAGTTTTCTGTTTATTACGTCAGCTTATTTGCTCTAGGCAATGGATTATAGTAGATGCTTATGAAATGCTGCACGTGTTCTACTCGTTTAGTTTAGCTAATCTGGTCTTAGCTTGACTATTGAATAAGGACCAACTGTATGTTGCATATGCCTGTAAAAGCAAATAGCATATTTATATAGCCAGTACAAGTTTGCTTTCAACTTATTAACATGACGAATCATATGGCAGTAACACGGTGATTATAGAATATTTTCAGTTAAACAGACAGAACACAAAGAAAGATTGCTTGAAGTGTACAAGTCGTGTTTGATCTTTTTAAGGCATGGTAATGTCTATTATCAATTTGACAGGCACTGTTTAGTGTTTAGTTTACACTTCATTTCTTAATATATTACTCTTATTGCTAGCTGGTATAGTGGCTAATGATATTATCGTTTATGGCTAAATGTTTGTATGCTGTTTAAATGTAATGATTATAGTGGAAGTTTATTTATTCAATTTTTATTGTTGCTATTAACATTGTAAGTATAGTTTATTGTCTGTTAGTTGGTAGTATTTACTGTCCTGCTCAAAATTAACACCAAGCTCCAATTATTTTTTGTCTTCCTATCTTATCCTTGCTCTAATTTAAGATTTCTGTTTTGAAGGACTAATTCAGAAAGCATGAATGGTAGAGATGCCAGAAATCCAATTCAACCAAAAGGTTGTTTTGACTTTACTGGTCTTGCTTTCACATATCTCCTCTTTTTCTGACTATATCGTGATATAATATATTCAGCTGAGAACTCTGGAGCAACTGCTACTTCTATATCTTCAGAAAAGATGAGAAATGCAGTACGATCTGGACTTGCTGCAGCTGCAACGAAAGCAAAGCTGTTTGCAGATCATGAAGAGCGGAAATTCAAAGGCTGTCTGCTAATATCATTAATCATCAGGTATAGTTGAATGACCTATTTACCCAATGCTATCTCTATAACATTTTGATGCTATTGATATTTGCCCACTATGTTTCCTTGTTAAGAGCGTATTCAAGGTTTTGGACTAACAATGAAAACATTTAAATTACATATTTACTGGTCAAGATTATTAACTTAACAGCTCAGTGAAAGTACACTACAGATTTTATTTTCCTGCATCAATCACACTCTCATAAAATTGTAAATGTGTCCGATTTTTCATGATTTCCCGGAAAATGTTATATGAAAATGAAATGATAGCAATCATCATGTTTTGGAGCGACTATTCGGGCGGCTGTTGGCTAGTTGGTGTTTGGCTGTGAGTCGTGCGATTGCTGACAGCAATCTAGGTGGGTGAAGCTGTAAAGGATGGTGCCCCGTGTTTTTTACGTCAATTTTGAATGTTAAAACTTGAAACATAGAAATCTTTAATTTACACCAATATGATTTTATAAACTGAAAACTATGAAAATAACAAAATGCCTTATCTAGGTTTTTACAGGCCTGGCTGATTAGAAACAACTTAATCTGAGACCGAACCATTAATCCAATTTCTTATTCTATTTTATCAGAAACCTACCATCTATACAATGGGAACCAAATAACCCGTCGTACAAAGTGGGTGGAGCGGGTTCCTGAATGAACCTGAGTTATACCTATGACCTATCCTTAATGGAAAAACTTCCTCTTTTCTGCACTATCTATTGTTTATTTCCTCTGTCATTCCCTGGTTGTATCACAAATGATGACATTTTATATGACGAGTTACATATTGTATATTAGGAATTACATTCAGTTTGAGTAAGTATGTTGATAACCCTTTATCATTTAAAGGGTTTTAACTTAAGAAAAGCAGTTTGTGGCCTTGGAGTTCTCTTGATTTTCAGCCTGTAAACCTATAACTTTTTCCATGAATAACATCTGTTCTCGGAACAGGTTTAATCCTCATCACATATTCTATCAGAATGAATGGACTAGTTAATACTCGTTATGTTCGTCTAACACACACACACACACACACACACACACACACACACACACACACACACAGAGATCAAATATTGACCTCAACCCAACTTTTTCCACAAGAAAGCTGTTCCTGTCATATATGTATATGAAGCATCAAGAGTTGCCGAAATAATAACTTTATTCATTTCGTCGATTTCTTTTTAATGAGTTTTGTTACATAATTGTTATACTATCTTTAGTTTCCAATGGAGAACATGGGTGGGCTGGGTATCAGGTCAAAACAGGCAGTTTTGGTACAAATTAAACAAGTTAGGTTGGGTTGATCTAGAACACTTACTTTCCAATTTGTAAAAATTATTACGGAGTATTAAATATTGAGTGTGTCAAATAAAATTACAAACATTAGATTTTGGAGGTTTTATACATTATAAAAACACATTGGCTATTTTCTACCCACTTGACCCATTTGACTCGTTTCATTTCTAGCTAAACTTCTTGATGAGACCCAATTTGACCTGTAAAAGATGTAACATAACGTGACTCGACTCATTTAAAAGTGAATGGGTTGAATATGCCACCTCTAGTTTTGTGTACATTTACCCAGTTATTCAAAATAAATTTGTTTGTGCTGAAACATTCACCTGTTCCTGCAGTTGAAGAGGTTAGAGTTGAAGCTGAAGCAATTCGCCGAAGTTGAGAGTTTATTAATAAAAGTGTGAACAACTTGAGAGAGGAAGACAAAGGGTAACTGCCGGCGAGGTCTCCTCCTCAACCCCAATTTGGAACCAGACCCACAGGTTTGCCAGGTGTCGGTCCTCAATGGTCAACAACAACCCGGACCTAGCCGTCAGCAGGTCACTGGCTCATCCGCACAACAACCATTCATTTCAGGGTTCCCTACTAACCAACAAATGCACCCACAGATGTCTCAGCAGTCCATGTATGGACTCGGTCCACGCCCCTTTCGGCTATAAACCCTTCATCTTCGTCAGGCTCACACCCCATGTTGAGACCCGTGTCCGGAAGTAGAACTGGTTTTGAACAATAAACAGGATTTTAGTTTATTCTTGAAATCTGCAAGCATCCAGTGAATCTGCAATATGGTGTCGAGGTATTTGTTGATTAGGCTGCTTATGTTATTCTGATTTAAATTGCTGTTTTGACATAGAATGTAGTAAGATTATTGGTATTATGGTGTTGTACAGTGATATTGATGTAGCAAGTTTAGCATGTGGCTTTGCATTATGGACACAGCGTATCATTGTATGCTATGATTGTTTGAGGGACGACTGTTATAAAGTTATTCTCGGAGCTGCATTCGGATAACATGTAGTGAGTAGCAACTGGAGGGTACGTATGGGTAGCGGTTAAAACTGTGCTTGAATGTAATGGTGAGTAATTGATGTTATGTAATTGCTATTTCATAGCAGATATTGTTGACTAGTCTTGTAGATTATAAAGTTCGATTTAATATCAGTTATTTAAGTATGAGTACTCGGATGGAAAGAAATTGGCTAAAGGTAGTTCTTATAAATTCGAAAAGGTTGCATAACTGTCTCAGTTTGTGTAGATTCGGTTTGCTAAATGCTAATTGTATTGATTGGGGTGACAAAATAGGCAATGGGTCAAATGGTTTGGGTTGAAATGGATTATTTTATTGCATGTGTTGGGTTGATCAATGTAGGGGTGTGGAGAATTAGGGTTTGACCCACAAAAGCCGAAAACCAAAATCGGAAAAAAAAAAAAAAAAACTGAATTTGCACCCGAAATGAATTTACAAAACCAAACCAAATTAACTATTCGATTTTCGGTTTGGTTATAGTTTTAAGAAATAAAAACTAAAATGAACTAAAACCGAATTGACATAAATATATATTTTATTATTAAAAAGAACATTAAAACTCTTTCATTGTATAAATATAACATTTTTTAAGCTTGAAGTTTTTTTCTTTGCAATAAATCTATATGATTAAATAAATAATAATTAAAATTGTGTATTTGGGTTTTTCGGTTTGGTCTTTGGATATTCGATTTGGTTTAATCTAATTGAGTTCGGTTAAGTTCGGTTTACTCGGAAAAAATTAACCGAACAACGCGATAATCGAATCAACGAACACCTCTATTGATCGGCGTATATCTATTTGCGCATAGTCTTTAATATGAATAGTTAAATTATTATTACTTAGGGCTGAGCAAAATAATAAAAAAGAAAAAAAATCAAAACCGAACTAAAAACTGATTCAACCAAATCGAATAAAAAACCAAACCTCTTTAACCGAATCATAATTAACCGACTCTTATTGGTTCGGTTTGGTTTCTATTCATAACCACGCCAACATTATATCTAATTGTATAAATTGTTCAAACTATATCACTCATTTTATTTATTTATTTATTTATTTATTTTTTTCACTCCTTCCATAAAATATCAAAAGAGAAGCATGTTGCTAAACTTGATGGTATATCGTTTATTTAAATTGGCTATTGAAATATATTTTGTATGCATAAAAATCTTAATGCGTTACGGAGTATAATGTAGTGTGTGTATTGCGTTTTTCTTAGTGATTATGTGTCTCCTATCTTACTTGACATAGTTTAAACCATTGCGTCAAATTTATTGGGCAAAATTTACATGAGCTCAAAAAAATTACCGTAGCCAAATGGATTTAATAATCAATAACCAAACAATAGTGATTATAGTTTGGTTTTAGCAAATAACCGAACCATGCTCCCTTAATATTACTCGTCTCAAATTATAAAAGGTTGACCATTAATATTCGCATTTTAAAACTATTTTGAAATATGAGAATGAATATTTGTTTTAAGATAAATTAAGCTAGAAAGATGGACTTTTATAACTTGAGAAAATAAATAGTTACTGTATTTAACATGCTTTTCCGCAACTTGAGATATTTTCTATGAATTTTGAAATGAATATTTAATGAAAACTAATTCTCATAATAATTGAAGTATTTGTTTTAAAAAAAGGCCATAGACATGTTACCAAAATAAAATTTTACTATATTAGAAAAAAATATGCATTTCTCTGAATTTTCAAATAAATTTTTAATGCAAAATAATTCTTATAATCTCTCTGTCTCAAAATAATTGTTCAGCTTTGACTTTTAAAGTTTTTTTTATTATTTATTATTTCTTTTAACTCTCACTTTAATATTTTCTTTTGTGTTATATAATATTTGATGAAAAATATACGAATGAATTGAGTTTTAAATGTATTTTTATTGGTATGTATTTTATCAAGTATTATATACAAAATAATTAAAGTTTAAGTTAAAAAAAATAAATACTTTAAAAAGTCAATATGAACAATTAATTTGAAGTGAATGGAGTAATAATTAAATTATTTGCTTATAAAAAGGTGAAGACATGTGGCTAAAATATTATATTAAAAAAGTATATGCATATAGAATGTGATATCATGAAGATTTTTTTACATAAGTTAGTTCATATTAAGGTAAATCTGCCATAAATAACGAAAGGCACCACACATGCAACCCCTCTTTTAGGTGTCTTCCTTAAAGCATAACCAACACGCCACTCTTACTCTTTTTTTTTTTTTTTTTTTTTGTTTTCTTTGTTTGTTTTGGTGAGTATATTTGTGTAAAAGGGATATGTTAGTATAGTGAAGTTGATGGTCACTATTTAGTGGTGGAGTTAGCAGTGAAGTGAAAACTAACATGGCGTTGAGTTGGCGGTAGGATGTTGATTGTTGTTATACCAACTCTTATAAGTAAAGGTTTAAGCAATACAGTAAACACATACTTTTCTAAATGTATCGTTATTGTAAGTGTACAAAAAAAACTACTCGTATAATACATTTACACATGGTTTAGTTTCAATATGAACTTTTTTTAGTGGCTGCAGGTTAAACCGGAAAAAACAAGAAAAAATTTCAATTTTCGATCTTTTAGAGCCCTCATCACTAAAAGTTATTTCCAAACACACAATTTCACTTTTATTTAATGATCCAAACGCCTTTTTCTACATCTATCATGGTCACAATCCACCACCACACCACCACCAACCCACACGACACCCCACCACCACTTTACACGCACCCCATCACCACTCGAGACTCGTGCCACCACCCTACCACCACCCCATAACCCCGCCACCACCTTACCACCATCTCACACCTTGTGCCACCATTTTATACACACCGCACCACCACCCTACGCCATGCTACCACCTTACACCCCGCCATCACCACACCGTTGTCACCACCTTTTTTTAATGATTTTTATAAGGTGTGGTGATGGCACATATAAGGCTAAACACAATGGCAACCTAGTTCACCAATGCCACATCAGCTTTCTCTCTCAGACGACCTAGTTGCCACAGTTGTGACCTGAGATTTATTTATTTATTTATTTATTTATTTTTAATTCAAATATTTTTAAAAACAAAGTTAAACTTCATTAATAAAAATACTTAACATTACAACAATAATTGAAAACTTAAACTAATAAAACGTAGACGTTACAATACTTATTAAAAGCGCAACTTAATAATCTAAGTTTAACGTTCTTTGATTCACGCCTTAAGTTGTTGAAGTTCTTGTAGTTGTCGTGCGGGCATATTTGGGTCGAGGGTGTGTTGTAGAAAATTAAATCTTGCGTCCGGTTTGATTGTCTTTGTCAATCTGTTCTTGACGTTGGAGCTCAAGTTTCTCCTTTGAACTCCTCGCTCGCTTGCCTTTGCCTCGAAAGCTCCAACTCTTTTGCTTCAACTTTATGTATTCCTCTTCCATATTCTTGTTTTTTTCCTTACTTAAACTTTTGAACTTGAAAAGTTCTTGGCCATATTAGTAACAAATGATGTTGGTGGCTCGGGTGCTTTGTTCTTGGTGCGTCACGACCTTTTGTTCGTGATTCTCGAGTCTCTTCTTCTTCGTAATCATCCACGTCTTGGGATTAAAAGGACCTTTGTTGACCACGAGGTGGTTTCAAGTCTTGGATTTCTTCCGACTATTCGGTGAAAGCAGCATCTCAGCTTTTCCAAGCGAATGCCCTCTCAAAACTTTCAACACTCCTTGATGTAAACTCATGCTTGTGAATCACGGTGATTCGTTACAAGCCTTTTCATAGTCGTCTTCGCCATTCTCACCGCTTGGTGATTATTCTTGATATTATCCATAATTGCACAAAAGAAACCAACCTAGAACCAATCCTACCCTTCCATTTGGTCGTTATGGAGTCGTAGGTTCTTGTTGAACCAGTTTCATTTTCAAAGTACGTTATCACCTCATCCCAAAACCCACTCCGGTTGATAGCGTTCCCTCTAGCCAAATTTTCCGACACATGTATCCAAGCTCTACAAAGCGCGACCTCTTCCGCTTTTGTCCATGCTTCGACCTTTTTGGTTGCAACATTCTTGCCCTTCTCCTTTGTAGCCCGTTTTGAACCCTTCTTTGATTTGACGGGTGACGTCTCTTCGACATCGTCTTCAATACGAATAGAACCGTGGTATGAACCGTGCCCCGAACCTTGTCCCATCGAAGCATCTTGAGTCGGGTATTGTTGAGGCGGTGTAGTTTTGAGGGGGAATTCCATAAAATGCTCAAAATCCATATCAAGATTAACACCATGAAGCGGTGAAAACGATTGATTAGGTTGGGAAGATTGGGAGAAATCCATGTTAGGATGATATGACGACATTTGGTGCTTGGTTTTGATTGATACTCGACGACCCGGTGGGAAATTTGGACGATTAGCGTAAAATGGGTTTTGATTGTGGTTGGGTTGTGGTAGTCGTTTCATAATCAAACCGGATGCTCGAAACGAATACCCGATTTTGTGGTGGTGTTACGGTTAATTCAAACGGTGGATCCGGTGAGAAATTCAAGTTCGGGGAATTTTGGGGAAGTCGGGATCGTCGGTTTTTTGATATGGGAGTTTTTCTTTGTGACATGATGAATATTGATGAGAAGTTGTTTGAATTGTGTTTGAAATTGTGTGTTTAAAAATGTGTTTGAGTTGGTATTTATAATGTTGTAAAAATGGTAAAGTTTTTTGTTTTTTTTTTGTTTTGTTTTTTTTTTTCAAACGGTAACAATTTGGATTTTTGTGGCTTTGATACTCGGTTGAGAAGACAACCTAGTTCACTCCTCCTTTGCCCTCAACCTTCCTCAACCGATCACCCTGGGGCAACCGGGGTCAACCGAACACTCAACCGAGTGGGTTAACCGCCCACTGTGTTCAGCCTAATAGTTGTAGGTTACGGGATGATGATCACGATGGTAGTAGGTGGTGGTTATGGATGTGTTGAAGATGGATGAGGTTGAAGGTATCAGACGATTTAGCTTTTTTAGTACACGTATCATAACGAGACGTTTGAAAAAATACACATCTATTGTAGGCTTAAACCCAAATATATAATGTCATATAAGCGGGCCACCTCATCAAAAGAAAGCGCCACATATAATTTGGTAAATTTTGCGGTAAAATAAGTTTCACGAATATAAAAGTTAATATTTTTTTAAACACGTACTATAACGATATTTCTAATAAAATTTGCGTTTATTGTATGACTTAAACCCTATAAGTAACTACCCACCTATACTTGTATTTCCACACATTTGTATATGTAAATTTCTACAACTTGAGTGAGAATTTTTTCTGATGTAACACTGAATTGTGCAAAGTTGCACAAAATCGTAAAATTAACCACATTGAATTAGATTTACACCCAATCAATCACTTTCTTCTTTTATTTTGAAAAGGTAGAACATATCTTTCAGGAGAGTAAAAAGCATTTTGTGAATTATGCATCGGGTTTTGGTTCCATAGCAAAACAAAACACGTGAATCTTATTTTGGATGTTTATGCAATCCCCGTGACACCACAGCTCACTTATGTTTTTTATTTTTAGGTCACTCAATATGTCTCAAAATTAAAGAAATAAAGAGCAAAAGTTCACATTATTTGTTTAAATATATATAAACACTTTAGGTTATTGTACAAAACTGTATTATCGCTAGTTCACATCGTGGAATAATATTATTCATTTCTCTTTGTTTTATTGCAGCACATCAAGTACATCGACATCTCCATATTTTCTTTACTAAAATACAAAAATATGAATAGAGCAACTATAATATATAATGATACCGACAATTCATGTAAAGTTAGATTTGTTGTAAAGGACGCATCAAATTTTCAATGCAATTGTCATATCGTGAATTTTAAATAATAAAGATGTTTTATAATATATTAGTTCTAAATGGTTCATGATTAAATCTAGTACCGAGTTTTGTACTTTTTGTAATGAGAGTAAAATACAAAATAAGTACTCGTATTATTTGTATTGCTTTGTACAATAATGTTCGCAATCTAGGAAAAGTGATACTATTATTGTCCTTCAGTAGAATATTTTACTGACTTTAAGTTAAATTAGAAAAATAACACTTATTTTGATAGAAACCAAAATAGAAAGATGAACCAATAACTTGAGACCGAGCAAGTATTCATTTTGATAACTAAAATAGTGATTGGTTTTGTAAGATCATTCATAATGGATAAAGTGTTTAATGACTTTTTGCATTTAATACATATCACACTTAGGTAGTGTTTGCATTTAATTCATATGTAAATTAATTGTATAAGAGCTCTCGCAATGAGTGAAATTGTCAATACATATTTTTTCTTAACTTATAATAAAAGGGTAAAAACTTTTTAGAAGTATTTTGACACAAAACAAACAACCATTTATTCATCGTTAATAGCTTTTAAGACAAACATAAAATCTTAATTTTCATGAGTGAAATTGTCAATAGCTTTTAATTAATAAATATAGTAAAGGCTTTTTCTGAAAATGACAAACGTAAGTCTTTTTCTCAAAACTTTAGTTAATAAATATACTAGTCGTTAAATGATTAAAAGTTAATTAGCAAGAATTATTTTGGAGCTAAATTGTGGATTTAAAATCTGAGGACGAAATTGTTAACAAAGTTGCTATTTTTTATCAAATCTTTTATAAAACATAAATAATGCAATTTGACAAAAATTCTTTCAAATTGTTTTTTGAAATAGTAAAAAGTTATTGTTAATTTATTTTCTTAAGATATGAGCAAAATATACTTTCCATATTGATATTGAATCATGTTAAATAACAGTACCAAGTAGCAACTTAAAAAGTAGCAACTAAACAGTACTAAAATTACTATATGATTGGAAACAAACTAGCGGGTTAACCGATTTTTCTAGTAGTAGCGTTCGTTCTTGTTAGAGCATTTTGGATGACTTCGGGAAAGACTCAAGTTTATCAAATTTTTTAAAAGCTTTTTGCAACGCCAAAAAATCCATTCAAAAGACTTATTTCAAATAGTAAAAAGTTATTACTACGTGTTAATTTATTGCTGGAGTTTAATTTCTTAAGATAGGAGCAAAATATACTTTCCATATTGATATTGAATCATGTTACAAATCATAGCAACTTAAGCTAAACAGTACTATTACTATATGATTGGAAACAATCAAACAAATTAGTAAGAACTTACAACTACTGATAACTTTTACAAATCAGTATCATGCACAGAATAAATTTATATATATTATCACTAATCAACTCTTTTGTAAACTAGCTACAACCCCATTTAGTCACGGGTAAATTTTAGTCCTAAAATTCTGTAAAAAGAATAAAACATGCACCTTTCAACTCCCAACACACCTCCAAATCCAATGGCACCACAACATCATCTCTTCTTTATCTTCATCATCACCATCACCTTCCTCATCATCACACCATTTCATACTCATTCTCAACCCCTATACACATTTCAATCCCTACTCACAACTTACCATGCACGAGGCAAAACTAACTATTGCCCTAGTAGCATCACTAGTAGCATAGCCATTAACCTACCTACACCACCAAACTCATCTCTCACTTTAGTATGTTACAATAACACCATCACTCAGCTCCACATCAGCGCCAACTGCAGTATTAGTAATAGTAATAGTAATAGTAATAATAACGTTTTTTCTACTAAAGTATTTTTCGACACTATTTCGTCTAGTTTTCCGAACTTGAAAGTACTTACATTAGTGTCATTAGGCCTTAGTGGCCCTTTACCTGCTTCTAATATATTTGTAAACTCATTATCTTCATTAGAGATACTAAATATTAGCTCGAATCGCTTCGTTGGAAATATACCATATGAGCTAAGCTACTTAAAAAACATACAAACATTAGTGTTTGATCACAACAACTTCATAGGAAGCATCCCAGATTGGTTGTCTACACTCTCATCCTTAACTGTTTTATCCTTAAAAAACAATTCACTTGATGGTTATTTACCATTTTCGCTATCACATTTAGTCTCACTTCGAGTTTTAGATCTTTCGTTTAATAGGTTATCTGGAGACGTACCTGTCGATTTTAAGAACTTGACTAATTTACAAGTTTTAAACCTTGAAAACAATTATTTTGGTCCTAGCTTCCCAGTTTTACATAATAGGTTACTATTTTTGTCCTTAAGAAATAACAAGTTTACTAATGGGATACAAGGGTATGATTTACGTTCGTTTTATCAGCTACGTAATCTCGATCTTTCTGCGAATGAGTTTAATGGCCCATTTCCAGATTTCGTGTTTTCGTTGCCTTCTCTTAGTTTTCTTAACATATATGGAAACAAATTTACTGGAAAGTTGGACAAGAATGTTTCGTGTGGTAACGAGCTTATGTTTGCTGATATATCGTTAAACCGGTTTACTGGACAGTTACCTAGCTGCATGCAGAACTTGGAAAAAGGTGTTTTATATAAATGGAATTGTTTTACATCAAATGTGGATAAGAAAGACCAATACAATGTTTCGTTTTGTCATAATGAAGCGTTGGCGGTTATGATAAAACCGCCTATGGCGAATGAGGATAGTAAGTCGAGTAATAAGGCTAAGGTTGTTGTTGCTTCTAGTGTTGTTGGTGGCGTTGTGGTTGGTGGTTTTGCTGTGTTTGGTGTTGTTTTGGTTGTTATTAGAAGTGAGTTTTTTGGTGGTGGATGTGCTGCAGCACCTCAGATTCGGGTTTTCCTTGAAAAGGTTTCGCCTGCTTATACTATCAGAATGCTCACTGATGCAAGTAAGACTTGCTTATTTTTTCAATTTTCTTTCATTGTTGTTCACTCTTTATGTTTTATAGACTGAAAGCAGACTTATTTGGATAGTTTAGACACCAAAAGCGAAATTAATTATGTAATTAAGGCCTTAGAGGGAACAACTGTGAAAACAAACTATGCACTTAAGGACTATTTTTGAAAATAGTATCAAGGAGGTCGTCGGTTTATGTAATTTAATTAGTCTTTCTATAATGATAATGTCTATCGATATTCTGAGTTTGTAATAGTATTTTGTGTGGAATAATAATAGTTATGCAATTTTTACAACGAGTATGCCTTGTTACAACTGTTTCATAAATGTCTACGTAACTTAGTTTGTTACTGACTAAATGAAGCAACCATAAAATGCAGGATACATTTCAGAGACAATGAAGCTAGGCTCAGTAGGAATTCCAGCATATCGAACTTATGTCATCGGAGAACTAACTGAGGCCACAGATAACTTTCATACAACGAGTCGCCTGGGAAATAGTTCTCACGGCCAGGTTGGTTTAGCAAAAAACAGATATATTTTTACTTAAAATTTTCCTGATATAACAATATATACATTTTATTGTTTTATGTGTGATTAGCTTTACAGAGGGCAGCTTGGTGATGGCACTATGATTGCTGTTAGAAAATTTAAAATGAAAAAGAAGTGTAACATCCAGAGCTTAACTCGCCAGATTGAGCTCATTTCTAAACTCAGGCACCCCAACCTGGTCAACCCCATTGGTCACTGTTTTGACCGTCAGTCAGATGACTCAGCCTCCATCCATGGTCTCTTTCTCGTTTGCGAGTTTGTGCCAAATGGAACACTCAGAGCGTCCCTAGCCGGTCAGTATTCAAATCGCTAAGTAACCAAAATATACACTATTTGACTTTCAAGGTCAAATTCACTTATAAGCCATGTCAATCTATATAATAGATTGCTTTTATTTAGTACTACTCATACAAACATTAATGGCTTTGTTTTATAGTACTCTTTCAGTTACTGTAAATTGTTCTGAGTCTGAAAAACTTTCATAATAACTCGAAAGTCAAACTGTTGTAGTTGACTTAAAAAATCAATAAAACAATGCCCCAAGAGATTTAACTTGCATGATGATAAAATTGGCAGCAGGGCAGAAACTGTCATGGGCACAAAGGCTCGCAGCTGCTATCGGTATTTCAAAAGGGATTCAGTTCCTAAGCACACGAATCGCGCAAAAAATATTCCCTAACAACCTTAAAATAACTGATGTTTTGCTGGATCAAAATTTTCATGTAAAGATCAGTGGCTACATTATCTCTTTGCTAGACGAAGCGAAGGTATGTCATTTATCTTGTTGTTATAAAATCGTAAATACAAGATGTAAGTTAACGTATGAAAGTTTTTACTGCAGGTGGCTGCCGGACATTCTTTCTCCAGATCAAGTGAGACTCTTAGCCAAAGGTAGACAGTATGGATGTTTGACTTCTTCTGGATTCAACTTTAGGAACATCTATCCCTAACCATAATCGATATTCTTACAGATTTGACATCGAGGAGAATGATCATGATCATGTCTACGATTTTGGAGTTATTATGTTAGAACTCATCCTAGGAAGGGCGATCAATTGCATCAACAATATAACTATCGCAAAAGATATGGTAAGTCTAATTTCACATGTCTATAGGTAGTCTGACCTTGAATATCATAACATAAATGCTTAAAATTTATATTTTTGTATCAGTTACAAGTAAGTTTGGTGGCGGATGAGATAGCTCGAAGGAGTATAGTGGATCCCTTGGTTTGTAAGGATTGCTGCGATGAATCGTTGAAGAATCTAATAGAGCTTTGTGTTAAATGCCTTTCTAATGATCGACCTTCCATTGACGATGTGTTATGGAATCTAGAGTTCATAGCTCACACCCACACGTCATCAGTGGAAGAATCGAGTAGTAATGAAATATCAGCTAATGATAAAATTGTTTGTATAGCAGAAGAAGTTGAATAAGTTTGATAAAGTACAAACCACAATCGATGTATTTTTATTTATTCATTTTGAGTAAAATAAAAATCATAAATCTTTTGAGTGTTAGCTCTCACATTTATATTCTGTCAATTAATGGTAACAGAAAAATGTAACCGCATGAGTCTCCAAGAATCCTTTACTTCTTTGTTTTTGTCTGTCAATCATCAAAATATTGAATTTTTAAGATCAAATAAGCCACTAGTACCTTCAGGGTATGTTTGACGCGGAGCGGTATGGAGCTTTTTGGGGCGGTGAGCGGTGAGTAATGAGCATTTTGATTTTTAGTGGTCGTTTGGAAAAAGAGCGGTGAGCTGAGGCTATTTTTTAGGAAGGCTAATTCTCCAATGCTTGTTTAAGAAGCGGTGAGTTGTGGCCATTTTTCACGGCTACTGCTCACAGCTCCTACTACTGCTCACTTTTAACAAACACACCCTGAGGCCCGCCTCTTGCTTGAATCCATTGCTAATGAAGTTTTCCCAAAAAAATAATAGTATCTAATTTGATGTCTAAAGTTAGAAATGTTGGTTATTATCGTTGTGGGGTATATCACATCAGCTAGACGGTTTAAATCTAATTATCTTTGATATTATATTGAAGAACCTGTACGTATCCCAATAGTAGTTTGCTGTAATTCAATATATATTTCACTCAATTAGGATATAGGATGATACATTGGACATGTAAACAATAATAGTGATGCTCAAACTCAGCAATACTTATTCAAGATACAAGAGAAAATGAAACATTAAGGATTAATGATACATGTATTAGCATTCACTTGAGACGTTTAAATTTCACTATTGTGGCAATGGGATATCAGCAAGATCCTCTCTGTAAGGAGCATTCATCAAATCCCTCCTTCCGTCGACATCATATTGTCCACTTTCCATGCTAATTTGAGCGTTAGGGTCAAACTTTGTTCGCTCAATGAATGTAGTGACAACGTCTTTGCGAAACATAAGGTAGATCACTGAGAGAATGTAGATAGTCATGAGGGGGAATACTAGTATCCCAATAAGCACATTAGCAACCTTTGGGAAGGTGCTATGGATTAGCCAATCGACAAACGCTGTAGTCAAGTAGTAGATGTTGATACCGATTATCCCAAGTCCTAGTATCCATGACAAGACGATGATCTACAAAAAAAGAAAAGAAAACCGAGTTTTATATCCATTCAGTTACTATACACAGATGAGAGTTACCAGATCGATAACTCACAATTATCGAATTCTTGTGAGGTCCCATTTTGGTAGCTGAGCTACTGAACTTGAGGAGTGGAATTAGTGCAAATGGAAGTTCAAAGGACAATATCATCTGCAGTATATATCCGTATAGAAATTGTATTTCAAGAAACAATTAGATGTCTAAATAAAGCGAGGATGGAAATACAAACCGATGCTATGACAATCAGTCGTCCAGCTCCAGCAGATCCCCCAATTATTGACACTATTAGACTTGGTGTGATGGCAATGCATCTTGTTACCAAATTCCTGAGCCACTTCCTCATTTTTAAGTCCAAGAAACCCTATACTAGCAACAAGTACTCAGTCACGCTTAACTTTATACACAAGGTGAACTAAAAAAGGAATAGGGTATTGCTGAATGAATATTACAAAAAAAGCAGTCTCTCGTTACAATCTACCTGCATAATGAACTGACCAGCGTAAGTTCCTGTAATTGCTGAACTCTGGCCGGAAGCTAGCAGGGCAATTGCATAAAGAGTCGAACTGGACTTTCCTAAAACATTCTGTGTAGTATAATGTAGGTTTATGAGGCTTTTGTGAAAGTTCTTAGCGTAACAGTTAGATAATTTACATCATATAAATATCATACTCTGAGAAGAAATGACGCTGAGTTAAGGGTAAGATCACTGCAACGATCTATATCACCACTTTGTAGATTTTCCTCTGCGCAAACGGTACCAGAAACAGTTATCAATGAGACATTGATCAAGAATGCTACAAAGAGGGCAATACCACTCTCTATCAAAAAGTATCTGCATGCATCCTGCAATCCAAAAGAATTATCCATTAAGAGGCCAGAACTTGAGTTTTACTCTGTAAATAAAATGGGCCAACTTTCAATCCAAAAGAATTATCCTTTTATAAGCATCCAATTTCAAGGAAAGACTTACATTGATGCCACGAACTGAATTTGGTATCTTCCGTGAAAGAACAAGAGCAGAATGAAGAAAGAGATTGTGCCTATTGAAAAAAGGGGATATCGATGTTAGGATAAGCTACATCAGGTTTTAGAGAATCACATAAACAAAAATATATCAAGCCTTTTTGGCAGTGTGATCATACGGCATGACAAGTGCACCAAGTAGTGCAATGGCATCACCAGTGGCGCCTTGGCCACTAAGTTTTGGAACAAACATTCCCTTAAGAACTTCACCAGCTGGTGGCTTCACATAGCTCATTTCTCCGAAGAAACAACCGGCCATCACAAAAACTAGAATGGCTATCAATATTTCGAGCTTCCTCACCTACATATGAAACACAAATTTCAAGTACTCAGTTAGCATGTTCATTTAGTCTAGATTATTCTGTTTTTGTTGTCTTAATTATCTCTTTTGTCATTTTCAAACATTGGAATCAATGTGCTGATTTTTCGAATGCATAAACTATCTGGGTAGGAAATGAACAAATAAGGGCTAATCACTTGAAAATGTATCTATCTTGACACTTTTTATGGTTGTATGTAACCATTTTTTTTCTCATTCTATCACTAAACACTCAAAATTCACCTTTATGTGTGCCGGGTGACCTTCTTAACCCTTAACCGGTTGCTTATCCAACGAACATTTGCAACGTTAGTCCTTTATACTAACGGCCGTTTGTAAATCTTAAAAATATTCTTTTCTATTTATTTTTAAAAATTTATACTCGTTTTTATACACGTTTTTATACGAGTTTTTATGCACGTTTTTATATACCTTTTTAGACACACATTTTAATACACGTTTTCTACATGGTTTTATACACACGTTTTTGTACACATTTTTATACACGTTTTTATACATGTTTTATACACGTTTTTATACACGTTTTATACATGTTTTTATACACGTTTTTATACAAGTAAAGTTTCAGTTTGTTTCAATGCTTGCAGCCCCGACATAGTTTGTTTCAATGCTTGCGGCCTAGACATGTGTGCTTTGAAATTTATGTTCAATAATCCTCTTATGTATCTGTTTGCTTGTTTGCAGGAAATGAAGTCAAGTGAAGTTGGAAATGCAGTGGAAGGGTGTTTGTTTCAATGTTTGTTTGTTAGATGTAAGATATTGGGAAAATGTTAAGATGTAAGATAATGGATGTAAGAACATTGTACTTTTCTTTACATTTGGTTGTATTATTGAACCACTTTGTATCATTTGCTTGTTTGAATGTTTCCCTATTTGACCTTTTAATGGTTTACGATTGAAATTGTATTTCATTGATGTTTGGACAGTCAAACTGTGTATAAAAACGTGTATTAAAACTTGTATAAAAGCGTGTATAAAAAGGTGTGTAAAAACGTGTATAAAATCGTCTGTATAAAACCATGTAGAAAAACGTGTATAAAAATATGTGTATAAAAACGTTCATAAAACATATATATAAAAACGTATAAAAGCGTAAATAAATTTTAAAAGTAATTAGAAAAGAGATTTTTTTTTTAAGAAAATCAAATTTTGAGTTAATTACAAACGGTCGTTATAATAAAGGATTAGTGTTGCAATAATAAAATAAACGATCATTAATTTAACCGGCTCCACGACTAGCATGTTTAGCAAGTCACATGTACACACCAAAAGGTCGAATTTTGAATGTTTAGTGATAGAATGAGAGAAAAACAAAGATGACTTTTTACCAAAAAAAAAAAAAGAAAAAGAAAAAAAGATGACTACACACAACCATAAAAAATGTGTAAGTTAGATATATTTCCAAACGATTAGCCCCACAAATAACCAATGAAAAGCTAGTTGGTCACTGATTGCAGAATATTAGTTTTTAAAATTGTTTTTTAATTGTAACTTTTATCTAACCCAATCTGAACTCAGAAAATCAAAAGTTTTATTTTGGGTGTTGATACTCACAATATTTTATTTGATAGTTACACCATTTTATACAACCTGTACAACACATCGTACAACAGTGTAATGCACAGATTGTGGTGAAAGTATAAAAAATTGTGGTATGAGTATCAATACTCTTTAATTTGGCCTTGCAATTTCTTTTTGAGACAAACGTTTTTATTTCTATAAGAAAAATTACACCATATTTTTGGAGACCAAGAAGGAGTAGGGTGCTGAAACCGGTGAGAAGAACTCCAACCCAAACTGGAATCTTGAATAAGATATTCAGTGCAAAAGCCGTCCCAATCACTGTAAAAAAGCAAAGGAAAACAAATCATTAACACATATACATAAGTACACAAATATAGTTAATCTAATAAATCGATTTCATATGTTTAACAAAAAAGAATGCCTTCGGGAATATCTGCTGCAATGACGGCAATCTCAGCCAGCAGCCACAAGCAATACTTCACAAAGATGGGGTATTCAGCCTTGCATAGTTCCGATAAATGTTTTCCTGAATAAAGTTGACACCAACTGTTATCAAGTTATTATAATTTTTCAATATATAAAGAAATTCATTGGATTAGTTCACTGCCTTACCAGTGCTTACACCAAGATTTGCAGCAAGAGATTGAATCACAAGTGCGAAGATTAGCCCAATCAAAATAATCCAAAGTAGCTGAAATATACAATATATTACTTAGTAATAAAGACAGTGTTGCAATAAACTATATATGACTGTGCATGATTGTTCTTTGCATTAACATTTACCTCGTATCTGTGGTTTGATCCAGCTTGTAAATCAGTTTCCACTGCATGCCAAGCAACGATAAGTTAATGAGGTTTACAGCTAGCTAATATAAGATATCACAAAAGCTATCACTTACTGTTGCCAGGATCAAGATAAGCTAATGAAACTAGGAAACCAGGGCCAACAAATGAGAGAAAATTTCTCCATCCAGATTTCTGGAGATCATCAATTTCAAAAGAATTAGAGACTTAGATATATTTTTCTTGTCAACATAAGTTTTAATAAAATCATTTCCCTCGTTGTATCTCTTTTTCGGTTTCCTTCTCGGAGACGTTTTAATAAATCATAGCTTTAAAAAAAAAAAAAAAACATAAGTTGTCATCGATATATTTTTGTTTTCTTCAAAGCTTTGTAAAACTGGAAATAAAAAAAAACATGAATAAGAGACCTCATCATGGTTCATGTCTTTTTGGTCATAGTCTTCACTATTAACATCAGAAGTAGTTACACTTGGCTCAACAGCTGAAACACGGTTGCTTCCACTGGCTACTCGTGGTTCATGCTGAAGCGCTGCCATTTTTCTGTCTCACACACAGTCTCTCTTTGTGGATATGGAGTATCTATGTGCTAACAAATTAGATGATTTATGTAAAACTTGATAGTAAAGGCTCACTTGAATGTGTATTTATATTTGGTTCCCCGATAATGGGTACGCTAGTATTAAATTCTAGTTTTATGGACATGCAATGCTTAAACAAAAACTCCATATAATTAAACATATGTACTAATCTTAGTAAACAGCAAAAAACGGGTTTTTCAATTTTCACATTAATAATCCTTGTCAAACACATTACATCCTGTTGGTCCCGAATTGTGTGTTGTGTTGAATCGAAATGAGATTTGCAAACAATATAACTAGATAACTTTATTTCGTCTAACTTTTGTATCATTACAAGTACATATGTATATATAGTATGCGATTGGGTATGACCCAATGGTCATGACTGTTCGAATGGGTTCAAGCCAAACGGCACACCCCTTTGCAGTGGCGGACCTAGGCGGAAATCCAAGGTGGTTCCTTAATTTGGTCAAGTTGAAAAATGTGATGAGTCAACTAACTCAACCGATCAAAATTTCGGGTCGGGTCGGGTCGGATCCAATTTAACAAGATGCGATAATGAAAAAAAAAACAATAAACATAGATTATAAAATAATAGTTAATGCGATTACACATTTTTCAGTTTCAATTGCGTCTTCCTAGATTTCATAGCTTGAAAACGAGCAATGATTGTATCATTACTAATACCTTCTAATATATCTTTTTCAACATACGACACTAAACAATCATGCATAAAGTCATCCCCCATCTTATTACGTAGATCACTCTTAATCATCTTCATTGCCGAAAATGCACGCTCCACAGTTGAAGTTGCAACCGGCAAAATCAATACTAATTTGATGAGAAGATATACATTTGGGCAAATTTCATTTTTCTTTGTTTCAACCATCTTCTTGCATAGATCTTTAATATCTTTCAAGGTAGCAAACTCTTTATCTCCACTTACATCTACAATATACCGTTTAAGTTCTAATTCAAGTGAATCATAAGGTGTTGGAAACTCTTCCGGATAAAAAGTAGCCAATTCTATTATATCGTCGACTTTAAATACTTCAAATGACTTGGTTGGGCACAAAGAAGACATACAAATAAGTAGTCTCGTGTTCACCTCATTAAAACGATGATTGAGCTCTTGAAGTTGCATATAAATAAACAATCTAACAATTATAGTGAATTAGTAATACAACAAATACAAAATTACAAGTACATCAAATAAGCAAATCAACAATACAACTAGTTAATAGGTAAATTAGTATGGCAAAATTAATAATACAACAATAGATAAATTAGTCGATACAATTAATTATATTTAATTTATATGAGAGATATTAGAAGTCACTCACTTTAATTTTTAGTCATTCATCACTCAGATCAAGATCATGCCTATTCGAGTATTCGTTAACCACTTTCCACGTACAATTGGGGATTGCCGACCAACGCTTTTTTTCTAATAGTGTATTATAAATTTTTTTTATTAAATAGGTTAATTTTGTTGGGCTAATTGGGTTTGGACTAAAAATATTTTATACTGAAAGTAAGTTTTTTGTCAATTTTTTTAAGGTAGTTCCCACATAATTTCTAAAGTGGTTCCTAAAAAAATTTCTTCATCGTTTCTCAAAGATTTTATCGTCCAAGGTGGTTCCCGGGAACCACCTACACATAGCATAAGTCCGCCACTGCCCCTTTGCCAAAATACAGAAATAACTAACTTAACTAGCTTGGCGGTTATTAAGTTTCTATTGAACACGTTTGGTCCTTTAAGTTTCCTGAAAAAGCAATATCGAGATTATCTTTGGTTCACATTCTCCTTCTTAATCTTGATCGTTGCTTTGTCCTAAGTCTTGAACTCCGAGCATTTGTCGCATAGTCACGAACTTGAGTCTTGGCAAAGCTTTTGTTAAGATGTCTGCTCTTTGTAGTTCTCCACTAACGTGTTCCACATTAATATGACCATTCTCTACGCATTCACAAATGAAATGATAGCGAATGTCTATGTGCTTACTCCTTCCATGAAATACTGGGTTCTTTACGAGTGCTATTGCTGATATATTGTCAACTCTAAGCGTTATCCTTCTTTCTTCTAATCCAGTTAATTCACTGAGTAAGCGTTTTAACCATAAGGCTTGACATCTTTGCTCCGAGAGCCGCCATGAATTTCGATTCACATGATGAGAGTGCTCTTTGTTGGTTGTTTCGAGTACACCAAGTAATAGGTGACTCTCCAAAGTAAAATACTATTCGGTGGTTCCTTTTCCTTTATCGGTGTTGATTCCATAACTACTATCATCATAACGTGTAATCTTGCGGCCGCCTTCTTTCTTGTATATTATTCCATGTTCCTTTGTTCCTTTGATGTATCGGATTACTTGTTTCATCGCTTTCGGTGATGATCCTTGGTCTTGCATAAATCTGTTGAGTAGTCCGGTGAGTAACTAAGATCGGTCTTGTATGTAGTAAGTATCCGAGACTTCAATTAAGCTTCGGTAGTAAGTTGCGTCAACTGGGTTTCCATCTTCCGCCTTGACCAACTTAGTGCCGGGATCCATTGGTATCTTCGTATCATTACTGTCCGTCATACTTGTTTCTTTTAAGATCTTGTTAATATATCCTGTTTGCTTGATTGTAATCTCTCCTCCTGTTTGTGTAACTTCTATCCCAAGGTAATATGCTAGCAACCCTAAGTCGCTCATCTCAAATTTATCTTTCGTCTGGGATTTGAACAAGTCTATTTCCTTCTTTGGAGTGCCCGTGATTATCAAATCATCTACATATACTCCAACGATAAGTGTAGAAGTCTTGCTTCTCTTCGTATAAGCTGCTTGTTCGAGATTACATTTCTTAAAGTCTAAGGACTTCAAGGTTTGGTCAAGCTTCACGTTCCAAGCTCTTGGTGCTTGTCTTAAGCCATACAAAGCTTTAGTTAGCTTGTAGACTTTTCCTATATTTCCTTGTTGAATGAAACCTTGAGGTTGTGTAACATAGACTTCTTCCTTCAATTCTCCATGTAAAAAAGCTGATTTTACATCTAAGTGGTGTACTTGCCATCCATGATATGCTGCTAGTGCTAATATTAAGCTTAACTGTCTCTATTAAGCAACGGTGCAAACACCTCATCAAGTCTATTCCTTGTTCTTGTACATAAACTTTTGCTACTAATCTTGCTTTATATTTAATGATCTTTCCTTGTGCATCTCTCTTGGTTTTATAAACCCATTTGAGTCCTATTGCCTTCTGATTTGCAGGCAATGTGGTAAGAGTCCATGTGTTATTTTTGTTGATTGAATCTAATTCAATTTCCATGGCCTCAATCCACTTTTCATCTTTTGATGCTTCCTTGTAATTACGGGGTTCTTCTTTTGTGAAAAATAAGCTTGGTGCTTCTACTTCACGTGCAGTTTCGTAGATTTCCGTAATATTTTTTAAATCTTGTATTGGTCTATGATCATATCTTTGATCTGAGCTTCCTAATGAGCTAAAAGTAGCTTCTTCTTCATCCTCTGAGTTAGGGTTGTAAGTGTATGTTGGTGGTGTGATTGGTGAGGCTGGATCTGGTATAGGATCCGGTTCATGATACGTGTTATCATTGTTTTCTTTGTTGACTGGTGTAGGATTCTCATTGTCAACTTCGTCTATTACAAAACTAGTCCAAAACGTGTCTTGTGTACTTGTATCCTCTTCATTGTTATTCCAATCCCACGGTTTCGTTTCCATAAACTTTACATCCCTACTAACATGTTTCTTCTTTCCTATTGGATCATATAACCTACATGCTTTTGATCCTTTTTCAACTCCTAAGTAAATCATTGGTATGCTTCTATTGTCCAACTTCTTCAAGTGAGGTATCGTTATCTTAGCATAAGTTGTGCATCCGAATATTCTTAGGTTTTCCAGATTCGGTTTTCTGTTGTAGAGTGCTTCATATGGTGTTTTATCTTCCAGTGCTCGTGTAGGTACCCTATTTAGTATGTAAATGTCGTGCTTGACTGCTTCCGCCTAAAAAGTTAAGGGTAACTTCATCGCTTTCATCATACTCCTAGTAGTTGATAACACCGTCCTATTCTTACTTTCAACTACTCCATTCTGTTGCGGTGAGTATGGTGCTGTTAACTGTCTTGCTATTCCATTCTCCTTACAGTATTTAGTGAATTCATTTGATGTAAATTCACCTCCTCTATCTGTTCTTAGCATTCTTAACTTCAATCTTAACTCCATTTCAATATTCTGTCTAAATTCCTTAAATGTGTTGAATGCCTGATCTTTCGATGTTAGAAAGTAGGCCCACATGAAACGTGTACAATCATCTACTAATAAGAAGATGAGTTTCTTTCCAGAATGTGTGGCTGGACTTATGGGACCGCAGAGATCTCCATATACTAAGTCCAATGGGTTCTTTGATCTGAATTTAGCTTGATTGGGAAATGGTGTTCTACTGTGTTTTCCTAATAAACATGCATCACATATTTGTCCTGCATGATTTATTCTTGGTATTCCTTCCACTAGACCCTTTCTTGTCATCTTGTTGATGTCGTCAAAGTTCAGATGACCTAATCTAGCGTTCCATAACCATGCTTGGTTATCCACATTTGCTAAGAGACATACAGGTGATTCTATCTGTAGTCTAATACTGTAAAGTCTATTTTTAGATCTTTCTACCTTCATCAACAACTTCTTACTCTTATCATACAAAGTCAATTTGTTTCCATCCATGATAATCTTACAACCTATCTCCGTAAGTTGTCCTAGACTAAGTATGTTGCTCTTGAGGTTTGGAATGTAGTAAACATCCGAAACTATCTTTTATTCCTTGTTTCTACATCCTAGTAATATAGAACCTCTACCCTTTATCTCTACGTATGATCCATCTCCAAAACGAACGCGTCCAGTGATGCTTTCGTCAATATCCTTAAAATGACTCTTAGTTCCCGTCATATGGTTGCTTGCACCATTATCTAAATACCATATGCTAGCATCTGTTGTAGCATATTTTCCGGGTTGTATTTGTCCTTCATTCAACAAAACTTCTTCGTGTTCTGTTTCGTGTGTAGTCATCAGTAGTGATGGTTCATCGTCTTCTAAGATAAGGTTTGATTGTTCCTGAGTTGTTGGTGGGTTTCTACAGTCTCTCTTAAAATGTCCATGTTTCCCGCAATTGAAACATTTTTCCTTCTTTTTATTCCACTCACCTTTATTCTTATTTGACTTATCATTGTGAATTGAATTTTCTCCATTCGAGTTATCTCTGTTTCCTTTATTTTGCCAATTTCCTCGTGAGTAGTTTGATCTACCTCTATATTTGGTAAATCGTTTCTTATTTCTAGAGTGTTCGCCTTATGCGAATAATAAGTTATCTTGGCTTTCTACTTGTCCTCCCTTTCGGAGTTTTATTCTTTCCTCGAATGCCTTAAGTTTTCCAATGATCTCATCTAAAGTAATGTCGTCGAGATCATTTGTCTGTTCTATGGATGCTACTATTTGAATGAACCTATATGGTGTGGAATCTAATAGTTTTCGTACTAAAAGTGATTCATCCAAAGTTTTTCCTAATTCTTTTGCCTTCGTGGCATAGCCGTTTAGTTTAGCCGTGAATGCATCCAGCGTGTCATCTTCCTTCATCTAAAGGGTTTGAAATCCAATCATTAATGATTGTAACCGTTCTTGCTACACTTTCTCTTCTCCAACGTGTCTCTTTCTTAATGAATCCCATAATTCCTTTGCCGTTTTACAACTTGCTACTTGTAAAATCACATCTTTGGTCAACGCTTGATATAGGAAGGCCGTCGTTGCCTTATCCTTCTTATCATCTACTTGCGTGTTATCCTTAGGTTCTATTGCTTCCCATAAACCTTGTGCTTCTAGTATAACCTTAATTTGTATAGTCCAAACTGCATAGTTTGTGGTTTTGAGTTTAGGCATTGATATTGTGCAATTGGTGTTACGGGTTTTGCTACGTTGTTAGTGTTATTCGTATCGTCACCGGCCATCTTAGATGTGTTTACAATCTTCACCTTCTAAGCGATGGGAATTCTAACCAAGATGGTATATCCTACTACTACGGGAACAGAAAAGTAGTTATCCGGAAATCCTAATAATGGGATCAATATATAGTTCTTGGGATTTCTAATAGTATGAAAATAAGTATCTATACTATCTAAAGTATGATTGAAATCCAAAATTTGAATTAAGTGACCTCGTTGTTGTGTCAAAACACAAACGTATTCCCACTTGTGTGTCGGTACTTGAGTTATACCAACCACGTCCTTTTGTTTCCTCGTCTTTTCTCCAAAGTAACTCAGTTGTTTATTGTTGTTGTCGAACTTGTTCAATAAACCAACCAACGTTCTTTCTTCTAAAAACCAAACTCCACGTTGTTCTTTTGTGTCGACTTGTGTTACCAGCGTGCCCTAGACCTTCTTTTGTCTCGGCCTCTTTCTCCAAAAACACCCAACGCGTCCTTGACCACAATCAAAACTAAGTTGTTTGTTGTTGTTTCGTTTCCAAGTCCTTCACCAAATACCTCTCGGTATTCTTTTACCAAAGCAAATCAGTTTGCTTTCCCTTTTTTCACTAATACCCCACGGTATTAATTCCACGACTAAACAAATAGAGTGTTTTGTTTGTCGTTGCTGCTGTTTCTTGTTCCCTTTTCTACGTTGTACCGCAATACCTACTTGCTTCTTTCTAAATCCACACCGTGTCTTCAACAATTCTTCAATACCCGTCGGTATTCCTTATAAACAAGTGATCAACCTGTTCTTTTTTGTTATTTGTTGTTGTTTTCGTATTGCTAAACGTCTCCAAACAATCCTTGATTGTTTTGTTCTCGGTATACCTTATCTAAACTACAAGCAACGCCTTTTTTCTTCTTGTGTATTTCGTTATTTATACACCAGGTTTGTTCTTGACGTCTTTTTTCTTCTCTTTGTTGCGTTGTAAAGCAACAAGCCTCTTCTTTCTTCTTTGTTGTCGTGTGCAAAACACCAACAAAGTTTCGAAACAATTGTTTCCTTCCTTTTGAGTTTTGTTGTCGCGTACAAAGATCACAACAAAACAGGCCACCACTTCGTTTGGTGTCCTTCTGTTTGCAAATTCGACACAAGATAAGCTGTATACGACTTTCTTGCGTCCCTAAGTTATCCATGCAACGTCTAAGCGTTTATACGTCGCGTATTTTTTGTGTTTCTGAAACAAGGGTTCAACGTATTGTTCTTGGTTTGGTTTCCTTTTGTCTCGTTAAAAGTTATGGGTTTTTGATGGTTGTAACGAGCAAGGGTAACAAGGCTCTTGATGCCAAATGTTGGTCCCGAATTTGAGTCGAAATGAGATTTGCAAACAATATAACTAGATAACTTTATTTCGCCTAACTTTTGCATCATTACAAGTATGTATGTATATATATGCGAATGGGTATGACCCAATGGTCATGACTGTTCGAATGGGTTCAAGCCAAACGACACACCCCTTTGCCAAAATACAGAAATAACTAACTTAACTAACTTGGCGGTTATTAAGTTTCTATTGAACACATTTGGTCCTTTAAGTTTCCTGAAAAAGCAATATCGAGATTATCTTTGGTTCACACATCCTACGGACGAATTATGTAAATTTTTTTCTCTTTTATCATAGTAATCTACTAAAAGTCAAACATTCAGGCCTCTTAATAAAATAACTCCATAAAAACCTATTTATTCGTTTGATCATTTTATTCTTTTCACCACCTCAATCACACATCATCACTAACTTCTTCTCACCACCTCCACCACTACCATCCCCCACCGCCATCCCTTGGATATGTGGTCGTTGGATATATGACCACCAAGGTCCGCCCGTTTAATGATAAAATCCCCTCTAAGGAATAATGTATAATTTATCGATTATAAACTAATTACAAATGCAACGTATAAACCCTAACAGACCCTAAGCTCACAAGCATGCTTGGATAAACATAATACTGTCTAATACTCCCTAACAGTTCGAGCGGTGAAATCCTTAAAGCTTGAACTGTAGTAGAAAACTTAAGACATCAAAGCTCTAACTATTGTTTTTTAAAGTATCAGAATGGTGCAATCAGTATGATATGAATCGTAATAGATAGTTGCAGATCCAAAAAGAGAAGCACAAGTTTATTATTGTGGCATCAGGTTGTGGCGGTGCGTAGGTGGTTGTAATTTTGGTTGAGTTTTGTGTGGAATTTGATAGTGAAGCTAATGCCACTAATGTCGTCATTTAACTTCAAGCGGTTTATAAGTTATGGCCAAAATAGTAAACAACAATGGTTTGGGCCGATATTGGACAATGAGGCAGAGTTCAAGAAATTTTGATAGGGGAGAAGCTTTGGCAGGTATGGCTAGATGTGACGGCTCATGACAGCCGACTAGATATGATGATTAGACTAGTGCTCATACTATGTTGAATCATGAAATCCTCATATTATAAATGCAACATATAAACACTAACAGACCCTAAGCCCACAAACGGGCTTGTGCAGACAAACATAATACTTTCTAGTATCGCTACTTCCACCTCCACCGCCACCATCACCACCACCACCTCCTCCACCTCTACCAACTAACACGGTGTAGATGGTGAGAAGAAGAAGACGAAATTAATAAATAGGTGTTTGGGAGTGACTTTTTTAAGAACGGTGTTTGACTATGGATAACGCAAAAAAAAGTTACATCGTTAGTCCCACAGATGTAATGTGTTTGATAAACCACATAAATGTATTTTGCAGTACATAATATTTTCTAGATATGAAACCTATAACTTTTTTTATTTCTTTTACTTCTTTTAAATAAAAAAGCAATTAAAGATTGTATTATAAACCCATATCATGTTAGCGGTTTATTATAAACAGGGGTTTTGTTTGTACCGGGCCTAGCTCATTTAGTATTTATCATGTATTTATATTGTCACTTGGATGACTATTGAGTGGTGAGAAATAGTTTAGTCTTACACTACTGTTAAAATTTTATTTTCGTTCTTAATTACTCTTGACAACAAAGTTTTAATTAAATTCAACGAGTATGGTTTTTTGTGAAAGACTATTTGACTCATTAAATCCTTTTTCGATGTGACAACATCAGAGGTTTGTACCCTATCATGAAGCCTCAAACATACACCATCATCTACCTTCAAGCCCTTATTACTAGTAAACAAATGTGGCATCAACCATCCAGGAATCTATGTGCTAGTTATCTTGTTTCTAGTAAAGTTAGTTTAAGTAATAAAATGAAGTGTATCTTTCTTTACCAAGATTGGTTGCTAAAGGTTATAGCCAAAGAGAGGGCACTGATTTTGATGAGACCTTTAGTCATGTTGTTAAAATGGTTACTGTTAGATCATTAATAAGTCTTGCTATGTGTTATAATTGGCCATTATACCAACTTGATGTGAATAATGCATTCTTGTACGGTGATTTGCTTGAAGATGTGTATATGTCTTGGCCTCTTGGTTTTGGAAATAATAATGAAGGTCAAGTTTTTTTTGGGTAAAGGGTTTTACCCCGGTAAATATATAACCAAAATATAATGTGAAGTACAAATGGAATATGGCAGAGGTACCACATTAACCTCAAGCAAAAAGCTTGATAAACTAGTGCTTATGACATGCCATAAACACAATGAACCTAGCTAAATTACATCACCTAACTAGGTATAATAACAAGAAAAGTCCTATACCAAGCGAGCATCCCGCATCCACCCAGAAGCACGAAGGGAGCATGTTGACCCAGGAAGTTTGCCTCCTTAAAAATCCTTTCCAAGAAAAACCTGAAGGGAAAAACCTTGAAGTAGGGAAAAAGATTACAACCCTTACCTAGCACTCCCATCGTGTATAACATAAACACTTGGAATCTTCCATTTATCAAGTATTATACGAGCCTGTGGGGTTATCTTCTTGAACTTGAAGGTAACCAGCTTCAACCGGACGGTTAGAGACAATAACTTGGACCACTTCAGCTATGGTAGACTTCTTCTGCTTGAAAAGTCTTGAATTGCGTTCCATCCAAATGTAATAAGTAGTAGCAGCAGGTAGTAATCGAGATATGATGCTAATAACCGAACGCCCCTTTGATAAAGGAATAAGGAACGTGAGAGCATCATCCAATGAAGGTGAGACATCATCCATTCTGGATAAATTCGAACTGCAACCAAACCACGCAAAGAGCGGCACTCAAAAACAAGTGAGAGTGAGAGTCCGGAACCAAGTCACATAGTGGGCATCTAAAAAGGTTCAAATCAACATTAGGACCAACATCCCATTGTCGCAACCTATCTCGAGTCTTCAACTTCTGCTTAATAACAAACCACACATATATAGCATGCCGTGGGATACAATGAGGAAACCATGGAACATGAAACCACTCAACCAGATCAGCCCTTAGGCGAAGAGATTCCCAAGCACCCGCAACCGAGAAAAGTCTTAAGTTACCATCCAAATTGGGCCATAATAAACCGTCATCAGTATCATTAAGAAGATTTGGGACCGGGAGATTAGCTAAAAGTGGAAACCTAGATAACCAATCAGCAGGCCATCTCCAAGCACCATTATCAATCACATCACAAACCGAATCCGATAAACTTAAACCAGCCCGAGCAATGTCTCTAGCAGTAAGCATATCACGAATAGGGCTTAAATCACACCACATATCAAACCATACTGATGTAGCCTTTCCATTATTAATCTTATGCCAAATGAAAGGATGTACCTTGGTTCTAATAGCAAGAAGCTTACGCCATCCCCAGCTAACATCACCCAAGCAAGGAACATCCCAAAATATTCTACCATGAAGTTTGTAAGAATGAATCCATTTAACCCATAAGGACTCTTTATGAGTCAAAATACTCCAAATATGTGTAGTCATAAGAGCAATATTAAAATCAGCCAATCTACGAATACCAAGACCTCCCTCTTGCTTAGGTTTACAAATAGACTCCCAAGCAACTTTGGCCTTACCCCGTTTCATTTCTCCTTGACATCATAAGAAACCCCTCATGAGCTGCTCCAATTCATGAATGATACGAGTAGGAAGGATAAAAACAGAAGCCCAATATAAATGCATCGATGACAACACATATCTGACCAATTGAAGCCTACCCGCAAGAGATAAAAACTTATTATGCCAATCATTCACACGACCTTCTAACTTTTCCAAAGAACCTTACAATCCCTATAAAGCAATCTAGACGATATAAGGGCGACACCAAGATACCTAACACGGAGAGAACCTTCTGCAAATGGCATAGACTGGAGAATAGTAGCCTTCAAAGCATTAGGAACATTACAAAAGAAAGTTGTACTTTTAGGGATACTCGGGACAAGACCCGAGACATTCTTGAAATCCTCCAAAGATTGCATAATAACATTAATAGAATCGGGATGGCCTCTAGAAAACAAGAAGAGGTCATCTGCGAAACAAAGGTTAATAATTCTCATCGCTCACACAAATGATGAAACCGAAATTCCACCGCATTAGAAACCTTTTACGCAAAATAAGGGTTAGAACCTCCATAACCAACGTAAACAAGTAGGAGATAACGGGTTACCTTGCCTAAGACCCCGCTTACCTTGGAACCAACCATGAAGATCTCCATTAACACATATAGAATACGATGTAGATGAGACACACACCATGATCCAGTCGACCATTTTGGGATGGAAACCAAACCCAATCAGAATTGCTTTAAGAAATGCCCAGTCAACCGTATCATACGCCTTTTGGATATCAACTTTAAACGCACACTTAGGAGGTCCTCTCCCTCTATGATAATTCCGCATAAGCTCTTAGGTAAGCAATATATTATCAGAAATACGACGCCCGGGAACAAAAGCTGATTGATTAATACTAACCAACTCACCAAGGCCCTCTTTAATACGGTTATCAATAATTTTGCTAATGCATTTATAAAGAACATTGCAACAAGAAATATGCCTATAATCATTAATCTTAGAAGGGGTAGAGACTTTAGGGACCAAAGATATAATGGTATGATTGATTTCCTTTAGAAGCTTACCATTAGTGAAAAATCCCTAATAGCACATGTAACATCAGTACCCACAACATCCCAAGCTTTCTTAAAGAAAGCTGCAGTGTAACCGTCAGGTCCGGGAGCTTTATCATCCCCCATCGAAAACAAAGCTTCCCTTATATCAGAATCTGTAACATGACGCACCATAGAATCATCCATTTGGTGATTAAGAACATTAGAGAATATATCATAGTCACCAAAGGAGCTACAATCCCATTCAATACCAAGAAACTGCTCATAATGAGAAACAAACACACCTGCAACCTTATTACCTTCATACAAGATATTAGCCGAGTCTCTAACCAATTCGATTCGATTACGGGCACACTTACTTTTAACAATTTTATGAAAATAAGCCGTATAAGAATCACCTGCATGAAGCTATTGAACTTTAGATTTCTTCTTTAAAAACCTCTCTTCATCTAATGTAGCCTCCTTAAATGCAAGAAGGTAATGAGCATGCTCATCACGGAGGGCTGAATTAGACGGATCCCTATCAATAGCCTTTTGGACCTCATCTAACTCCTTGCAAATCCTATCAACCCGCTCATGAAGATTACCTTGATTGTGCAAAAGCTTACGAAAAGGGGATTTCAGCCCCTTCAAACATTTAACAACACGATACATAGCACAACGATTAACATTAAGATTCCACCCCGCAGTAACCATATCAAGAAACCCATCTTTATGAACCAAGAAGTTAGAGAACTTAAAAGGTTTAGGATTGAGCTTAGCCACCGAGAGATACGAAGCACACAAGGAGAATGATCCAAATACGATAAGGTTGGAAGATAGCAAAAGAACACGGAAAGAATCACAAACCGCAGATTACCCATAACCCTATCAATTTTCTTTAAAGTACCATTAGAGCCTTTTGGTTTTTGATTCCATTAAAGTGAAGACCTGTTAATAACATCAAATAGTCCTGAATATTAAGTGTCAATTTTTCCCCCGATAATGCTCGTTATTTATATCATTTATACGGATTTACGCTTTTTTTCCATTGTTTTCCACTTTCAGGTAAATTACGAGCATTGGAGCTAAAGAGACGCGGAAATGAAAACATTACAAAAGATTTATCATAGTATGCCTATTTTAAAGAAGTTACGGCGTAACTCCTCTCTCACATTACGCAGTAACTATTGCGTGACCCAGAGTACTAACTTATCAAGAGGTTACGGCGTAACTCTTCCCTAAGGTTATGACGTAACTCTATTAGGTCAAAAGAGGTTCCACGCCGCTGATTATTTACGCCATAACTACTTCATCACTTACGACGTAACCGAGTTTATTGAATACTATGGCGTAACCACTTATAAGGTTACGCCGTAACTAGCAGATCTAGTGCATTTACGAAGAAATAGAAGGTTACGGGTAATTCCTCTATTGGTTACGCCAGAACCCGCACCGCCTATAAATACCCCACAAATTATAGCATTTCAAAGCATCCCATTCCACATACAACACTCACGAGAATGTGGGAAAAAGCTCAAGGCGGTCTAGGGGAGCATACGGAGCTGTTTCAAGGGAGAAGTCACTCCATTACGATAAGCTTTAGCATTTTATATTTCTTTTACTTTCAATTCATGTATTTCGTACCTTTGAATATTGAATTGATTTGCATGATTAATATGAGCGGCTAAGCACCCTTTGGTGCTAGCCTAGTTATGATTCCTTAATTGTTTTGTTTGCGTTTACCTTTACTTCCGTACAATTATTTCTAAGTGTATGCATGCATAGTTCTTTGGTAGTCACCCTTGATTCGGTAGTTTTGAATGGCGGTAGAGGCCAATTTCCTAGGAGATATGACCAACTGACCCTAGGTGAGCGTAATTTGAGATGGGAAGGGTAAGATATGACCAACCCGACGACCTTTTCTACTTATGTGATTTGACCAACTGATCACCTATCATTTGGATGAACTTAAGAATTGGGGTGTAGTGTCTAAGTTCTTAACTACGGGCACTCACTATTTAGAATCTAGCATGTAGCGGTACTTAATGACTTGGCTTAGGGACCGGGAACAATATGACTTATGACGGTGCTACCGATTTCTCTTGTGGTGGCATCTTTGCGATAGGTTAGGGCGAATTGACAAAATGTTGTCCTCTCAAATTTGACCCCACCAAGTAATTGGAAGTAGGTAGATGTAGACATAACTAGCAAGGAGGATTGACTAGGTTAGCACCACTATTCCTCTATTGATTTCCCTTTACCATTTATCGCTTTTATTTTATTATGCATTAGTAGTTTAATTAATTAAATCCCTATCGAAACCATTATTATTCGTGACAATTAGACTTAGTAATAATCCAACACACATAGCTCTTGGGACGACCTCGGCTTTACCATTTACTACACTACACGTGACCGGGTACACCGCCTGATTAGTGCATTAGGGTAGACCATAGGTATAGCGAGGCACTATAAATATTAAGACACAGTCGAGAAAACGCATCAAGTTTTTGGCGCTTGTTGGGAGCTATTTTAGGATTTCATATTAAGTCTTTTTAATTTTCTTTATGATAATGTCGGGATACAAGACTCATGACTCAAGCCTTTTCTCGTTACCCCATTTGTTGACCCGGAGAAGCAATTTGAAAAGAAAAATCTATTCTCCGGTTCCTATTCACAACATCTTCTCATTTCTGAGTCGGACCGACCGGACGTGAACCGGAGGTCATCAATGAATATAATATCAATGACCTAACTATGGAGCAAGATTTAGAGCGACCGAATGAGAAGCGCCAGTGAGCTTTACTCAAGATTCTCACACCGAAAAATACTCTATTCGGATCATATTATTCATGAGTTACATGAACTTGAGTTTTTCGAAATGACGATGAGGACACTCGTAACCACGTAGAAGAAGTTCTCCACTTGTCCTCTCTTTTCAACATCGAGGTACTCAAGCTATTCGATCGGCGCAAGGATTTTTCCTATGACCCTTTTCGGGACAACGAAAAGATGGTATAACAAACTCCCTCACGATTGTAAAGGAGCATGGGATAAACTTAGAAAAGAATTCGTCTTGCAATTTTGCCCTCCTTCAAAGATGGCCAAGCTTCTTGGGAAAATCTATCAATTCGTTCAGGTTGGAGAAGAATCGCTTTACCAAGCATGGGAAAGATTTAATGAGCTTCTCTATCGATGCCCTACTCATGATTTAAACAAACATCCGATCGTATACGTCTTCTATCGTGGGATTAATGCGTGAACACGAGAACTTCTCGATTCACCAAGACCTATTCCTAGCATGACTCCTGATCAGGCCTTGGAATGTATTCAGCAGATTTTTGAACATTGCTACAAGTGGCACATGGATACAGGGTGCGGACCGAGAGATAATTTCGATCATAAGGTAATAACGAAGCAAGAATACAATTACGGGGAAATTTTTGAAAGACGAAGGTTAGAAAGAGAAGCTGAAGCATGTAGGGTTGAGAAGGTTAAAAGTGTATTTGAGACCAATACCGGGAACAATCTTGAGAAAAAGATTCTTGACCACATCAAAGAATCAAGAGAGCGCGATGATAGGATAGAAAAGATGATGAAAGCATTCGTGGATAATGATCTCTTCTATTAAAATTCACAATGATAGGATAAAGAGATTAGAGAAGTGTTAGTTCATGTTAGAAGCCATCTACGATTACCTAGCGGCTCGGGAGGAAGAAGTTGTCCACACTTGTAGAAACTATCCTCGAAGAACCTTTGACCTTTTCGGAAAAGGTTAAGCTTACGAATCGACATGGAGAGATAATCACTTTTGGACCAAACTTTCCGGTAAACCCTCCTACTAATGATTACGATAATACTAATCGTCATGATCTTGCGCGGAATTAAGTTATGATGAGACTATTCGCCTCAACAAAAGATGCTCGGTTTTGAGGAACGAGCGCCACAAAGGAAAAAGATCCAGATGCTTTACTCTCCCTTGCTATATCGGGAGCCTAAACATGTGTAACGCCCTAGCGATCTTGGAGCTAGTATTAGCATAATGCCTCGTTCGATGTTTTTGCGTATGGGAATTGGCAACTTAACCGCCAAGATGAAAATTAAAATGGTCGATCGATCCATGCAATCGCCATTAGGAATTGTTGAAAATGTGTTGGTGAAGATTAAGAGATTCCTTTTCCCAAGATATTTTGTGATTCTTGACATTCCGAAGACAACAGGATACCGTCATTTTAGGAAGACCCATGCTTGCCACTTTGCTCACACTAAGGTGGATGTCTTTGCCGGAAAATTGACTCTTGAAGCTAATGGAGAAATCGCCACATTCGGACCTAATGAACATTTGTCTACCCGGAGAAGGTGTGTGCAATTGACCCAAGAGGGAATTTTGGTGAAGCTCTAGAAAATTTCTTAGCGACCCCGGATCCCGGAGAGGTTGACTCGGGAAGGATTTTGATGTTTTCGTGAATTTTGAGGAAGAGGATAACTTAGGATTAAGTATTGAAGACCTCTCAAGTGATGTCGAGATGACCCATTGGCAAGATAACTCTGAAAAAACATTCTTGCAATCGGACCAACCATAGTTTTATGAGATGGGGGCACGTATCCATCATAGGAATCCCTATTATCTGAAAATCTCATGCAAAATCGGGTTCATTGATTTTCACCCATTTATCGACACAGATTCCCCAGTTAACATTATCTCTAAGGAATGCTACAACCAGGTTATGGAAAAGGAGCTTGATTACAAAGGAAACAACTTCCTCGGGATTGCAACAAACATACGTGTTTTTGTAGGAACTCACTCGTTTCTAGTCGACTTTGTGTTTTTGGATGATGTTAGCGAGTTCGTGTCAGATGGGCTGACTGGGGTGATTTTCGAGAAAACCCTTTAAAGAAATATCGGGCTTGATAAAAATGAGAAGGAAGGATGGTTTGGTTAAAGATTGGCGATGATAAAGCTGTTTTCAAAATGCCAAGGACTGTCAAGAATTTTAAAATTGGACTAAAAGCAGTTAAGTTATGCTCGGCATTGCTTGGTATTAGTGAAGAAGATAAGGCCAAAGGTTTTGATCACCCTACCAAAAGATCAATTTTTTACTTAGGGTGTTTAGAACTTGGAGAAGGATACAAGCGGGATGAGAATTTGATCGGTGGCTTCAACATGGAGATTGCCCAGTCCGAGATGACGAACAAGCCACGGTAGCCAGCGACTCTGAGTCTAACTTAAAGACTAGTTAATAAAGAAAAGTGCTCTTTCGGGAGACAACCCGAATTATCCCTTTGTTTTTATTTCCTTTCATTGGGTTTTGTGTTTTCTAACCATTTTTGCAGAAACGAGGAACTAATTCTTCTTGAGTGGTGATCTAAATAGAGTTACGGCGTAACTCATCTTGGTGATTACGCCGTAACCAACATTTTAGTAGCATAATTATTGACGCATTACCAATTACGGCGTAATACCATCTCTTGTGGTTACGCCAGTAACTACTCGCTTCTGACTCATACGGGTTTTGCGATTCTGGCGTAACTCCCTCATAGGAGTTCTGACATAACTATCCTCTGCTTTAATTCTTTCATTTTAAAACACTGTAACCTTGTATTAGTTTTAAATGAACTTTGTGGGTGTGTTCCTCAGAACCCTCACGAGACTTCACTCGTCCACTTGGGACACCAAGTGGTTTAAAACTTGTTGCATTCGCTAAATGCAACCGTGATTCCTGAAAGTGAGTTAGATATGTTTTTCTTTTTTCTTTTAGTATTATGCTTGTCGGTATTGTGATTTCGAGGATTGAAGTTTGTTCATGAAGCTTAAGCGAAGGCACGGTTCTTTCTCGTGGGCCTTCTTCTTTTGGAGCAAATTTCGGGAAGTTCTCGCTCAAATTCTACCTTTCTCTTCACCTTTATTTTAATGCCTAGTACAAAAGGGACTTTGTACAATTCAAGTGGGGGACGAGTAGAATTATCTCTTGAACTTTATTTCGCCCTCATTTTTCTAGTTTATTTTGAAAAATTATGCCATTTTAAAATTTGACATGTTTTACGAACCTAACTAGATTAGACCTTAGCGAGCACATACAACCCTTAACATTACATGGTGAGATTAGCCTTATCCGTTTCCAATATTTTACCCCAAATCCACCAAATTATGAGTGTCTTGGGTAGCTTGTAAACTTTAGAACTTGGCCTTTGCATCATTTCGAGACCATAGATGAGGTATGTTGAGTTAGCTCGATGTATTCGGACTTTTCGGTTTTAGAAGGCAATATTATAGGATTATCACCCATACACCTACCATTGTGAGTCTATCGATTAGTCACCTCGACTTTTCGACCCCATGTGAAACCCTTTTGTTGCACTCGCCTTTAGTGCAAGATACCCCTAGATACA
Organism: Chrysanthemum lavandulifolium; assembly: GCA_022545495.1. Taxonomy (NCBI): domain Eukaryota; kingdom Viridiplantae; phylum Streptophyta; class Magnoliopsida; order Asterales; family Asteraceae; genus Chrysanthemum; species Chrysanthemum lavandulifolium. The sequence continues at coordinate 103,768,220 of CM040242.1, read as the reverse complement.
CCCTTTCGAGCCATTCCTTTCAATTTGTCAACCCAATATATTGTTTCGTTACACCTATACACCTTAGCCTACCACGTAGTCTCTATTTGTGATTGGGAAGTCATCATTTGCCTAAGTTCAAGGTTCGAGTGGAAAGGTTTGGAAATCACGCTTTCATCGACAATATTTATGAAGATCATTGAAGACCCCAATTCCCATTGTTCATGTCAAGTGGGGGATGTTATGTTATTATGTTATGATTCAAAAAAAATGAAAAAAATAAAAATAAAAATTGAGTTATGATATTGTAAAGTGCGATGTTATAAGCACTATAGTACAAGCTTTATTGATTAGTATCGAGGAGGCCACCTCGGTCACATTTGAAGATTGGAGTTGGTAGTTTTGCCAACAGAAGAAGGAAAGGTGGTGTGCCCATTACGACGTCCTCTAATGACACATCTACCTTGCATTTCATGATCCGGTTTCTAGACTTCTAAACTTGAACTTTGGGCGGACGGTAAGTGGTGATGACTTGGTTATAGATTTAGACTACCTGCTTGTTTTTCATTTTACACCAATTATATATCCCATGTCTTATCCTACCCTTTTAGTCATGAAGCGTGTCTAGGTGATGCAGCGAGCAATCTTTGGTGTCTTGGCCATGGATTTGGTCATGTATCATTGATTTTTTCCACTTCGCCGTGACATGTTAGTAATGACGAGTCACCCCTTAACCTTTGTCGTGTCTACCCATATTGCCTTCGAGAATTGTTTAGCCCTTAACTCTAGTGGTGGAGATTTGTGTAACCGCCAAGCTTATGATAGAATACATGCTATGGTATGCGATTGAGTGATCACCCGAAATTGACACTTAGAATAGTTGAAAGATTTGAGTGTTTGTTCCCTTCGTGAGGTGTTCGGCTTTGTTTTATTCTAGCATAAAGGATTTGTAAACTCATATTTTCCGGTTTTGGGAGATATCTTTTAGGAATCTATCTAATAAGGTCTACTTGAGGGCAAGTAGAGTTCAAGTGGGGGATATTTGATAACATCAAATAGTCCTGAATATTAAGTGTCAATTTCCCCCGATAATGCTCGTTATTTATATTATTTATACGGATTTACGCTTGTTTTTCACTTTCAGGTAAATTACGAGCATTGGAGCTAAAGAGACGTGGAAATGAAAACATTACTAAAGATTTATCACAGTATGCCTATTTTTAAGAAGTTACGGCGTAACTCCTCTCTCACATTACGCCGTAACTATTGCGTGACCTAGAGTACCAACTTATCAAGAGGTTACGGCGTAACTCTTCCCTAAGGTTATGACGTAACTCTATTAGGTCAAAAGAGGTTCCTTGCTACTGATTATTTACGCCGTAACTACTTCATCACTTACGACGTAACCGAGTTTATTGAAGACTACGGCCTTAACCACTTATAAGGTTACGCCGTAACTAGCAGATCTAGTGCATTTACGAAGAAATAGAAGGTTACGGCGTAACTCCTCTATTGGTTACGCCAGTAACCCGGACCGGCCTATAAATATCCCACTAATTCCGGCATTTCAAAGCATCCCATTCCACACACAACATTACGAGAAGGTGGGAAAAAGCTCAAGGCGGTCTAGGGAGCATATCATGTTGTTTCAAGGAGAAGTCACTCCATTACGATAAGCTTTAACATTTTATATTTCTTTTACTTTCAATTCATGTATTTCATACCTTTGAATATTGAATTGATTTTCATGATTAATATGAGCGCCTAAGCACCCTTTGATGCTAGCCTAGTTATGATTCCTTAATTGTTTTGTTTGCGTTTACCTTTACTCCGTACAATTATTTCTAAGTGTATGCATGCATAGTTCTTTGGTAGTTACCCTTGATTCGGTAGTTTTGAATGGCGGTGAGGCCAATTGCCTAGGAGATATGACCAATGACCCTAGGTGAGCGGATCGAGACGGAAGGGTAAGATATGACCAACCCGACAACCCTTTCTACTTGTGCGATTTGACCAACCGATCACCTATCGTTTGGATGAACTTAAGAATTGGGGGTGTAGTGTCTAAGTTCCTAACGGCCGAGCACTCACTATTTAGAATCTAGCATGTAGCGGTACTTAATGACTTGGCTTAGGAGACCAGAACAACATGACTTATGGTGTGCCTGATTTCTCTGTGGTGGCATCTTTCTTTGATAGGTTAGGGTGAATTGACCAAATGTTGTCCTCTCGAATTTGACCCCACCTGAAGTAATTGGAAGTAGGTAGACGTAGACATAACTAGCTAGGAGGATTGACTAGGTTAGCACCACTATTCCTCTATTGATTTCCCTTTACCATTTATCTGCTTTTATTTTATTCTGCATTAGTAGTTTAATTAATTAAATCTGTTGATCCCAGTTGAGCAAACGATCTAATATAGAAACTGACTTAAACAAAGAACTTATTAAGTATTACGCGAATTTAACACTTAATCTTAAGAAGAAGAGCGAGAAACATTCAACACCTCAATATTATTATTAATACGAATACTCTAACAAGATTAGGGTTTTACAACCTTGAAGTGTATCAACCTTAGATATAAAACATACGTATATCTAATCTAACCTAGGACCTCCTTTATAGGCTAAGGAGTCCTTTACATTATACAATACGTAACCTACAAGATAAATATCTTTTCCATATTTATCTAATACAAAATACTAAACCGACTATAAAAGAATAGCGATGATTACAATAATCTATCGGTAGTTACACAATACTACTAGCCGCGGTTTGTCATCATCCGTGGTTACATTCTTTCGTCCGTGGTTATATCAACTCGTCCATGATTCCAAGACTTAGAATAATTCTTGATCCAAGGAACCAAAACCCAACAATCCTCCCTAAACTTGATACATTCCAACATAATTCTCAAGTTTCCTTTAAGCTCAAAACATCCGGATTGGAGGATGTAGCCAAACACTTACCGATTTAAGAATATTCTCATACTTCAAACAACAAATTGTAAGCTTGACCATTATAGGGTAACAACATCTTGATAATACAAGGCTTCAACATCGAACAATAATCATTGGATACTTATTCATTGAGGATACTCACCTTCTACAAGCATATGAATAACTTCTCCGTAAACTGCTAAAACATGAACTCCACAAGTTTGATATAAAACCATCTTGTAACTTGACCATTGTAGAGTCCTTTCCATTCGGGTTCATCATGAGTAGGCTCAAATAAAATCTTTAAATGATGATAAACCGTCTCTCATGATAATCATTTGGATGTACTTCACCAAACTTATTCTTGTAAAGTATCCAAAGATTCATCAAATCATCTCTATCAAAATCTTGAAGCATCTGTGAAAATTTATTATACTCATAAACTTCATTGTTGAGTCTTTGAATTTTCCAAACTCCTTCACTTCCAACTTTAAGCTTAAACTCATAAGAAATAATTTGATTAACATCTTCAACTACTTTCGGTCTTTTAGAATCGATGTCTCACGAACCTCATATTTTCTCTTTCTTTTACTTTGAATCCACTCTTCATCCTTTTAGTCCACTCTTCTTCCTTTTTAGAATTCATTGACGTAAATCATCATTACTAATCCTCATACATCTCTCATAAAGCTCATAAATTCTTTCAAATGAACATTTATTAAGATTATCGGGAACATGTATGCACGAATTCTTAATAATCTTCATCAAGACATTCCTTATCTCGTGCAATTGAAGGAGGTTTCTTTCTTATAACTTGCTTCCTTTCTTTACCAATCCTCCTTGCCCATAGACCCAAAAGTCTAGCTCTTTCCTCATCATCCAACAGTTCCCATTCTTGTGCAAGATATTCATCATTTATTTGTTGAGAAGCTTGAAGATAGTTTTGTGATTCATACCATGTAGCTAACCATCTCGACTAGCTTCCTCTTCATCTTGCTTCCTTTCTCTAAAGTTGCTTGTTCATCGGCTATAATACTTTTGCATACTCGCATCATAAGCTTCTTGTTACGCTTTACTTTTAAACTTGACGGCATCGCAACCCCTTTACCTTTTCCAATATCGATTGAACCACTTTCTTCTTCAAAGGTTCACCAATAACTAAACTTTTTCCTTTGGGTTTAGTTGCGATGAGATTGAACAGATAAAACAGTGCAATGATGGGTGTAGAAATAGATGAGGTTTTGCTTAGATTTATCAATGTACTTGCGCTTCTTTATCAACTTCTTTAGAGTTAGGTGGTGATCGAGAGAGTTGTGACAACAGTTGAAGTGGTTATGATAGCGGTGGGTATGACAAGAGTGGGTATAATTGCCATGTCCGAAACTACGGTGGTTACAAGAGTACTAACCGTGGTTGCGGACATACTATCGATGGTTGTGTCTGCACTACTTCATCTTCTACAACATTCTTCATATTTTCAATAACTGCCTCATTCCCATCTTTATCAGATACCAAAAATTCTTGATCTCCACTATCAACATCTTCTTCCATAGATCCATCAACAGCCTCCCCTGAATTCATGCTTTCACTCCTCCCCTGTTTGGATACATTCTCCACATTCAGAGCTGGAGAGGAGTCCACCTTCTTTTTCATTCTTCTCAGTTTTCTCAAAACAGCAAGACCCTGTGCTTCAATCGCCGAATGTCTTTACCCTAAAACACAGCCAACTCCTGTAGACCTGAAATTGTATCCTCCATTTTGGCACATTTATCCGTCAATTCATTAAAGCGTTCAAGAATATCCTCCCACTTCGACTGTGTGAGCGGTCCAGAGAGGTAGTTCATTGGAAAAGTCATCATGTACCGACTTAGGATCCGTCAATTCATGTTCATGTTCCAAACTATCCTCATCACTTGAGTGTGTGACACGCTTCCGAGAGGTGAATCCTTGGATAAAGTAAACATAGCATCGGACCTTGCCCGATCATCTATGCACCATGTAGTAGCCAATTGGCTGGGATTCCTCCACCGTGTTAAGTTCAAAGAACTTTCCACATTAGGAGTTGCCAAAGGTTGGGTCTTATTTATGTTTCCACTATCCCGACCAAAGATCTAAGCATGAATCAAGAGTGGAAGCCATTCCAATCATGTCACCTCCACTCCATGTGATGACCTCATTAACAACACCACTAACACCACTGAGGTAGCTTGGTGCCCTTGATCTCCGAGTCCATACAATTGGTTTAATGATGATTTGGGTTTGACTAGAAGTAAGTTGAGTGTCACTAACGGTGGTTTGAGGTGAACTAGCAGGGGGTTCGGATGAACTAGCAGTGGGTTCAGTGACTATAGGTTGAGATTCAAGACCTTCATCAAACTCAGAATCAGCAGGCAAAGTAAGCATATGAGGAAATAAAGGAACATCTCTAATTTGTACATTTGGCTTCTGATTCCTCATATGTGTCAAAACCTTAGGAAGCATATGATGTACTTCATACTCTCTAGAATGCTCACCATCAACTTTTTCTTGAAACTTTCCTAGGTAGTCTATGGTATTCAAGATGGTAACAGGACACCCAAAAGGTTTTAGGAATGCAATCATTGGCTTCCTATCATGTAACAGCTCATAGGGGTCTTGTTATGAGGCTTCACTACCTTACTGCTCGCACATAACATGCGGTGCCTCACAACTTCATTTCAAAAGGTAGTTGGTAACTTAGACTCGACAACATTGTCCTAGCAAACCTCTATTAGTGTTCTATTTTCTTTCGGCTACACCATTTTGTTGTGGTGTTCTAGCAACACTAAAGCTGCTCTCTATACCCTTTGCTACAGGCGATTCATCACATCATTCTTAAACTCGGTTCCATTATCACATTTGATTACCTTGACCTTATGGTTTACTAGATTTTCTATCTTAGTAATGAAACTCTTGAAGATCTCACTAGTCTCACTCTTAGCAGCCAAAAAGTATACCCATAAAAATCTACTATAATCATCAGTGATAAGTAGGCAATACTGTTTATGGTTCAAACTTTTAACAAAGGTAGGTCCAAATAAGTCCATATGAAGCATAAACAGTGGTTGTGTTATGGTGTTTACAGTTTTGGTCTTACAAGAAGCTCTATGTTGTTTTCCTTTTTGATAGGCCACACAGTTCCTTACACTCAAAAACCTTAGAAGGTAACCTCTCACTAAGTTTCCTTTTACCGTTTATTGATTGTTTTGTAATTGAGATGACCTAGCCTTCTATGCCACAATTTTGACTCATCTACGGATGCTTTAGCAAACAAACATGTTAAGGACCTATTTGGAAGAACATCTTTAAGATCAAAACAATATATGTTTTCCTTCCTAGGTACCCTAAGTTGTATAAACTTCTCATCGGGCATCTTAAACTCGGGAGACAACACCACACACTCGGTTTCCCAAAAGTACCCGCTTTTTCTTATCACACATTTGAGAAACACTTGAATAGATTATACTTAAGTCCCTATACGGATAGACTTTTCAAAGTCTAAATTCCTGTTTTGATTGTGCCTCTGCCAAGTATCTTTCCTCCCTTTGGATCATTGCCAAATGCCACATATCCTCCATCAAAAGCTTCAAAATCTTCCGGGTTGCTCCCATCCCAAGTCATGTGCCCGAGCAACCACTATCAAAACTCCTTTATCTTTTAGCTCATCTTGTAGATTGCCCCGCACATGAAATTACACAAATTAGTTCCTTTTGTGGACCAAAGCCAATCTTGACTTGGAGTGCCTACGTGCATCAAAATATTCAAATTTATTTAGGTCCATTGATGCACGTTGACATGTGGTAAAACCTTGGTCTTAGGCTTCCATTGCCAACTAGTTGAGGCCTTATGATAAAATGATTTCCAACCAACGTGTCGGTTATCACCTTTGGAATTTTTAAAACTTCTTTTGTATCGGTGGTGATTTTTGCTTATGATGGTTTGATTACGCTTAGCCATGTTTACATTTTGCTTAGCGATGGTTGGAACCCATTTAGGTGCGATAGTGACTATTGATTTTGTATTCCCATTCCTCATCAATACGCCCTAGGAATCATGTTTTGTTAGGATGAGGGTTTGTTTTCTTTGAAAAGTTTTGATGATTTACCCTCCTCCAATGGTTCAAAACTTATAGTCTGCATTTTATAACAATTTCTCGTAAGTGCTCAAAACTACCACATATATAACAAGCCTTTTTAACACATTGAAACTCATCTCCTAATCTGTTTGAAATTAGTCCATTGAAGTTTCTCCGGTTTCCCTAGGTAAATATATTTTCATCTGCTCCCTAGGTACTTCCTTGTACTCAACTACTCTCTTAGCAATTTGAGCTCCAAATCTAGGTACAAGGTTGACTTGTTTAGAATCAACTTTCTTAACATGCTCTATCTTTTCAGTTGAGTTGATTCGGATCTATCTTCCTCGAATCGATTCCCAATCTTCAATTATGGGAGCATCAGATGACTTATCAGAACCTATCTTAGGTGATTCAATCTTGTTAGTCTCACCTACAGGTTTATTGAAGCTAAATTCACTGCTAAATGAGAGCTCTTTAGCAGGTGGTGCATGTTTCATAAGAGATGGTGGTGGCATATCATTGTAACCTAGGCCAGTACCATCTTTGAACAATTTTTGACCTATTGGTTTATTTACTAGATCAGAAGCATATTGTGTTTTAGCTACCCTAACAACATGTTTTTCTTTTTCTTCTAGGGCTTTTAATTTTACACTCTCTGCCTCTGCTAGTTTATCCTTAAGCATCTTAATCTCTCTATCCTTAAGATTAATTTCACTACCTAGTATATTAATTTTATCAACATACTCAAACTCACATTTGATACAGAATTTAAGCTTTTCTTCCACACTTTCTAGACCAACTCTATAACCTAGGTTGTCCATTGTCAGTCCTTCTACTTCTTTCCTCATACTCTCAGTGATAGCTTTTTGAGATTCTAAGTTATCATGACATGATTTAAAAGAACAAGTAGAATCATTGGATACCCCTAAGGGGTGGTCATTCAAAAGATGCTCCACTTGAATAGGTCTTTAATCTTTTTGAGCTTGAACTTTGTGAGTAGATATAGAATAGTATTAATTCTTTGTTCCTTCATGCTTTGTGATCGATTAATGTGGTTGTGTGCCGTTGTCAACTTCGTTGGTTAGGTGTCTCCCGTCTTTCTCCACCATGCTCACACTTCTATTTGTCTTTTGGTTACCAATGATGTAGTTCTCGAGTCTTTACACTTTGTAGATTCTTTGTCATTGATGAAGAATCATCTCCTTTGATTATGATGAGAACTTTCATGTGTTGTTGGTATGAGCATGTGGCGAATCGCACGATCAATCCGCTCCGGAGCTTCCATAAGAAGAAAACATAAAACAAGTTAGTAATAAGCGGTTAAGCACTTACAAGTTTGAATTTCGAGGGTGTTAATGACATAGTGTGAAAAGCGTCTCTAATTCTCAGAGGCCGTTCTGAACCGGAGTCCCACAAGTGAGATAACACGATATACCGAAGTACATCTGATTCGGATGAGTGTTGAGGTACACAAGCATCACCCCACGATTGTAGACCGTTTGAGACACACTAAGCGTAATCCACGGAGAATTACCGAAGTGACTGCTTTGTCGAGGTGCTTGATGTTGACCGGCAGAGTTTCCATTCAATCACCGAGGATTACGGTTGTAAAACCTCTCATAAATGTTACGGCGGATTGCTAAGACTGCGTGGGACTCTAAAATATATCACTTGTGCCCTTATTGATGAACATCAAGCGATGTCATGTCAAGTGTTCCTATGAGATCTTTTGATGAATCTCGTGGCTCTAGACTCAATAGTGCATTTTGGTTTTCTGGCGGAGACTAGGAGAGGGTCTCCTTCTTCAATACCAACGATCTCTAGAGAAAGTCGATAGATTATGTAGGGTTCCCGGTGAGAATGAAACAAATCCTTTTGAGAGGAATTGGTGGCTAGAAGGTTTAGTGCGATGCGTCATTGGGTCCATGGCGTCTTTGTCTTCAATACCGGTGTCAACTAGTGACAACTAGTAGCATATGTATTGAACCGGTTTACGCCCTAAGGTTGAATATGGAGGGCTATTTCTTTTCACCCTTTCTCATTACATTTCTTTTAATTCTTCAACCCTTCTTTCTCCTTTCTCACTTTACTCCTTTTTCAATCATACCCGAGGACTTCTAATACTAACTATGGGTATTGTCCTTGGGTAGATCTCTCGACTCTGGCGGATCATAGGACAGTTTCCTATCCTTAGTCACCTTATAACTCCATGTTGTCCTATTGTTGCCATAAAACCATTTTTCTTGAAAATCTCTCGAGTCTTTATGATAGAAAACATGTTTGGAACACCTTGAGAGTTTTATATTTTCAAAAACACTCCCCTTCATATGTGCTTATAAGTTTTAACTTAAATCGCACATAGAGGGTAGAGTTCGCACTTTTGAATTGATCGACTTTAAATGAACAAGACCGATTCGAGACACGTTTACATCACTAGAGAACTAGCTTGAAATTATTACCCGTCTGGTCAAGTGCATAGAAAGTTTCTCGAGATGGTACATTTTCTTCGTCAATTCATTGGTTTCAAGCGAGTCGAGCTCTTTTGAGATTCAAACAACGATCATTAAACTTTTGATCACATTTTAATCACGTTTCTCCCCCTCAAAATAGCATATCTATGATGTTTTGAAACAAAATGATTAAAGATATGTTTTTGAAAGCATTTGGAGAAAGCCCGTGAGCATGAATTTTGGAACAATTTTGGTTTTATACTCCCCTTAAAGAAAGCATATTTTTCTTACGAAAATTTAGAATCAACTAAGGGTTTAGAGGAGTTATCTTGGTACCAAATGTGAGATTTTGAAAATCTTTTGAAAAATTTCGAATCAATAGTCATAAGATGTGAAAAGATTTTGAAAATCTTTTGAAGATATTGGAGAAAATTATCTCCATTTGTTTTAGGATAAGTGCTCGATATTTATGAAAATCGATTTTGTGTAGTACTTTCCTTTCTTTAAAGATCGGGTTGCAAGCGGAAATACTTACAAGCCATTATGATTTTAGGAATAGCGCTTGAAAAATATTTAAAAACTTTGATTTTGATAAGCACTTTCCTTTCTTTGAGCCGGGTCTGAGCGATGTGTTGAAGCCATTATGTTGAAGTCGGGTTTCGTCTTTGAAGTATCTGAAAGCCATTTATTTGAAGAAAATTTTGAGAAGCGACATGTTTTAGAAAACAATTAAAGAACTCTCGCTCAAGCATCCATACATGCCCGTATCATTGTTGAATGACATTTCTAGAAACGTCTGAATATCGATTATCTGAGAGACATGTCGTGAGAAGAATATTTTGTATTTTGATTTTCTATTGTTTTTGTAGTTTTTTTGAAAATTTTCTATTTTTGTATTTTGTTTTGTTGGTTTTATAAAAGAAATGGAAAATCAAAATAGAAGATAGAAAAATGAAGAAGAAGATTTTTGCAATTGGAACCCTCGATGAGTGGGTTATGAGATATTTGATTCTACTGACCAAAGAAGAAGAGTTTTCACAAATAACGATGTTAGAAGTACAAGATTCCTCACGGTGAGGGTGATCACTATCAACGGTTGTAGTGGTTTTACTTCCTTATCCGATGAGTTTCACTATTATACGTTGTTAGGAATTAGAAATTCCGGTATTAAAGAGTCGGTCACCTCAAGTATATGTAATCGTTAAGCTCGTAGTCGTAGTTCTTTTAAGTTAAGTAGTAATTTAGTTAAGTAACACCGTGGAGGACGGACGGGTCTTTACCCATTGTATGCGATCCATGACCCAAAGTGTGGCGTTTATGTAAGACTATAAATACTCTCTACCTCCCAAGGTAGAGAGTTGGAGCTCATAATAATATCTTTCACTTTCTCTCACTAAGTTCCCTAAACCTCTAACTTTCTCTCTAGAATTCCATCTATATGCTACTTTGTGTTATGGTTTGATGTGTATGTGAAAAGTTATATCTTACAATTGGTATCAAGAGCCATGGTTAGATCATATCTTGCACATCTTTGGATTTATAGTGGTTTTAGGTGGTTTTGAGTTTGAAAAAGTTTAGTGGTTTTGCATCATTTGGTTGATTTCTTGTGTTAAAGTTTGAATTTTGTTGGTACTTTTATGTTTAGAATCATCAAAAGTGTTTAGGTTTTCATTTGGTAAGCTTGAATCATCTTGGTTGGGTTGTTTTGGATTGAAAAGTGATGTTTATATGGTTTTCAAGCTAGCGACTTAGCTCACGGAATATTTTCTTGGTAGCGACTTGCTTCACATTTTGTAGCGACTTACGGTGTTGAAGGTAGCGAGTTAGATCTAGCGAGTTAAAGTACAAGTAGTGGATTCTCCACTACGGGTAGCGACTTGTGGTAGCGACTTGATGCATGTGAGTTGCTCTTTAGCGACTTGCATATCTAGCGACTTGTGTGGCAATTCTTTGCCAAAATTTGGCTAGCGACTTGGTGCATAGCGAGTTACTACTTAGCGACTTGCTTTTCGTCTAGCGACTTGGGATTCTAGCGACTTAGGGTGTAGCGAATTAAGGGTTAGCGACTTAGTGCATTAAATTCTAGCGACTTAGTGCATTAACTTCTAGCGATTTAGTGATTTATCTCTAGCGACTTGAGTGATTGTTTACGGTTTTCTCTTGATTTAGTAAAATCCGTGAAAGAATCTATTTCCGGTTTAATCATAGAGTTATAAAATCCGTATAATCATTAACATGTCTACCAACGTCCCTACTGTCATCTCCACATTGCGAGGATGTACAAGCGGTGGCTCGGATACTCGTCCACCCATGCTTGTGAGGCCGACTACGACTCTTGGGCTCAACGAATCGATTGTATTGCCTTGGAAAGGAAAATGGTGTCAACATTCTCAAATCCATTGATGAAGGACCATATCGAGTTGAAACTACTAGAGACATACTTGATACTAATGAAGATGGTACTCTGTTTACGGAATGGGCGGACCTAAGATGTATGATGAGCTTGATGATAAGGAGAAAAGAGATTCGATGCGAGATATCGGGGCTTCAAACATTGTTCTTCAAGGTCTTCCTAAAGACATCTACAAGGCGATCAATCATAACAACGATGCAAAGGCGGTTTGGGATAATGTTAAGATGCTTCTCTCGGGTTCGAATTAACTATGGAAGGCAGAGAATCCCAACTCTATGGCCAATTTGAGCACTTCAAGATGAAACCGGATGAGAATGTCTATGAGTACTATGTGAGATTTCATAAGTTAGTTAATGACATGAGGAACATCGAATGACTATGCCTAACATTCGGTTGAATTCAAAATTTGTGAACAACATGAATCCCGAATGGCACAAGTTTGTTACATTGTGAAGCTTACTAAAGGATTGAAGAACACAAACTATGAGCAACTCTATGCCTTCCTCCTTGAGAATGAGAGACATGCTATGTTTGAAAAATTGATTCTCAATCGGTTCAAAACCAACCGAGGGAGAGACGAGCTCGTCTAATGACTCAACGACTTTCTACTCAAACATTGGAATCACAACCAAAGCATCACAAGTCATACCCTTGGGTAATGGTAATCACAAACTCATCCACGATCCTATGTTCAAACAAGGCGATCTTGATGCACATGTGGGTAACATCATTAATCAACTAGCTCTTCTCATTAGTCAAAACATGAATTCTCTCCCACAAACCAACAACAACCTCGAGCGCATCTAACCCACATAATCAAGCCCTTGTTAAAGATGGAAGGATCGTGGTGCAACCGATTCGGGAAAGGCAGTATGATCGGGGAAGAGGTGGGTGGGAGAGGTTATGTTGGCAACGAATCGAGGAAGAAATGGTAACCAAGGTCAAGCTAAGCCAATCAAATGCTATAAGCGTGGTGGTGAAGGACACATTGCAAGGCGCACATCTCAAAGCGTCCACGAATCTTGATTACTTGAGAGATAAGATGTTCTTGGCACAAGCTCGGGACAATGGTCTGCGTTGGATGAAGAGGAATTCTTGTTTCTTCTTGAGGGCAATGCCAAGACCTATGATGCGAGATGTGGATGAGCGACCTATTCGGAGATAGGTCACAATCATCGAGCGCCTTTCAAGTCGTTGTTGTGATGCATCGACTACGATGTAGATGATGGACCTCTGCACACACAATCTTTATGGCTAGCATCTCTCCAATGGTTTCTCCCAAGATCTCTTCTTCACCACAAGTGGCCCATCCAAGGACAAACTCATCTCGGAGGTATTAAAACTATCGATGATCTTGATGTGCAGCAGATGCATGACAAAGTACAATCAAGCTGAAACTATTGAATCAAATGTTGAAAATATGGGTAATAACAATATTGTCCCATACGATCAATCGTGAAACAAAGTGAAAGTGAAGTTGTACCAAGTGATGCATCTTCTGCGATCAACAATGACTATGTCTTTGATGAATACTTGCATGTGCTCTCGATGATTCCATAATTTACGAACTAAATGCCTATAAGGGCGTGTTGCTATTTATGAACAACGTGCAAAATTTGAGTTGACCACTCGTGAGCGGAAATGGATGTCCAAGTGAGTACGATAATTAGAAAAAGTAAGTTTAGAGAAGAAGTATTGAAACAAGAATTAAATTCCTTGCAAGAAAAACTTTCTAAAACACTAAACAAAAACAAGAACTTCAAGAAAATGTGAAAATGCTTAAGCAAGAATTTAATGCAAAGGAATCAAAACTCTTGAGAGATTTTCTAATCGAAAACTTTGAAAAACAAACTTGAAAACAAGTTGTACATACAAGGAAACACCATTGATTGCTCACATGGTCACCAAACATCGAGTCTTAAGCGATAAGCATAGCATTCCCTTGTTGAGGAACCAAATCCGAGGTAATTAAAAGGCTAGAAATGCTCATAAGGTGCTTTATGATGGTGATGAAATCCTTAAGCCTAGGCGCGAAACCTAGTTGCGTTGAGTGCTTTGAGGAAGATAAGAAATTAAATGAAATCACTAGGGAAAAGATGAATAAGAAACAAAATGATCCCAAATGCAAAGAAAAACATAAATATCACTCCTCATGATTACAAGAAGGAAAAGCTGGATTTCCTTGAACAAGTTTAAGCCTCGGACTTTGTTGACTCCGAACAAGTCTTACGGAAAAAGGATTTAGATAAGCGAAGCGGAAAATATTGTTGAAACTAACCCTCCCTTTGGAAAATGCCTAGAAGCATTGTGTATCCTCCTAATACACCAATGCATCTTGTACCTAGAAAAATTGCCACTAAAAGCAAGACATTAATTAGCCAATCGTTATATTTCAACTATTTGTTGATTTTGAGAAAACTTGCAAGAAAAGGATCACACCTTGGTATAAGCGAAGGAGAAAGGGTTTTGAACAAATGAAAGAATGTTATTTAAGCGAGGTCATGCCCTTCTTTAAACTTCTAAAAGATCACTTTGAGAGTCTTAAAAGGGAATAGAAAGCGATATTAAGGGAATGGAAAAGGAATTTGATGCAATGGTTGTTGAAGTTAGTGACTATGGCGTGCTTTGAAATATAATGAGATTGAGAGAAAGAACTTGCATACATTAAATGAGAATCTTATTCTTGAATGTGTTGCTCAAGATGTGTTTTCAACGCTTCAAATTGCTCTATTAATGCTTCCAAATTTCATGAATTATCTGTGGCCTGAAAGTCTCCCATGATCGTGTCATTGAGCTTGAAAAACTAATTCCAAACTAAGCGAGAAAATTGAGCTGGATGATCACGACAATTTGGTTAAACATTTTCTAAACTAGAAGTTGAGTACTTTAATTTACAACTAAAATATCAACATCTCAAAGAAAATGTCAAAACTTCAAATATCAAGACATCTTGGATGCTCGAGTTTGATGCGGTTTTCAAATTAACAAAGCGTGATGAGCGATTCAAGCTCGATGCAACACGATCGAGAAAGTTGAAAGCCCAAATCTCTCAATTAAAGGGTCAAACAAACAATATGACGGGCTCCCAAATGCCTCCTTCTTTAGATTCTCGAATTCTCAAGCGTTTCATCTTCAAAACCTAGTAAATGCTTTACAAAGGAAAGCGAAAGTTTTCTAGAAGAAAATGAAAAGGTTAAGCGTCACTTCAATGAGTTGTTTGAATCAATTAAAGTCACTCGTAACAAAAACAACGAACAAATAACTTCATTGCAAAAGGAAATTGAGAATCGAAGAGTCGGGTAAAAGGAAAATGCCAATGATCAATGAGGAGAATGTTGTATCTAAGGTTCACTCGGTAATAAATCGCTTTATCGTGACATATGTCCCCCTCATCTAAGGAACAACAAACTTGCCATTCAAACATATTTCTCATCCCTTAAGGATTGCTTAGAATGCTGCGTGAGATTGTTGAAGAGGATAAGCTAGAGAAACCTCATGATAATGCAATTGGACATGCATGCTCATATGCCAAACGATCTCAAGAAATCTTAGAATGCTTGATCACTATATGCCCAAAGACATTAGGTGAGAGAGTTAACCCTTTGATTCCATGCTCAATGCCTAAGGCCAAATATGATATGCACTCGATTCCCAATGTTTTGAATGAGAGCCGTAGTGTACCCTTGAGTAGTTGATTCTAGATATGTCAATGCTAGGAAAGAGAACTCAAATGTGCCTTCTAGGAGTACTAATCTCGGTACATCTAGCTTTAAGAAAGTGAACCTTAGTGCACTGCATGTAGTTCGGATCGGCACATCTAAGCGGTGGTGCAAAGAGTAGTAAAACAAACTAATGTTCCCATTCCTCTACGGAGTAATCGGTGACATTAAAGGGAGCGGTCAAAGTCTCAAGACAATACAAGGAATGATAGGACCTGCAAGCTAAGAATGTGCCTTTGGAAAGAGTAGAAGAACAATCTAGGAACTTTAAGTTTGAATTGAATAAAGCGAATCGTGTTGATTCTAGTATTAGCCATAGGCGTCTTGTAATTAATTGAATTCGATACTATTTGCAAACCTTGTCTTGATGATTGCTTGAATTACATTTCTAATCATGTATGTGATGTTAATGTTACGCCTAATGATGTTAATCGTCCGATTAATATTGTTAATGCTAAAATTCATGCTAAAAGGCTAAAAGCAAAAGCGAAAGAAAGTTAGAAAACAATGGAAACCCGGGAAGAACATTCGTGAGAATAGGCTTTTATTGGATACACATTGGTCATAAGACTAATCGAGATAATGCCCACTAGAAAATGGATGCCTCTTGGTAGAACTATTCCCTTAAGAAGTGGTCACTGCTTGTAAGCAGAGGCTATCTGAGACACTAGTATTGCATCTATTCACAATGATTCCATTACCTCATTTTTCGATATGAATGCTTCTATTTACGATGTGGGTGTTCCAACTGTTGCTACTAACCAAATGGAACCCATTCTTGCATGGGGATCCCAATTATCCGATTATCCATTCTTATGCGTGTTCAGCTGCGGATCGTTCAAATCGTTACGTGGTACACGGACTCATTTGTTCCAAGCATATATTTGGAGACCGGTCACGGCTCATGAACCGTGAGCAAATTCATCGGGGCTATTAGATTTGGTAATGATCATTTCGGTGCTATAATGGGTTATGGAGATTATGTAGTTGGTGATAGTGTCATCTCGAGAGTGTATTATGTGGAAGGTTTAGGTCATAATCATTCTCTGTTGGTCAATTACGTGATTACGATCTAGAAGTAGCCTTGAGAAAACATACATGCTTTGTTAGAGATCTTAACGGTGAGGGCTGTTGAAAGGAACTCGTGGCTCAAACCTTTACACCATCTCTATCGATGACATGATGAGGGCATCTCCAATCGCTTGTTATCTAAGGCTTCAAAACAAAGTCATGGTTATGGCATCGTCGTCTCAATCACTTGAACTTGGCACCATCAACGATCTTTCGAAAGGACTTAGTTGTAGGGTTACCTAGACTAAAGTATGAAAAGGATCATCTTTGTTCGGCATGTCAATTGGGAAAAAGCAAGAAGTATGCCCATAAACCCAAACCTACTAACTCATCACGAAGTTCTTCATATGATTCATATGGATTTATGTGGACCAATGAGGGTGCGAGAATATCTTTGGGAAGAAATATGTGTTAGTTGTGGTTGATGATTACTCTAGATTCACAGGTCAAGTTCTTAAGGACAAAGGATGAAACTCACGATATCATCATCAAACTCATCAAGCATTGCGAGTTCGACTAAACAAAGCGTCGAATTATCGAGCAGACAATGGGCGGGTTTGTCAACAAACAACTTAGTGAATTCTATGAAAGCGTTGGAATCGACCATCAAAGAAGTGTTCCACGAACCCCTCAGCGAGCGGTGTAGTTGAAAGGCGAAATCGTACTCTTGTTGAAATTGCTAGAACAATCTTGATCTACTCAAAGGTTCCAATGTTTCTACGGGTGAAGCAATTGCCCTTGCATGCTACTACACAAAATCGTTCACGATTCACACCATTCATGGAAAAACTCCATATGAACTTGTCCACAACGAAAACCTAATCTATCTTTCCTTCGTGTGTTTGGTGCCTTGTGCTATCCAACTAATGAGGTCAAGACTTGGGCAAACTTAGGGCTAAAGGCGACATTGGAGTATTTGTAGGATATGCACCAAACAAAAGGGATACCGAATCTACAACAAAAGAACCCGAAATATCATGGAAACAATTCACGTTACGTTTGATGGTGACCGGTCAAATGGCTCTGGACACTCCATTTCGGGACCCGCACTTCAAAAGCAGTCCTATTGGTTCATCCCTTGTTCCAAACTCCTCTCAAGAAACTCCATATGTACCTCCATCGAAGATGATGTAAAGAAATTGTTTGATCCCATGTTTGATGAGCTGTATGAGTCTACTACTAATGAGGTCTTGATCCACAACGAGAGGATGCTCATATTCCGGTGAATGAAGTCAATCCATCGGTCTCAATATCGTAAGTCAAGAAGCACTGCTGCGATCCTTGATCTCATCAACAAATCATCATTCTTCAAATGTACATCATGGAAATGTTTACGGCATCAATGATGAAGTTAATCCCTTTGCGACTCACGAAGATGCTCCATTTGAAAACATATTTGCTACTCACGAATCATCATCGAACCATCTTCTTGAGGAGACATCGACTCGGCTACCTCGGTTCCTCAACAAATGCCACATGAACACCTCGGAAAATGGACTCACGATCATCCATTAGACAACATCATTGGAAATCCTCTCGTCTGTATCAACCCGGAAGCAACTCGCAACCGATGCCTTATGGTGCTTCTTCAACTCCGTACTATCTAAGATCGAACCAAAAGATGTTAAAGCGCTATGAATGAAGATAGTTGGTTCAATGCTATGCAAGATGAAATTCATGAGTTTGATCGTCTTGATGTATGGGAGTTAGTACTGCTCGAGGCGTGCTATGATTATAGCTCTAAAATGGATCTTCAAAGTAAAACTTGATGAGCATGGTGATGTGTTGAAGAACAAGGCTCGATTAGTTGCTAAAGGATATCGTCAAGAGGAGGTATAGACTTTGAAGAATCGTTTGCTCGGTTGCTCGAATCGAGGCAATCGAATCTTTCGGCTAATCTTGCTAGTAAGAACATGGTGGTATATCGGATGGATGTAAAGGCGGCATTTACGAGCGGAGATCTTAAGGAAGTTGTCTCGTCGACCAACTGAAGGATTTGTGAACCAAGAGCATCCTACTCACGTTTATCGTTTGAAGAAGGCTCTTTACGGTTTAAAGCAAGCTCCAAGGGCATGGTATGATACCTTTGTCAAAGTTTCTTCTATCAACCGGATTCACAAAGGAGCGATTGATCCTACATTGTTCACCGAAGTCGAGCAAACATTTAACTCATGTTCAAATTTATGTTGTGATATTATTTTGCCTCGTGACCCAATGGAATGTGATCGTTTTCTAATGAAATGAGTTCAAAGTTTCAAATGTCAATGATGGGACAAATGTCATTTTCTTGGGATTACAAATTTCACAAAGTCCGGAGGCATTTTCATAAATCAATCTAAATATGCAACAGAGATTTTAAAGAAATTTGGATTTGATTCATGTGACCTGTTGACACCCCATGATTGACCGAACCAAACTAGATGAGGACCTCTCGGGGATCATGATTGACCAAAGCGAAATATCGGAGTATGATTGGATCACGATGTATCTCACTTGCTAGTAGACCGGACATCTTGTTCTCCGTGTGCATGTGTGCTAGATACCGAGCTAAGCCTACTAAAAAGCACCTTGAAGCGATTAAGCGGGTCTTCGGTATCTCAAGGAACCATCAATATGGGACTATGGTACCGAAGGACACCGGTATGTCACTAACGGCCTATCGAGATCTTGATCATGCGAGTTGTCAAGATACACGTCGAAATACGTCGGGAGGTGCTCGGTTTTGGGTGATAAGCTTGTGGTGGTCTTCAAAGAAGCAAATGAGTACTTCTATTTCCTCTGGAGGTGAATACATAGCCATGTCATCTTGTTGTGCTCAAATCTTATGGATGAGATCTCAATTATCGACTATGGCTTTGAATTCAACAAAATCCTCTGTCTTGTGATAATAAAAGCGCTATTGCTCTCTCATGCAACAACGTTCAACACTCAAGAGCAAAGCATATCGACATTCGACATCATTTCATCGAGGAACAAGTGGAAAAAGGTGTGGTGGAACTATATTTTGTGAGGTGCGAATATCGGTTAGCGGACATCTTCACCAAAGCTCTTCAAGAGAACGTTTTGAGTTTATTCTTCCACGTCTTGGTTTGAAAAGCCTTCAACGAAACTCTCAAACGTCTTGAGGAGGAAGGCGAGGAGTAAAGGTCTATCTTCATCTATCTCTTGTATAATATTTGAAAAACAAAATAAAAAAAAAAAAAAAAAATACAAAATTATAAAACTTTCAAAATCCATAAAAATCGAAAAATTGAAAAATCTTCAAAAAATATTGTCAATTTGTCATGGTTTTCTCGGTTCGATAATATCTACGGTCTTTGTCTTTGTCATTCAAAGAATGACACGGGACTTTAGATGTTGTTCGAACTCTTTATAAAAAAAAAAAAAAAAAAAAAAAAAAAAATATATATATATATATTTTGGGAGAAAGAGAAAAATGGTTTATTGTCATTTCGAGCGATAACCGGTTTTAAAAGAAAAAACGAGCCATGTTTTAACATGTTTTCAAATTCCATGCTCGATTCTATAAACATTTATCTGCTTTGAAAACCAAATGCTTTGAAAAATAACTCGATCTCTATTTTTGAAAATCATCGGGACTTATTTGTCAAAATCTCTATCTCTCAATCAACAACCTATGTCATTGATTGAGGGGAGAATGATTTCAATTAAATTAAAAGTTATTTGGCATTAAATTGTTTTCAAAAGATATACATGCATGTTTTATAAATGGAGTTTAAAGTCTCAAAATCCGATCCGTATCGGTTAAAACACTTTCACAATCAAGTCACAATTCTCCTTAAAAGCTTTCAAAATCAATTTAAATCTATACGAGATCACAAATCTCAAATGATTTGATAATTGTGATCGGGGAGAATGTGTGATTTAAATTAGATTTAAAGCGATAATTAGGTAAATGGTTATAAGCGGATGTACATGCTATCACCCCACATGTGACAAACGATTTCAAATTTTCAATGCACATGTTGAGGGAGCATCTATCTTAAACCTTTGATTTGAAGCGTGATCATTCATCCTAATGTGCGGGTTCCTCTAGTATGTGCAAAACTCTTTTCAAACCTCGAGGCACATATTGAGGGGGGCAAATTATGGAAACCTCATCCTTCCGGAAATGCTATATTTACTTGATTTGATATGGGAAGTGATGTTGATATCTTTAGAAAATGGTAATCAAAAAGTTAATTCTTTCTCTTGCCTCCGTGTGCTTAACATTTTCAAATACTTGATGCACATGTTGAGGGGAGTTCTCGTTCTAAAATATCAAAAACAATTCGGTACAAAATGCTTTGATAATACATCACAAGTATCGAATTGATTTTCAAATGGTTTCTATTGGATCCAATGGCGGATGAACAATACCAAATAGACCGACCAACTTTACTTTAATGTACGGTGATATAAGGATGATAAGGTTAGGTATTGGTTCCCATGATCCGCCGAGCCGGAGGGATCTACCGAGGACAATCCACTAGTTAGTGTAGAAGTCCTTAGGTATGATGATAAAAGGAGAAAAATGAGATAAGGGAAGAGTGCGGACTAAGGCGAGCTAGTCTTGGAATAAACCCAACAAGGTTCTAGCTATGAAGTCTCGGTAAGCTTGAAGGGTTGAAGAATTAAAAGAATTGAATGAAAATAGGGTGAAAACAAATAGCCCTCCATTAATTCAACCTTAGGCGAAACGGGTTCACTTCATATGCTCTTGATGGTAACATCGGTATTGAAGACAAGGCGTCATGGACCCGGTGGCGCTTGCACTTCAACTTTCCAAACCACTCAAGTTCCTCTTAAAAGGACTTGTTTCATTCTCACGGGGAACCGACATTATCTATCGACTTTCTCTTAGAGATTGTTGATATTGAAGAAGGAGACCCTCTCCCTAGTCTCCGACATAGGATCCAAATATGCACAAATTGAGTCTAGAGCCACGAGATCATCAATAAATCTCATTAGGACACTTTCAATGAAGACTCTCTGTTTCACACAATGTGGAAAGAGAGATTATATCTTGAGTCCTACGCATTATCCTTGTGGTATTGCGAACATCGAGTGATGTGTTTACATATTCACAATGAAGATGGAAAGCCTTCGGAGCCAACATCAAACAAGCTCTGGTAGGTGGCATGTGAGATCTATTATATAGATCAACCATGTGACAATGAGCAGAAACAATGGGGCGATTCAATCTCTTGAATCAATCTGGTTCGAGTTATGGATTGACGGATACCTTTGAAAAACGGTCTTTGTGCTTAAAAACTCTTTTCTTTAGCACATTGATTGTGTACTCATTTTCAAACCAAAAGGTATTTTATGATTGATAATTGATTTTCAATAAAACCTTCGTTGTATTGCAAAAACAATTTCTATTGAGCAATACGATTGTTTTCAAATCTCTTTTCATCAATCGGTGGACTTAAAATTATTTGGTTCACTCACTCCGTGTTGTCTTCTTTGAGATGTTCGGTTTGAGAACGGCTAGAACATTGCGAAACCTGTCAAGGAGATTCTTAGGAATCCTACGATCACAGGCGGTACTTGTCTTGATCAGCGGGGAACCGTGGGCGTGTACCTCAATTCAACGAAAGTGATCAAAGACACTTTCGTGCGATTTGTTGCTAGCTGTTGTATGCAGTCGCCCGGCGTTTGCGGTGATCGAATGAAGCGGTCAATCCATAGCCGCATGCTCACTTAACACATTCATCTCAAAAGAAATCATGATTAGTGCATCAATGACTCGATATTTTCACTCCATGCTTACGCTTCTGCTGCGCCAATATCATGAATCAACTAAAGCTTCCGCTACTCGATGAGAAGATATCATGATCCGAATGTGAGCATGTCGGTCCCAAAGTCACAACATCACAAAATACCAACACCACAAAGGATGTGTCGAGATTGTTGATAGTGATGATCTCAAAGATGGCTCAAACTTATCATCACGTGGATCGGTAAAGACCTCCACTTGGAATAACCAAACATGCAATGTGAAGAATCAATGACTACGAGCTTAGGAGCAAAGGACTACATCAAGAATGCAAGATCAATTGTTAAATGTAATATCTATTTGTATTCAATGTAATTTTGGTACATGATTGAGGTGACCTCCTTAGGGAGATTGTTAGGAATTAGAAATTCCGGTATTAAAAGTCGGTCACCTCAAGTATATGTAATCGTTAAGCTCGTAGTCGTAGTTCTTTTAAGTTAAGTAGTAATTTAGTTAAGTAACACCGTGGAGGACAGACGGGTCTTTACCCACTGTATGCACGATCCATGACCCAAAGTGTGGCGATTTATGTAAGACTATAAATACTCTCTACCTCCCAAGGTAGAGAGTTGGAGCTCATAATAATATCTTTCACTTTCTCTCACTAAGTTCCTAAACCTCTAACTTTCTCTCTAGAATTCCATCTATATGCTACTTTGTGTTATGGTTTGATGTGTATGTGAAAAGTTATATCTTACATTGAGACCGGTTTTGAAACCGGTTTTGAAGCTGGTGTTGACACTTTGTTTGAAACACTTGGTGTGGTGGAAAACGTTGATTGTTCTTTTTGATTAACAAAAGTAATTCCATTAATTTTGTTCCATTTGTTATAATCAATTGGTTTAAGATCTGGATTCTTTTGTTTCATTTTTGATCTACTCTCCACAGATAGTTCCAACGTTTCAAGAGAATCACGAACAATTATGGGTTCATGCAAAGGTTTTCCATTGTTCAACACATTCTGAGATTTCTGAGCTTTTTTGAGGAAACAGGGAGGTGAGTTACCAAGAGCCATTTTCTATGTCGTATGAAAAATCGGATTTACTTGATTAGAAAGCATCTTGTTTGTCTTAGCGGAATGACCCGTTGTAAGAAGTAAATTATCCAATTTTTTGATAGTTTCATTTTTATCAAGAATTTCATCAAGAAGAGAATCTTCTCGTTTTGAAAAATCGACAATCAACTGTTTCTTCTCTTTTCAAGATCGAAAAGCTGCTTTTTGTTTAGAAAGTTGGTTGTTTAGATCAGAAATTTCCTTGTTTAAAGATTTTATTTTCAAGTTCAAATTCACATCAAGTGTGTCATACTTGAGTTGCAATCGTTTTTCTCTTAAAACAGAATCTCGATAACCAATTTCTAATTCTGACATTTTGTTTGTATGAAATTCATAGGCTCTGGCGTTCTCTTTGTAACTCTCAAGCTCAGTGGTCAATTTCTGATTCGCGGCCTTAACCTCGCGATTGACCTTACTAACTTTCTCAATTTCAATACCACAAGTATTAAGTAATGATTCAAAATAAGCACGGGTTTCCTCATCATTAGCACCATTTTGTGCAACTTGACCTCCATTAGGATCCATATATGGAGTTTCGAGTTAACATTGCTATTAACTTGCTCTCCCACATATGTGTCATAATAAGGTTCGGAGACACGTAATGTGGCTTCTCATGAGTAAACGAATGTGGTACCTCATTGAGTGAATCGTGTCGAGCAGGGAGTTGTGTCATAAGTACCACTTGATGTTGTGTCTGTTGGATGATGTATGGTGGATGTTGCAAAATCGTTTGCTTTATCCGCCGGCCCGGATACCGAATTGAATTCCTCGTGAGTCAACTCTATTCCCGATTCTTCTTTCTCGCTATCATCGCATGTACCGAGCTTTTAGCCGATATCCTTGGTTTGACACGCATTCGAATATCTGAAGCATGGCTTTGGGGTTCGGAAGTAGCATTCGGCGAAGTCATAAAGCAGTGATTCCCATTTTGATATCCCATATTCGATGTCCCATATTCGATTCAAAATCACCCCTTGATGTCCAACATATCGCCTCGCATATTGCATCGATTCCCAATAACATCAACCATGTGTCCTTCTTGACTCATATGCATAGATGGTTGAGCAACCTGCGATTAAACTCGAAAACCATGTATTGGCGAATCCAAAGAATAGCATTTGTGAAAGCGCTTTGAGGCGATCTTTGTCGATTGCCATTGATGAAGGTATGTGATGATAAAGTTGATGTAGGATCGATTCAACGATAAAGGAGTTGTGGTTGATGAAGATTAAGCTCGGTTGAGGTGATTACGAAAGTCGTATCAGAACTCGGTTCTTAAAAATTTTACCAAAATATGAAATTCACTATAAAAATCAATTATAGGGTCGTATGAAAAATTTGAGTTATGACAATTTTTACGCCAAATTTGACCCGAAAAATTTGAATTTAGGCCCAAAAATTTGAATTTTTGACCAAAATTTTCACAGTTAAACCAAAATTTGAATTTCGCGTAAAAATTGAACGTTTAGTCTCCTCGAAAATTTAAATTTTACTCAAGATTTCCCGCCAAAGAAGCTTAGGCGTAGACCAAAGAAGTTACGAGTAGGATATGGTTACGAGTAGGATGTAGTTACGAGTAGGATGTGGTTACGAGTAGGATGTGGTTACGAGTAGGATGTGGTTACGAGTAGGATGTGGTTACGAGTAGGATGTGGTTACGAGTAGGATGTTATACGTAGGAAGCTTAGGCGTATGATTCCTTAGGCGTAGGATCTTATGCGTAGAAAGTATCTTACGCGTAACCTTAAGCTTATGCGTAGACAAAAAGTTACTCGCAAACCTTACGCGTAATTGTGAAGTTATGCGTAGAGTTACTCGTAAGCTTTTAGCTTATGCGTAAACTATGGTTAAGAACCAAAAATCCTTTACACCGTCACGCGTAAGGGATATCCACAAGTCGAAGTGTTCCACACACTTATCCAAGTGAGGGAAGCAGCGAGTAACAGTTATAGTTCAAGATTCTTCACCAAAAGTTACGAGTAGAAAACTTATGAGTAGTTGACTTTCTTACGAGTAGAACTAGGGCTTTGATACCAATTGTTATACCCCTTTATCACTTATACCTTATCTTTATCACAAGTACCACACGAACCAAACACAAGATGTTATGCGTAGAATAAAGAAAGAAAAGATAAAGATTAAGAACTTGGTGACTTGAATATGAATTCGTGTATGTTTAGAGAGGTAGAGAGAAGAAAGATGAAAACAATAATATTGTATATTGCTTCAAGGAAAACACACACACACACACACTCAAGCACACCCCTCAAATGACATACTTGAGGGGTATTTATAGGTAAGAGAGATGATGCCCTAAGGCTTGGCCATGGGCCTTGAGATGGACTTGGATTGGGCTTGGGTTTCACGAACTAGACAAGGCTAGCTTAACATAACTTATGCCCAATTAGCTTAGCCCAATCCACGAGCCCGTTGACTATTCTATCACGATATCTAACACACATTACAAAGTTCCTAATCGTGAATGACCATCACTTCTAATAAAAATAATCAAGGCTAACAACCTCAGAATCAGAACCATAAGATAAAGCATAGGCCATTAGAGCAAAGTTATGCTCTTTTGAAGCTTCATTAGCAAGAAAAGTTGCATTGGGACCTTCTTCAATCTGATCACTCCAATCATAATCACCAATCCCATCTTGTGCAACCAAAGTCGAGGAAGCAAGCAGTGCTCTTCTGTAGTCTTCTTAATGCCTTCAATTCTCTTAGGAGCTCGACATTCCCTTGCAAAGTGACCTTTCTTCTTGCGTTAAAGCACTCCATCTTGCTTTTGTCGAACCAGCTCTCCTTTGACCATCATACCTAACCTGTCTTCAAGTCCTCCTCGAAACTTCCTTGCTTGGAGAGTCAACATTGCCATTTGCCATTGAAGATTAATCTCATCAAGATCATCGGGATCAATTTGATCTAGATCTTGATTCAAAATATCAACACCGGTAGTTAAATCGTAAAAGCACAAATTGCACCATCATCGACAATATCACTAACGGTGGTATTGTTTGCAATAGCCGTGGTTATACCATAGGCGCAGAGATACATCATGTGGACTTTTGTGATTAGTTGAAACAAAAGCAAGGTTTTGATTAGCGTAAGATGCACCAAGAATGTTATTCTCGGACTCATAAACTTTCAAGTTGTTGTAGAGATTGTCCGAGTCATTTTATCAAAGTCCACCTTATTTCTCCACACAATCGTATGAATGGCCCATTCGGAGATAAACTTCTAATGAACTTCAAATTTATATCTTCTTGAATAGGATTATAGTCCACCGACTTCAATTGGCTAATCGGTTTTGAAGCTTTGTTGTAAGTGCCATCAAGTTTTTCTCCACTAAGAGCAATGAAGTTTTCAAGTCGATGCTTGAGCATATTCTTCCTTGATTTGTTTGTTGCTTCATTACCAAAGAAACCTTGTCTCAAGAGCATCCAAGAACTCTTTAGCGCACTCATATCTTTCAAAGTCCAAAGCATAGTCATTAGGTATTCCCATAGAAAGAATACTATGAGATTTAATCTCCAATTTCCTTTAGCCTTATCAACTTCACTTACAATTTCTATGGCTTTACCATCAAGACCCTTCAAAGGAAGAGTATTACCTTTTCAACGACATCCCGGATGGCATAGTCAATCATACGAATGTATTGCCTCATTCGCATTCTCCGATTTGATACTCACCATGCTTGAGCATGGGAACCTTGATGCGATCACCATGTGAGTTTAAACGACATCTTAGCTTTCTTGAATAGAACTTCTTCTTGATTACGGTTTCTAGATCACAAGCTCGATACCACTTGTTGATCCCAGTTGAGCAAACGATCTATTATAGGAATTGACTTAAACAAAGAACTTATTAAGTATTACGCGAATTTAACACTTAATCTTAAGAAGAAGAACAATGAAACATTCAACACCTCAATATTATTATTAATCTGAATACTCTAACCAAGATTAGGGTTTTACAACCTTGAAGTGTATCAACCTTAGATATAAAACATACGTATATCTAATCTAACCTAGGACCTCCTTTTATAGGCTAAGGAGTCCTTTACATTATACAATACGTAACCTACAAGATAAATATCTTTTCCATATTTATCTAATACAAAATACTAAACCGACTATAAAAGACTAGCAGTGATTACAATAATCTATCAGTAGTTACACAATACTACTAGCCGCGGTTTGTCATCATCCGTGGTTACATTCTTCTGTCCGTGGTTATATCAACTATGTCCATGATTCCAGTACTTAGAATAATTCTTGATCCAAGGAACCAAAAACCCAACAAAATCCCTATCGAAACCATTATTATTCTGTGACAATTAGACTTGGTAATAATCCAACACACATAGCTCTTGGGACGACCTCGGCTTTACCATTTACTACACTACACGCGACCGGGTACACTGCCCGTTAGTGCATTAGGGTAGACCATAAGTATAGCGAGACACTATAAATATTAAGACCTGGTCAGTAAAACCTGCATCACCTGTGCTATTAACATCCGCAACCTCCTTACTCTGAACACAATCAATAAATTCACGCATAGCAATGTCAGGAGTGTAGCCACTACAAGAATGATCTTCCAAATTAAGAGTCACATTAAATTCACCCAACAAGACCCAAGGCCTACTACGCATAAAAACAGCATGAGACACAAGATTGCTCCAAAGTGCACGTCGGTTCACATAATAGTTATCTGCATACACAAAAGAACAAAAAAGGGTTTTGTTTTCCGCCGAATGTTAACCTGAACATGCATAATTTGGTTAGTTTGAGACATAATCATACCATTAACAATGTCATCATTCCAGCCAAGAATAATCTGGGATCCTTTATCATAAATATTACCATCAGACGTCCATTTCCATCGATGACACACATTACGACATGTGTCATACACCACAGAAGCATCCACATGAGATTCCAAAACCGCACACACACTAAGATTATTTTCGTTAACTACCTATCTAACCTCTTTTTGTTTAGGGGAGTGGTTCAAACCCCTTATATTCCAAGAGGCGATACTAAACATCCCCGTTTTATCAAACAAGTTACCCGATTCATCAAATATGTTTTCAACCTCGTCATCATTAGCTAACTCTTTATTTTCATCATTACCATCATCAAAAGCCAAAGAATCAAACGGGTTAGATGTAGTCACATTAACAGCCAAATTTGGAGAAGTTACCTTAGGTTTTGGATGGCTATTACTATTACTAACATTACGAGTAGGTTGGATATCCTCCTTTGGTTTCGAATTGTTATTTGAAGTAGAAGCACCTATGGGTTAGGGGGATGACCAAAACTAGTACTAGCTTCCCCTTGAGAGGGTGTGCTAGTAGACGGTGTGGTAGTAGCTTTAGGTCTATAATACATATTTCTACCAACTGGAACACCATTAAATAGGTTCCAAGTTTTCTGCTCCTTAGCACCCTTCTTAGTTTTACCCTTTTTACCCACTTGTTGAAACCCGTCATTATTTTTCTTCACAACCGGTGTAGTCACAACTTTCTTAGGACAAGTATCAACAGAATGGCCAAAAATCAGACAAGCATCACACCTTGGAGGTTTCCATTCATATTCCACCCTAATAGTTTCAGAAGAAAAGCCAAGTCTATCAACATAAGGGACCCCTACAAAGGATAGATTCCTTAAGGGAGGAACTATAATCAATCTCAAGTAAGCATCGAACAAAACTACTCCTACCCCAAGAGTCGATACACATAGAGCTAATATAAGAATCAAGCATAATAGGCTAACCAATGTGTGTAGCAATGATACTAATACCATCCTTATTAAAAACCTGTAACGGTACATCATGAAGTTTAACCTATACCGGAATGCGGGTTAACTCCTTTTTCGTCAAGCTAGTACTCATAGTCCATTTTTTAAGTATAATAGGGCTGTTCTTAATCATCCATGGACCTCCTTCAAGAACAGCTTCCAAACCAACCTGGGAATCAAACTTAAAGAAAAAGAAACCATTTGCATTCATCATAATACGTTTTAACCCA